>CM076903.1:40153445-40627444 GCA_039519145.1 Kokia cookei
ATTCACATTAGAAAGACAAACAAGACAAAAAAATAAATTATTTTCCAAATATCATTTTCTGAAAGTCGAAAATAAAAACTTTCCTTCGATTTAAAAGTTTTTAGTCTGTGTTCAGGCGTGAAACATGAAATGATATTCACATTAGAAAGACAAACAAGACAAAAAAATAAATTATTTTCCAAATATCATTTTCTGAAAGTCGAAAATAAAAACTTTCCTTCGATTTAAAAGTTTTTAGTCTGTGTTCAGGCGTGAAACATGAAATGATATTCACATTAGAAAGACAAACAAGACACGTTCCTGTAAAGGATTTTTGTGTGGTAAATAGGAAGAATATTTAGCAGTAGTAGGTAGAGTTTATAGGAGACTTGATCAACTTCTCATTGGAGAATTTATATAATTACATATATAAAGCTTTCACACAAAAGAATAAAACAATCATCCACTTCTTTACAAAATACATATTCACTCATTGACTTTTTTTTTTAATCTTCAAATTTGTTTCGCATTCATTTTTAATTTTATTATTTAATATTTTCATCATTTCACCACTTCTTTGATGTCACATTTATATAAATTTTATCCATTGCATTTTTTAATAATTTTATTATAAGTTCTCGTTATATCTGTTTCTTTTACATGATATTTAGAATTGTTCATAGTCCTCTCTCTAATGCACTGCAACGCATTCGAACTCATGTCCTCCTGCATTGACAACAGGGGCAGAGTCAGAAAATTTTTTGAGGGGGACCAGAACAAAGTTGTATATCTTATGATAGCAAAAGTAAAATTTAACCATTTTAACGGTTTATATCTTTATAATTTTTAAAGGATTAAATCAAAATTTTCTCATTCTTGAGGAGACTAAAGTGTAATTTTACCATATATTAATTTAAAATTTTTAAAATTATAAAAGGACTAAAGGTGACATTTTCCATTTTAAGGGCTTGACCCTGCCAACCCCCATTGATTCCATTACTGATTGACAACAATACTCGTACCAATTGAGCTAAGACTCAATCACCTATTACATTTTAAATAAATTAAAAATATTTAATTAATTTTTATATAAAAGTTATGAATCACAACATGAAGATAAATTTATTTAGACAAAGTTAATAAAAATCATAACATTATAGATTAAGTTAATGTTAATTTCAATTTTTTTTATCAATAAATAAATTTATTTAACTGATCCTTTCAAATTTCATTATGTGCATAATTTTTTATTATAGATAAAGTAATGATGTTAAAAGTCATAATGTCTTAAATTCAAATTTCATTATGTGTATAATTTTTTATTTTAAAAGATATAAAAAAACAAAATACCTTCACAATAATTTAGTTTGTAAAGTAAAGGTATTTTAGTCATTACTCAACTAAGCCAGTGCATGGTTGAGTCGAGATAGCAATTCAATTAAATATTTAATTTTTTTTTTTTATGATATAATGCCTAAACTAACTCGTTCTGAAAATAAATGTCTAAACTATCCATAATCCTCAATCTCTAAAGTGGAAGATATTACACACTTAAGTGTGTTCAAACTCACGTCTTTCAAGTTGTTGTTGAGTCAAACCCGAATTATGCAACGAACACAAACGAAAATCGAAAAAAATTGGACACAAATATTTACATGGAAAAGCCCATCTGAAGAAGATAAAAAATTACGTGCAAAAAAAATTTCATTAAAACAGCAAAAACTGAAAAGGGGAGTACAAAATAGAGAAGCAAAAAAACCTTGAACCCAAAATACAAAGATCCCTCAAAATCACACAAACTCTCTCTTAATTTTGTTGTTATTCTCAATTATCTAGGTTTGCTAAGAGGCCTATTTATATGTTGAATTTCTCGTGTACAAATATTACTAAAACATCTCTAGAATAATCAAAGTTAGATTAGGAAAATATAATAAAATTTAACTAGGAGAAAAAACCCAGTTGAGTGGGAAACACGTTGCCACTTCGTGACGTCACGTTCAGCTTGTCAGGACATCCATCATCACGTCGTCGGGACGTGGCATTACTTCTCGTTGGGACGACGACTCTTCCTCGTCACGGCATCAACATTGTTTCGTTTGAAATACGAAATACAATCCACAATTGCAACCAAAGGCAAAGCCAAGAATTTCATCTTGGAGGGCCGAGTTAAAATTTTAAAATTTTGTGTCAAAATGATTTAAACAGAAGTATTATTTCTTAAGAGAAGCCGAAAATGCAAATATTCCATTTTAGTTAAGAGCTAAAATGAATTATTAAAGGTCCTACACATTTGACTTCGTCTTAGGCTACAACAATCACTCGTTTATGTATTTACTTATACCCAAATTGAAGGCTTTCAGATAGAGTTTGACCAGGACAAGGTCCCATGCTCAGTGTTTGACAATTTCACACGACATGTCTGGTTTCTAATATTAATATAATAATATTTGCTGGGAAAAGGAAATCCTTCATTTTTCCTATAAATTGGGTTTTAATGACCTTTAATTTTTTATATCGATAATTGAGGTTTAACAATGGCTACTACTTCAATTATCATAGCTATTCTTCTTCTTACTTGTTCAGCTCTTCTTCTGGGTTTTCTTCCAGCAACTGCTCATGCTAGAGCCTCTCCAACAGGTAATAATCATTTAGAAATTATGGTGACATTGAGAACCGTTGAGTATTTTGCTGTGCTCTCTTGGTAAGGGGGAACCGATATTTTTAATACGGTACCTGTTCATCAAAATAACGTTTTTGGTAGGCTCTATACATGTTAACATATATTTTATCCTAGACTTAATACATCTTCGCTGGTCCACTCACTTGATTTCGCATACGCTGCCTGTAAACACCAAAAAATATACAAACTTGACATGTGAGTCCTTAATGTATTTACCTTGTAGGAACCAAGTTTGGGCTACGGGTTGATAGTTTGGGTTATATTTGGATTTCAGATCGGTAACCGGAAGTACCATAACAAGAAAACTGCTAATCTGATAAATACATTTTTGTTTTTGTTTTTCAGAACATCCAGTTGACAAGTTCATGGAGATGATCATACGGACGAATATTTGGATGAGTACTTCAACTGAAACCGCCATGGAAATAACCGGGAATGATGACGGTGATGACAAAGGAAAGGTGGTCCCATCGCCACCAGTGACGGCCTATTCTCTTCCATCTCAAAAGATAGAAACACAATGTGGTGTGGGAAGTACATGCAATGGTTTGATTTCCATGGTTACTAACTTCGGAAAGACCACACCATCACCGCCATCTCCGAATCGAGCACCACCAAAACATCAAGGAATGATTGAGCAGCCGATACAACAAAGTCCGTTGGCTCCAGATTTTGAGTTTAAATCAGTGGCTGCTGGTCCTGGGAGCACCATACAATCACTACCTAATCCAGCATCCTCCAAGGGTCAAGGAATACTCGAGCAACCAATACAACAAAGATCATCTCATGATTTTCAACTGGCTTCATTTTGAGCAGCTATTTTAATCCTTATTAGGTTTCCTAGAGACAGAAATGATTAAAAAATGACATGGTTCATTAGTTTGACTTCTGTAAATTAACATGTCTGTCACACTAGCTCTAGTCTATACCCTCTCTAGTTCTTTTATTTATAGTACCCTCCACTTTGTATCAAAACTAGAATAAAAATGAACCTCATGTATTGATCTGATAATCAGAGTGTTCACCTCCCTAAGTGTGATCTAGGTTGGAACCGTGCTAGTTGAATTATTATTAGAGCTTTATCCTTTTTTTGTGATAGAAATTATATATTGAGGGTCGGATAAGATGATAAGTTTGCACACATGGTTTAGGTCATAGACATGGTACTAAGATAATTGAAACCCACACATCAATACCACTAAATTGGCATAAGAAAAACCCTAATTTAGTCTATGTACAATAGGAAAGATTTTGAGATATCTTTTTAGTCGGTTTGATACAACTTCCAATTTATTTATTATATTAACTCAATTTATTTTTATTTAAAAAGGTTTACTTTACAATTGTAACATTTCTAAAATTTGAGTCGTGAATAGTATTAAATTAAAAAATAAAAGTTAAAATTTTCGAAGTAAATAAAATAGAAATTATTAGTGTTAGTAGAGAAGATAATTGGATACTGGAATGAATTGAAAAAACTCCTGTGTTGGGATAAATAAATATGGGATATAGACTAAATCGTAAGAGTGTGAAAAGTGTTGGGGTAAAAGTGTGAAAATTAAAAGTAAAAATTATTAAATTGAATTGAAGGGATAAATGGGAAAGATTATAAATGTAATAATATCAAGAGAGTGTCATGAATCATGGATGGAATTGTAGAGAAAATTTAAGAGCTATATAGTCTTTCCATAAATAGATAATTATAATAAAAATCTTAAATTGTTGGTGAAATATGAGCCATTAGATAGTGATGGAAATTGAAAAGAAATTAGGACCAATAAATTAAAATGACGATGGGTAGATTTTTATATTATATTTTAATATTTATATATGATTTATTTATTTTATTGAGTTATCTAAGTAATGAATTACATCTCATTAAAAATATTTTACATCACCCACATTATTTTTTAATGGCATTTTCGTCAAATCTGTTAGAAAAAGCAGTTTAAAAAAACAAACAAAGGTTGATGGCAAAAAAAAGCTAAAAAATACAATTATAGTCATTTTGACAAAACATGTAAATATTAGTGGCCAAATTTGTCATTAAGCCTTTTTGATTATTTAATTAAATAGATTTTTAATGAAACTTGTGGAATTATCATTGTCGTTCTCTCATTCTCACCCCACTCACCGTATGTATGAAGGAAACTTTCATTTCTTTTCATTTTAGTCCTTTTCCCATCATTTTCGACGATCTCAAGCTTGAGTTCTTCTATTTCTTTCATATATTTTTAGTAAAATCAATAGAACCATCCCATAGCAAGCTTGGTTTCATGTAAGACAACTAGTGTTCATGTAGGAGGAGAGAGAAATTTAAGTTCAAGTGAAACACTAAGTGTTCACGAAAAAGAGAAAAAGGGTGTATCTCAAGTTGGTGACAAAGGAAAGAAGATAGCAAATGAATGAGAGAAAGAAGAACGAAGTTATCCAAGCCTTTGGTAGTAAGTACGTCAAAAATTTTATTCCATTTTATTTAACCCAAGTGTAAGTTATATTAAAATGGTTATTTTAATAGTTATATGATTAGTTTATATGCAAATATGTTAATGTTTAATATGAAATTGATTACTTAGTGGTGAATATATGAATTGAATTCTAATTACAAAATGAATAGATTAAGTGTATTGAAATAGTAGTAAGAAGGGACTAAATTATAAAGTGTACAAAAGTAGACATGTGAATTAAAATATTGAGAAATAATGCTTAAATGAAGTGTGATTTAATAGCGAATAAATGCAAAGTGATGCAATAGTGAAGCTATAGAGAATAGAGAACTTCATGCTAATAAGGACTAAATTGAAAAGAATGTAAATTTTATATGATACAATTGATAAATGATTTTAGTGTTAATAACATAGTAAATGCCCATGTAGACAAGATGTGAATTACTTGAATATAAATGGCATGCCATTAGGAGATCTTGAGCGCGCTAGTGTAGTGGCACTTCGGTGTAAATAAATGATAATGTACTTCAATGCATAGTGTTAGTGGTACTTCGGTGCATTTCAGTGACTTTGCACTTCTTGCATGATAGTATAAAAACATTCATGCTAGTGATTTCAGTGTTATACTTCATTAACCTGATCAATTAAATGTTGCATGAATATTGGGATAAATTCTTGTGCTTTATTTATATTTGACATGTTTTGGTTATGGAACTGATTAATTAATTTAGTTAGTTTTTATCTGAAATTGAGCATTTATTCAAGAGTACTTAGTATATTAGGAAGTGACACCCCTAATATAATATCTAGAAGGTGAGACCGGAATGATATCTTGTCGAGTATAAACTTGTGCCAAGTGGTGAGACTTGATAGAGAACTGTATGCCTAAGAAGAGATCGGAAGGGTGACGTAGGTGGTAATCCTTAGTAAAGATGTGACCTAACAAGTATTCTAGCTAAGGATGATAAAGACTCAATTAAGGATAATTAATAGCTTAATTAGATAATTAGGGATTTAATCGATCATGGACTGAGAGCTCACATCGTTAACACTAAGGATAAGAAGTTTCATTAGGTTAATCTAGGTTAAGTAATTTAATTAGTTTAATTAATAATTAAATTCTGAATCAGCATTACTAACTCGTGACTCAATTAGATTAGTAATTGTTTTATGTAATTAATTTAATAATAAATTTCTCCAATTTGCAATCTGTAACACCCCTACACCCGGTTCACACGTATAAACTTGGTATAAGAGTATTACATACAATGTCAGAGAATTAAAAACGAGTATAACAAAATTTTCTTTCAAATATTGTGTAATTGAATCGTTTTACTCAAAATATCACAAAATAATCAAGTATAATCAAAATCGAGACTTAAATCCAGTTTGAAAATAATGAAAATGTAATTTTTACTCAAAACAGGGCAAATATCGATATCACCATAAAAATATTGATACCTCTGTTCTAAAATCAAGAAATATAGCTAGAAACTTCAAGCTAACCCCCTGAAATTATATAAAAACTTTACCAATAAATCAATTCAGTCTAAAACACAATTCCATTCAAAATTCATCATCTCATTTCATAAGTTCATAGTATTCCAAAATAACATTTATAACCCATTCATTGAGGACATATAAGTACTATTTGTACATGCCATTTTACCTCAAAATAAGTATACCTTGTCTTGTAATCTTCCAACGTTGAATTAAACGCGTTAAGCCGGTGAAGCATTAGTAAGTACTACAAGAGTCATTAATCATTCATCTTTTACTCACACATTTCAAACTCATTCGTATAATTATTTATTCATGTAAAATACATACATTTTATGTGTATAACATTTAACTTATAGTAGTGTTATGAATTCACATATTCTTCCTCATTTCATATTTTAGCCATTCCAATCTCTTAGCTTACTTAGTTTTATCATTCTTCGATTTCTTATGCATATATTGTACTTACCTTTTATGTGATTATCATTTCACTTACCTCAATGTCACAATTTACACATTCTTTCTTTTTCATATTGTTTACCCTATTAACAAGACTCGGACCTTAGTGGATACACGGATCCAACCAAACACAGCAAAATGACACTCAGTTCCTCATCGGATAGTTCGAAGCAATAAAGTGACACCCAGTGTCTCATTGGCCTAGCCGAAGTAAAGTGGTACCCAGTACCTCATCGAATCTATCCGAAGTAAAATAATGACACCCAATGTCTCATTGACTCAAGTTCGAAGTATCCCTGAACTCTTCCAATCCTATGGCATGCCAACTATATCCAACTCAGTCCAACTAGTAATAGGGATTTTCAATTTACAATTCATATCACTTTCAATTCCAATTTCACTTTCACTACCACATTCAATTTTGATCACAAATCATTCAAATTCAATTCAAATATACTATTTATTCAATATAAATTTTCATTCATCTCAATATTAACGCTTACCTTATATTCACTTATTAAATATAAATATCGAAATAAATATTAAATAATGAATAATTCAGATTATAGTAATACAAATCAATAACAAATCAATTTAATCAAATAACAACCAAATATCATAAACAATTAGGTACTAATAACTTTGGAAACCTTTAATTTATCCATTTTATTCTCATTTCTCAATTTCATCACATATCACTTTATATGCTTCAATTTTTCATTTCTATTCAATTTTTCTTTTTTTTTTTTACAATAATTTTTAAAGCTGTACATTTGAGTCACAATCACTAAATTATTTATATCTTGAGCTACAGAATTCGAAATTATAATCCGCTTGATTATTCTGAAATTAGACTCAAATATTTTTTTACCATAAAAATTTCAGAATTTTTAATTTAGCCAATTTGTACAGTAAATTCTTTCAATTTACCCCTTCTCTGCTGCCTAACAGTTTCGACCTTTCTTTACTAAAAAATATTTACCTTTTAGTAAAAGAATCCAATAATATTCCCGTCTATTTATTTTGAAAATTGACTCATTAAGGATACAACCATATAAATTTCAATCTATAATAAATTTTCTACATTTTTCTATGATTTTTCAAAGTCAAAACAGGAGAACTCAAACCTACTCTGACCTGGTTACACAAAAACTAGTATATCTCGAAATATACAAGTCCTTTTATTTCACTGTTTCTTCCATATGAAACTAAACTCAATAAGATTTAATTACATATTTAATTCAACTCTTAACTTTTTTTATACAATTTTTTGGTGAATTTTCAAAGTTACTCCTCTGTTCTGTCCAAACTATTTTAATGGACATGCTTTCTTTTTCATGTCTCTTTACACTAAATTTCATTTAATCACACATAATCAACACTTATAATTAAACATATCATTTTTATCATAATTAATCATATATGTTAAAATTATAAACACTTTAATTTAATTAATTCTAAACCTTTTAATACTTGTAGTACTTACAACTCTTGTAGAAAGCTTTGTTTCCCTCTTTGATCTTCTCTTTTCCTTTCTCTTCAATTGAGTCCTTCTCCTTCTTTTTTTTCTGTTCAATTTAAAAAAAAACACATATATTCATATTAAAATCATTCTAACATATCATAATCTATGTTTCTAAACCAAAACTAACATGTATTTAAAGAGGAGTTTAACTTTCTTACCTTAATCACTTGTATTCAACACTAATTCCCATTTACTTTCTCCTCCAAGACAAGTATGGATGCATATCTTTTAACAATTGGATAGCTACTACACTTCTCTATTAATTTTATTCACTAATCTTGAAGAAATTTGGAAGAAACTAGCTTAATTGGTTTGTATTTGGTGAAAAAGGATTAATTTGTAAGAAAAGCAAAAGTTGAAATGGTGGAAAAATGGTGGCTAACGTGAAGCACAATGGATGATGGCTTTTATAGCTTTTTCATCATTTCTTTTCTTCATTTCTCTAGATTTTTCTATCAATTTCTCTTTATGAAAATATCTTTCTTTAATAATGGTAAAATTATACTTTTAGTCCTTGGGCCTTCTAACTTTACACTTTGGCCCAAAACATTGCCTCCAAAAATAGCTTCCACCAAATTACTCTTTTGCCCCTCCTTAATCACTATAATTCCCATAATGACTTATATTTCATTTTGGCTAAATTGCTATTTAGTCCATCATGCTTTCTCACAATTTTTAATTAATCCTTAATTTTTCCTAATCTTCTTATTTTAACCACATATTCTAACTCTTAACTCAACACTATTACTGTTCTAACTTCGGTTAAAAAACGCGGATGTTACATAATCCCTTGGGTATGATTCTCTGAATACTCATATTTCGTTATAACACAAAACTATATTACAATTTGACCTATTTGGTTGTAGATACCACACTTCGTTCTATATATTTTATTTGCATGATTTTTACTCTAAACATTCACACATTTAAAGGCGATCAACCACACTATGAACATCACAAGTGAATAAATCCATAAACGAATTTAGGATCTATTCTACTTGAGTCATATCCAATGTATTATTAGTCTAGCAGCCACATTTATGTCTTTATCTTTCCGGAGTCATTCATTCTAGTGCTCAAGACAAAGCATCTCCCCAATTGGAATTGATAGACGACATATTAGTCTTTCAATCGGTTTGCTCATTTTCAATTAAACTAAAGACATGTTTATGTTCATCTATTAATATAAGTTGTTTTTTCGTATTATGACCCGAGCATGTAATATCACTTAGTATTAGTTAAATGTTAGATAAACAATGAGTCAATATTTGCTTTCATTTTGTTTTGCATGCAAAAATCATTGAGGATAATATACTGGGGTATTAATGTAATTTATGAATATTTTTATTAAACTAATTTGTTTGAAAAACACGAGTATACAAAACGAATATACTACACTCAGGGACCAGATCCAACAGAGCCATAGATATGGTCATTTGTAATGGTGATTTTCATGTTTAACTGGTATTGTTTTTATGGTTTTGAAAAAGTAAAAGCTTGAGAGAGGTGCTCCAAGCTATGGAAATGAAAGTCTTAGATTTAGGAAGCACAAAGAGCCCTATTCTATTTATGTGCTTTAAGGTAACTTCTCATGTAACTTACTATATGTTCTTCTTTAATGTTGTTAAAGAATATGAGAAACATGGTTGGTTTGATATTTGACTTGATATGTGTGTTAGTTGAAATGTTGTGCTGCTATGCTCAAACAAATAGACATGTAAGATAATGGCTCATGCCAAGATAAACATTTTGCATGAGTCAAAGTGGGGTAAGGCATATAACAATCATATGTATTAATGAAAATAGTTAAGGCATCTTTAATTCTCATTATTTGCATAGTATATGAGCTATTTGGGGGTAAAAGTACTAAGAAGGCTAACTCTATTGCTATGGGGAATCTTCGACGGTTTGAATATTCTGCAAGATCGAGGATTTAGCAGGTCTGCAATATGTAAAGACAGTCTCGAAGTGGTCTTTGCCTTACAAAGGAATTTTTGATCGGATTCGAACTTTACGTTGATCAGGAGAATATACCAAAAGTTCCGAATTTCTGAACATTGGGAGATCACATACATTCCATGGGAGGTTAACTCTGTTGCCAATCTGATAGCGTTTGATGGTGTCCGAGGACATGGAGGGAGTTAATGTTTATCCATCTCTGCCTAGGAGCCTTTATCCATCTCTGCCTAGGAGCCTTTCTTTCCTGAAAGTGATCGTCTTAATGGCGCCTTTGATTGTAATAGCGTAATGTAATCTTTTAGCAGTTTTATCTACCAAAAAAAAAGTACTAAGAAGGCATTTTGCTCTCTCTACTAAAAAATGGTCAAATTAACCCCTTAACCCTTGTATGTTAGAAAAAAGGCAATTTGGTCCATTCTATTCACATGTATGATTAAGTGATGATTTTTTTCAATTTTTTATACAAGTGACATGAAATTAAAATATGAGTAGGGTTTGATAAAAGTACCATGGAGGGCCCTATATTAGGAGTTGGGTTGCACTTTGTTCTCTTTGTTCAAAAATGGGAAAAGCGACATCTGTACGTTAGATCAAAAAGCAAATTGTTCCTTTTATTACAAATTCTATCCATTTATCATGTTAAAAGCTGAAGTGGCTAAAGGAGGATCCGGACACTAATGTGACAATATTAAAAAAAATCCTAAATTAAATATTTTTATAATTATTTAAAAAATCACATCTAAGATGAACCTAAATAAATGATTGTCCTAGTTCATTTCATCTTAGACTTTTTTTAATATATATATATATATAAACATAGAGAATTATTTAAAAATTATTAAGAATTATAATTTTTTTAAAAATTATTAGAAACCAATAAAAATATTAAAAACAACATCCAAAATTATCTTGGACAAATTGTTGTCCAAGCTCAAATGAACTTGGACAGCCATTTGTGTAACACCCAAAACTCGACACCGTCACTGGTTAGGGTCTCAAGGTCTTTCAAATGATTTACAATCGAGAATAGATACAATTTAAAACATTATTTCCAAGTTACACTCAACAGGGTGAATTACAATTTAATTACATATATTACATCCTCTTTTACAACATCTCTAAATTGAGCAAGAACCAGATTGAATTGCAATTGAAACATCAAATTTCTCAAAACAAGGGTCACACAATCATGCCCCAAACCGTGTGCCTACTCGAAGTACCAACACACGACCATATCACAAATTGTGTGAGCATGCAAAATACCCTACACGCCCATGTGTGAAATCGTGTACTGGGCCTAGTGTACATGCGAAATAGGGTCACATGACTATGTCCTAACTCATGTGTAGCCTGTTGAGACCTGCACCTAATTTTCCCAGGGCACACGCTCGTGTGGTGGCCCGTGTTCTAGGCCGTGTGTACCTATGAAATGCCCAAATAAACATGCACAATTTCTTAGAACTAGCTTAACATGTACTTAACTTACCACCATTTATTCTCTTATAAATATGCAACTTAATTCAAGCAAATCATACTCATATAATTGTCTTACCATTCACATTCATCAACTCATTTGAATAAACTTATTACCGTTTTAAAATACATGCCAAACATTCAAGCCAAAACTAGCATTAAACATCAACTTAACTTCATTCTCCTAAACTATCATCATCCAAATAGTTTCAAACCTACTCAAGCAAATACAATACATCACCCTAGTACATGCCATATAACCAAGTGATTCAAAAACTACCGAACGCTCCCGAGATAGTGTGATTCTTCTTGAGGATCCTATCTTTAACAACAAAATGAATCTACAAAACAATAAATAGATACACAGGTAAGCTTACAAAACTTACTAAGTTCGCAAGAACGGAAAACTTACTGAGTAACATATTCGGTTACAAAAAAGTGTAGTAAAAACATCTTCGTTGTCCCGAATCTTTAGAACCAGGTTGGTCTCTTCAAGTCATTCCAGAATTTAGCTTATACGAGCCCAGACAAGGTTTAGCTCTTACGAGCCCAAATAGAGTTTAGCTCTTACGAGCCCAAACAGAGTTTAGCTCATTCGAGCCCAGGTAGAGTAACGCTCTTAACGAGCCAGAGTTTAGAGTTTTGCTCCTCCAAGCCAAATTCCAGAATATTCATCAAGTCTTCCGTCTCATTCCAAGCTCAAGAATATAAATATAATAAATGAAGTTAATATGTTCAAATTGGAAATTTAATCATACGAACTTACCGGATTAGTTTGCAGCTATGGACTAACTTCAAGGATTATTCTGTAATTTTTCCTTTTCCACGGTCCATAACACGCTCTTGATCTATCATAATAAATCATTCAATTTTCTCGTTAAATCATGAAATTTAAATCATTTATTGCATTTAATTCCTTTAGGGAAAATGTATAAAATTCCCCCTAATATTTCATTTTTATTCAATTTAGTCCTTAGACCTTAAATATGCAAAATAACCATTTTCCTTTCAATCCCTTACCAGCCGAATACTCAAGAATACTTTCCCAATCCCTATATACAATTATTTCATATCAAGTACATGCATTTTTATTGTTTTAGCAATCTAGTCCCTAAACCCTAAAATCATCAAAACTCCATTCACAAAATCATTAAATCTAACAACCAAGTTCATAATACTTCCATAAAATTTCAAGAACAAGCTCGTTCATCAATGGTAAAATTTATAACATTTGACATATTCACAAATTAGTCCTTAGGTTAGCTAGATTAAGATAATACAGACTCAGAAACATAAAAATTACTAAAAACGGACGAAATCTACTCACCCAAATGAGGAACCAAATCCAACCGAGGCTTTCTTCAATGGCTTCTTAGGGTTTCAGTTTAGTAAAGGGGAAGAAGATGAGAAAATGAGATTTTTATCACTTAATGTTGGTTAAAACTATTTATTTTCATGAATTACCATTTTGCCCTTAATGAATTAAACCAAATTTTCATCAATTAAAGACCCAAAACCGTCCACTATGCCACCTAAGGGTATAATTACCTTTTAAGGACCTTTCTAGGTCAGTCCCTTTCAATTTAGCATAATCAATCAATGATTCCTACATTATGCAACCTTTACGATTCAGTCCTTTTTACCTAATTAACTATCTAATCGATAAAATTTCTTGACCAAAATTTAATACGATGCTAATGACATCATAAATTTTAAATAAATAAAATTTACAAACCGACTCGTCGGAGTTGTGATCCCAAAATCACTGTTTCTGACACCACTGAAAAACGGACTGTTATAATTTATCTAAGTTAATTTTAGAAAGGTTTATTAAATAAAAATTATAAAATTTTATTTATACACATTTAGAATGTTTAAAAAATTCAAATATACCTATATACACATGTATTTTCTTAATGGAGTTAATATTTTTGTTACTAAAAATATTTGGTATATTGCCAATGGAGTTTTTAGACTCCACAAATAGAATTAAGGTGATGATAAATGTCTTAAAAGTATAATAAAATATTAAAAAATAAATATATAAAATAAATGATACACACGACAATTTTTTAAATCTACTTGTGAAATTAAAAAAGTACACTGCTAGCATACCAAATACTAAGCCTTTATAGTTAACCAATTTGATGGGTCATATATATTTTTTAATTTCTTATAATTCTTAATAAATTTTAAATAATTTTCTATAATTATGTATACTTATTTTATAATTATTTAAGAAACAATTCTAGAAACAACCTAGACAAATTGTTGTCTAGGCTCATTTTACCTGGACAAAGATTTGTCCAAATTCATATGGAATGTTAGTTTTAATAAATTTTAAGAAAATTTTAATTATTTCAAAAAAATAATTTTTCATAAATTTTAATAATTTTCTATAATATTTTTATAATCATTTAAAAACCATTTCCAAGTTTGGACAACCATTTGTTTAGGTCTATCTTGGATGTGGTTTTTAAATAATTATTTTGAGATTTTTAAATTTTTAAATATTTTTTAATGTGGTAAAATATACCACATCAATTTGAGGTACACATGACACACCACGTGTTGTTATTCAGTTTTTTCGTCAATCAAAACATCACTTAAAAGTATAAATGGATGAAATTTTTAATAAAAATATCAATTTGATCTTTGATATAAAGTATAGGGATTAATTAATAATTTTTTTGAATAGATGAGAAAAATGCAATCCGACTTTTAATGCATGGGCCTCCGTTATATTTTTACCTAATCTTATTCATCATTTAATTGCATGTCACTTACCTAAATAAAACTTTAAGAATTCTAAATCATTACTTAACATCACATATGAATGAAATTTTTAATAGGAGGATTCATTTGTAATTTTTTTAATATATAAGTACTAATTTATTTAGCTTTAAATAGAGAGTCCTTCAGATTTTTTTCTTTTTAAATGAATATAATTAATTGTATATGTGAGCAAAACTCGATTCGATTTGAAAAAATAGAACAAAAAATTCGAATTTCGAGTTAATCGAATTATCTGATCAACTCGAATAAATCATTCGAGTTTCAAGTTCGAATCGAGTTGAATTTTACAATTCAAATAATTCGAATAACAAATTAATATAAATATAATTTTAGTCCCTGTCAAATTTGAAAATGAGTAAATTGATCTCTCTTTCAACAAAAATTACAAAATAATTTTTAAAAATTCAACATAATTTTTAAAATTCGAAATATTTACAAAAATTTCAAATTTTATATTTTAAAAAAATTATAAATATTTCAAAAAAAATTCTAAAAATATATAAAGAAAATTAAAAAATTAAAAAATTAAAAAATTTCTAGAATAATAATTTTTGGAATCTAAATAAGTTAATTAATTATTCAAATTTATCATAGTAAAATATTTTTTTTATTATTTTGCTTTGAAAATGTTTTCAAATATATATGATTTTAAATTTACATACTTTTTAACTCAAATATTTTACTCGATTTGACTCAATTTAAATTTTATTTCAATTAATTCAATTCGAAAAAAATTTAAATCAAATTAAAATAATAAAATAAGATAAATCTAACTCAAAATTTTTTTTGACTCTATCTAAAGCTCACTCCTAATTAATTGTTTTGGGAGCAATTAAATTACTGTTTTTATTTAACCAAAATTTCTCTATTTTTATTTTGATAGCAATTGACTAAATTATATCTGAAAATTTCAAAAGGGAAGTAAAAGAGACAGGCGATGTGACGGCGCGTGAGAGAAAGTGCGGTGAAATGGAGAGGGGAAGGGCGACTGAGTCTGAGGGTATAGAAGAGAGACTTGACTTGGCTTGCCTTGTGTTGCGTTACATGAAGTCATAAACTTTGTAAAGAGAGAAAAAAGCTTCTGCGTACTGCAGCAGTGTAGCCGTTGTAACTCTTGAAGAAGAAGAAGAAGAAGAAGAGAGAATTTATTACCCATTACGCCATTAACACAACATGACAAAATTACCCACCAAAATAATATATTAATCTGAAACTACCCTCAATAAAATAATGTAACCCAAATTAAAAAATTACTTCCTTTTTCTTTGAAGTAGCAGAATTAATGATGATGCTGGTAGTGGAGAGCTAATGGTAGTGAGCTGAAAAGACTAAACCTTTTTCTCACAAGGCAAGTAACTATTATCCCAACACATTTTCTCTTTTTATCTCAAAGAGAAACAGGGTTTTTCCTTTTTCTTCTTCTTTGTTAAATATTTTGTTTGAATGGAAAGACAGAGACATGCACAAGTCCAAACTTTGAAGAAAATTCCTCATGAGTGTTATTTCTCTTTCAGTTAACAAATCCCAAAAGGCATTTGTTTATCATCTTCCTGATACAGATAATTTAGTTTTGTAAGGAAATTTTTCTTGTGTCTGTAAGGTTATAGGGTTTGAATATGCTTGGATTTGGAGCCTGGGATGGGTTTGAATTACCCGATTAATGGGATCTTTTTGTTGGTTCAAATTTGCGCACATTCTTTGATTATTTTGTTGTGGGTTTTGCATGCATGAATGATTTATAAGTTTGGGTTCTTGTATCTACAATTCGTGTTAATATATTCAGTAGCTGAGCTAAAATTTGATGTTATGGATGCATGTTAACTTCCATTGATGCAATGGATGTGTGGGACTCGTACAAATTTCCTTTTATTTTTGAAATAAGATTCTTTCTTTGGAAGTTTGGTTTTGTTGTATGTTTGTTGATGCTTCTATGAATCTGCAGAGACTCTACCACTTTAACTTGATACTTATGTTTAAATTAGGCAGTGTAACATGGTTTGTGTTCAAGCTCAAGATGTTTGTTGATGCTTCTATGAATCTGCAGAGACTCTACCACTTTAACTTGATACTTATGTTTAAATTAGGCAGTGTAACATGGTTTGTGTTCAAGCTCAAGATGCTTTTTATAGTTGTTCTTCCTTATCCGTTGAAGTCTCTTAAAGTGGGTTTAATAAATTTTCCAAAACCTGGCGAAGAAGGCTTACAACAATTTAATATAACAGTCTTTTCCAGTTTAAACATCTAACACTATGGGTATGACAATGTTTTGTTTGCTGCTAGGTCACTGATGTGAGAGCACATTAACATATAGCGGCAAAGATTTCCTCTTAGCACCTTCAAAATCTCTCCCAGCACCTTTTATAAGTTGGGATGCATTGAAGATTGAATGGTAGGTTACCGTAATGCAAACCTTGTATAAAAAGGATTGTGTGTTAAGTTCTCATTTGACATGCACGAACGTAGTTGGCTGCTCATCTTGGGTCAACTCAACTGAATCTCATGTCCAGCAATCATCCATGTCTGAAAATTTAAACTTGAAGATGGGAATTGTACCTCAACACTTTCACAACACCAAGCAGCTAAGTTTTCAATTTCAAGACCAGGACTCATCATCAACTCAATCAACCGGCCAATCTTACCCTGAAGCGGCTAGTGTTGGAGATAGCAATCTTTATAGGCAAAGTTCAATTTCAGCATCATCAGGTCTTTATATTTGCTCAATATTCCTGTTCGTGAGATAATGATTCAATCTATGTTATTTATTCTTTGGGTATATAATTAGGAACCTTCTTCTTAGCAAGTATCTATTTCATTTGTTATTAGCAGCATCTTATGATGTTCTGATAGGCTTATCATCTCTGATACTCATAACTAAATTGCTTAAAATAGAAGAGAGTTGCAAATCTTTGCTGAAGTGATTGTTAACTTTCACCTTGCTACCTGGCTGTAAATAATAATATTATCACTCCAAGTGTGAGCAGATCTTCTCTGAACAAAATAGTTCTAGTTCGTCTGTTAAATTAATGCTATTTTTTTTCTCTTTTCTCCTTATGAATATATCTAATTAGCTGTTCGTGTACCTGTTCAGGAGGTAATGAAACTCCCGGGATGCTTGTTGAACATCATGCTAAATTAGCCCCCTCAATGGGAACTCAGGAATATGTCTTCTCTCCTTCACAAGTTGACTATAGCAAATCAATTGTAGGTTATTGCGTATGCTATTTGGCTGCCATTTAGATGTATGATAGTCTTATGTATCATTTGTCCTTTACAGCGGGCTCATATTCCACTCCATTACGCTGAACCATATTTTGGTGGTGTTGTGACTGCTGTTTGCCCACCTCAAGCTATGGTAAGAAATTTTCCGCATTAATTGGGTTTGTTTGATGGTAAGCACTTCAGTCTGGTATATTATCAATCCATAGAAAAGGGGGTGGTTGGTTTTACAATCTTGTTTAACACCGTAAGTAATTTCTAGAAGTCAATTATATATTTCATTTTGATGTCCTACATGTAGTCTTCTCTTCAAGGAATCTCATAAAGGCAATATATAGTCCTTTAATTACCAGATGCAACCTTAATGCTGTAGAAAATGAATAAAGCACAACTTAGAGGTAGGTTGTTGCTATACTATAATTTAAATCCATTATCACCTTCCTGGGGTCATGCATTCTTCATTTATATAAAGAATGCTCAAATAACGTTATACTGGTCTTGTGGATCCTTTAATATTCATTGAGTAAATCCCTGAATTCTTCCTCCCTTTTTTAAAATTAGTTTCTTTCATTCTATTCCACTTTGCTTCCTGCTTTACTCTTTGTTCTTCTTTGCTTTTCTTATCAAAATGATTCTTTACGGGAGAAGCTTTTCTTTCATGCTCTTATCACATGAAGGTGGCTTACTATTACTATATGAAGCATGAAAAAGATGCAACAAGTACCGCCGAAGCAATTCTTATTCTTGACTAATTTTGTTTATTTAATCTATGGTTTCAGTCTCGTAGTCTGACTAAAGTGGTTTTGATGTTGTTTCTGATTCATTGTGTTGCTAAATCATATGCACGAAAAATGTATTTAAGCTGCTCCCCTTGGTATGTATGATAAGACAGAAATGCACATTCGTTGTTTTCCATTTGTGAGATATTTGTCATTGCATTTGTCTCAGATTCATCATCCTTGTATGCTAGCAATGCTTCCTGCTCGAGTTCCACTTCCTTTGGAGTTTACAGAAGATGAAACTATTTACGTTAATGCAAAGCAGTATGGGGCTATTCTCAGGCGAAGACAGTATCGAGCGAAGCTTGAGGCTCAGAATAAACTGATCAAAGTTCGAAAGGTATGCTTTTAAAGTTTTTTCCTTCAACATACTGCGCATGAGCTGCAAGGTGTCCCATGACGGTAAGTCTGGTTATTTGGCTTATGATTGATATACTTTGAGTTATTTTATAAATGTTTGCAGCCCTATCTGCATGAGTCTCGACATCTTCACGCTTTAAAAAGGGCTAGGGGAAATGGCGGGCGGTTCCTGAACACAAAGAAACTCCAAGAATCCAAGCCGATTCCAACAAGCCATGGACTTGATGCATCGAGGTCTCCTCAGCTACATTTGTGTGCAAACATGTCGAATCAGCTGGAAAATTACAAAGACACTGCTTCAACTACCACTTGCTCTGATGTCACTAGTGCGTCCAACAGTGATGAAATGCTACAGCAGCCAGATTTCAGGTTCTCTGGCTATTCTTCTCTCATTGCTGGAGCCATGCGGGGGAGTGGTGGGAACCTCCATCATCTTTCTGGTTGCGGCTGATAGATTATAGTGGGAGCAGTGCAGTCCGATACGGCTGCTTTGTTCCAGTGGGAAGTCATCCTTGGCTCAGTTTGTTTATTTTTAATAATAGACTTGACTGTTACAAAAGCATGAACATGAAGTTATTTGTTGGCAGAACTTGATTGCTATTTGGTGTTTATGTTAGACAAAAATGGTTGCTCAACTCTTAATCAAGTAGGAAGCTTATTATTGGTCTTTTTGGGCAGCTCTACTACACATCTATCTCTTACTTGCTCATATTATTGGTCCAAAAAGCTTTTAACTATAAATGAAGCTCCCCTTTGATTTAATTTAATATTTTTCTTTAAAAAAAAATCATAAAAAATTATAAATTTTTTTTATTAATATTAAAAAACGAATATTGATACAAACTTTTAAAAATTATAAATATATAAAAATCTAATAAATTATAATTTTTTATAAAATAAATAAAACATATTTAAAATATTGTAAAAATGTACTAAAATTTTATAAAAATTATAATAATAAAAAAATCAAAGTTGATATAAACTTATAAAAATTATTAAAAAAAAACATAAAAATTTGAATTGAACCAAATCAATTGGTTGGACACATTAAATCGAAATCGACAAGGGTATCTGTTCGGAGAAAGCCATAAGAACAGTCGACTTGGGAACCAAAGGGTTGAGCTAATTTTTTTCACTTTTTAATACTTTATTTAATTGAATTGGAAGAATCAGTTGAACTCGAAAACTAAAGGCCTGGTTGATTCGACTATCGATATGGTTCTGAAAATTTTGACTAAAAAATATTTTATTATGTCCCGTTTCCAAATATTGTCAATGTCTCCTAAGTTTCAATTATCTTAGTGTTATTTAAGTACAAATTTTTTTTTAATGTATCTTCAATTTGTTAGAAAATGAAAATATTTATTTTACTGCTTTTAATGTATTTGATGTACTATATATTTTAAATTTATTTTATATGAATAAATAATTTATATATTTTTAATACAGACAGATCTAACCGAGCTTAGATTTAATATTTTTTATCTAAGTCGGATTTGGACAAAATTTTAAATCTAATTTTCAAGCCGAACCGAACCTAAACCTAAAAAACAGATCTAATATTTTGCATCGACCTAATTTAACCCAACCCATTATTAGGTTTAAACCCTCCCAACTACCACCATTTCTTAAACTCTATTCCTCGCCCAGGCCCTGCTACTCCCTGAAATTGAATTAATTTCTTCATTAAATTGTAAACATCCTTTAATTAGGAAATATATATTTATATATGTTTAAAAAAATGTAAGACCTGAGTTGTGGCATGCCACTTATTTAATAAACAAATGTTGCAAATTGTTATGTACTCTTTTTTTTTTCATTTAAGGAATTGGTCGGAGATCAGTTAATGGTTTTTTAAAAGTTTGATTATCGATTAATTCGGTTTGAAATCGAATAATTAATGCTCTTTCAAAAAATCAATATTATATATTACCAATTTGGTTAAATGAACAGTACCAATTTATTTTTTTGATATGTTTTATTTTTAGCAAAAAAAATATAAAAATTTCAATTAATTCGGTTAACCGACCAAATTAATCGAAATAGTTCGGTTCAGTTAATCTTTTTGAAAAAATTTCAATTCGATTAACGGTTAAAAATTTAAAAAGTTCGGTTAATTCGATTAATGTTAGTTCAATTTGATTAACCGATTGAACACACATAATTCCAATCATGTGCACGTTAAGATAGTGATGATTATTATATTATTATTATACAAAAAGTAGGTAGTATTACAAAATTTTTTGTACTATTTTGTATTATATTTTAATTTCTTTATCGAAAAATAAGTGAAATAATCTCTGTATATTAAATAAGTGAGTGAAACAATCTCTCCGTTAAAATTTGATTTTTATATATAAGGTATAATAATGAATTTAACCTTTACTTTTACAGATTTATTCAATTTGATCTCTATTCTTTTATTGGAAGTAAATTAAAAAAATTTGAAACTAATAAGACTAAAGGGTAAGAAAACCTTAATAATAAATTAAAAAAATAATTTAAAATTTTAAAATTATTAAAAATCATTAAAAAATCATAATAATATTTTATAAAATTTTTATTTAAAAATAACAATACCGACCCATTAAAATTCAATGGTTATAAGATTTTAAAAAAAATTGACTCCTACTATTTTATTATGTTGGTATTGTTATTTTTAATAAAAAAATTTAAGTTAAAATTTTTATAACTTTTTTATGATTTTTTTTATTTTTTTAATGATTTTTAAGTTTTGAAAAGGCTTGATTTATTTTTTAAATTTTTTTATTAATGTTATTTTTGACAGTTTAATCTTATTAATTTAAAAAATAATAATTTAATTCTAGTAAAAGAGTAGAGATCAAATTAAATAAATGAATAAAAATTAAGATTTGTTATAAAATAAAAGGATAGAGAGTAAAGAACAAAAAAATTAGGAGAGCAAAAAAGAGAACTATCTTATTGATCAATAGAAGTAAGTTATAATGCTTTTCTAAGATCTATATTTATAGACATATAAAGTATAAATGAAATAAAACTCTAATTCTAATGACTACTAGAATTTAAACTTCATCCAAATGGACATCCACTTAATAAAATATTCATAACACCCATTTTAGATGTCCATTGGTAAATAATGTGCCTCGTTAAAACTTTTACTAAGATAAAAATCCTGTGAGAAAAAAATTTTTCTAGTGAAGGAAAAAGAATACACATATCTATAATACGCATAACATATTGTCTTATTAAAAAACTTATTAGAAAAACCCAATTGGAGAAACATTGTAACTTACTTCGATTGATTAATAAAATATGTACTCTTTTTTGTTCTCTTATTTTCTTTGTTCGTTATTCTCTGTTCTTTTATTTTATAACGGGATTAAAATTTTTATTATACCTTATATATACAATAAATTTTAATAAAAGGGTTTTATTCATTTTTCAATAAAAATATTGAATTGAAATTCAAAATATAATATAAAATAAATGAATGAATGAATAAATAAATAACATAAATCACAGTGTGGTTGGGCCAAGATTAGACCTACGGCGAACGGAGTTTATTTTTTCCAGCGTCAGACCGGCCCTGAACCTTGCAATGAAATGATCGGCTTCGGTATTTACATCTGGGCTTGGACAAAACAAAACTCCTCCCCTTGAATCTTCACCCATTCTTTTAACACCCGACGGACTCGCTTCACCGCTTAATGGATCATCCGAATCCGCTGAATTCATACTTTTTATCCTAACAAAATCACCCTGCACTTCGAACTTCCATGGTCTGAATTTAAACGGCGGAGGAGGTGGCGGTGGAGGGACTGGATTTAGCGGTGATTCATTCCCACTTTCCATGCTCTCTTCTACATTGTTCATGTTATTTATCGTGACTGGCAAAGGAGGCTTCTGGGTTGTTACCGCTGGTTCCATTGAATGGTGCTTTCTGGCTTTGCTGCTTTGGTAAAATGAAGGAAACGTCGGTGGTGGAGGTGGTGGAGGCGGCGGCGGAGGTGATGGGGTTGGATATAAAGGAAGCGTTGAAAGGTTGAAGAATTCCTCAAGGTTTTCCACGCTTCTCTGCCTTTGCTTCTTCTTCTTTTTTCTTCTTAAGGAAATTAAGAAATCTTTAGTCCCTCCACCACCACCTGTCTTTCTCTCCCTCTTGGAACTTCTCTTCTCCGGCTCGTCATCATTCATCTCACTGAATATTACTTCCTTACGTTCACTTCTCTCTTTGGTTTTACCATCTTCATAATGAGTCCGCCTAGGTTTTCTTCTACCTACCTTAGGAAGCTGCGGTGGAGGTGACTCAGGTGGTGGCTGCGGAGACGTCCGAACAGTATCAACAGCTATATCCTTGGTATTATTAATATAGACTTGTTGCCTTGACCTACTACGGTAATTATACAAATGAGTATCATCGTAAAACCTCCAGCCATCATCACCGTTCACCATCCAAGAAGAATATTCCTGCCGTAGCTCTGGATAAGAGCTGCTACTTTTCAACGCCATCCGATCATACCATTGACTTGGCGTTGAAGGGACATGATCATCAACATGTTTGGGACTGGGTCCGGTAGTAGCAGCTTCGTAAGTAGTTGTTGGGGTGTTGGTATTGCTTAAGAAGCCACAGATAATGGCGAAAAGCACGAGGATTAAATTCAGGGAATCCCATGATTTTTTAACAAGTTGAGGCTTGAATATGTTGGACGTCAAAGACAGAAACGAAGGGATGACAAACAACACAAATGCGAATGCAATGAGTAGCAAGAGGATGATAAGGATACCGGTGTTTAAGAAGAAAGATGAAGTTTTCCGCCGCCGGCTGTCGGAGGTTTCCAGCCAAAATGGTGTCATCTCTCCATCTTCCTCCATCTTTCGGTTTTGGGTATATGCGTTACCTTGCCTAAAATAAGAATGAGAGTTTATTGAGAGAGATGACTTGCCTTCACACTTCACATGCTGCCTGTCCTTGTAAGAATGACAGCGAAACACAAAGTATAGGTGTGTTGGTGGTTTCTCCTCCATTGAAATTTTGTCCGTCAATCACTCCTATTAATTGGGACAGCAATGGCTACTAACATCGATATTTTTGTTTTTCTCAGGCTACGTTTTAATTATTTATATTTGAAATGCTATGTGTGGGTTTAAATAGGTGATGTGTTTACTTGTGTTTAGTATAAAAATAACGGTAACGGTGAAATTATATATTATAGCGAAATTATATCAAGAGACAAAATATAAGCTAAACGCACCTCATTGCATCGTCCATCCAAACCCATACAAGTCATTTACGTTATCGTTTTCTTACGGAATGATCACTTTACCGTTAAGATTTGTTACCTCTCAAACAGCATTTCAACGTGATAATTAAAATGGATTTAAAATTAATGCCAACATGGAAAAAAAAATAACAGTTGCGTTTTTTTTGTCCATTTTAATTGTCACATTGAACTGTCGTTTGAGAGGTAATATATCTTAACGACAGAATGATCATTTCATAACAATACAATAATATAAGTGACTAAAATGTAATCCAAGACAAACAAAAGTGACTATTTTGATAATTCATCCTTAAAAGTAATAATTCTTATAATTAATAAACCCATGTTTCTATGCTGAATCTTCTATTTATTTTAAATTACATTATAAGAGAAAGATAAACTTAATAACAACGCGATTTAAACTCAGACCACACTTAAAACGATAAATACTCTAACCATCAAAGTAACACATAAAATTTACAATTTCCATTTTTCAATTTAGACAATGCAATCCACTTCATGTAGGTTCAATCTAAATGCCTTTAACAAATTTCATTTGACTCAAATTATTCCATACTAACATAATCAATTTTATTTTGTAAATATTAAATAAAAAATTAAATATAGAAGAAATACAGCAAAGAAATTAGAAGAGATGATATTAAGTCGAAAAATGAAGAGTCAACCCGCCGCGTATGGCAACTAATTATTAGCAAAACCAAATTAAATTAAGAAAAAGAGAAAGGAGTGACGTGAGTTGCCAAAAGCTTGTAGCAGTAAGGAACAGGTAAGATAAGGGCAGCTACCAAGAAAAGGAAAGTACAAACTTGTTAATAAAATTTTATCTTAGTGAATTTTTTTTTGAGTTAATTGAATTGATGAGTTTTTTTTTATTAATTTAATTTGATTTGAATTTTTTTTCGAATCGAGTCGAGTAAAATGAAATTCGAGTCAAGTTGAATAGAGTAAAATTGATCGAGTTAAATTAAAAAATTAAACATGCCAAATTAAAATTAAAATATTGTTATAATATAACTAATTTTATGTTAGAGCACATAAATTTGAAACCATATATATTTGAAACTTTTTCAAAGCAAAATAAAAAAAATACTTTAGTATAATAAAATTAAATTATTAATTAACTTTTTTAAATCTCAAAATTATTATTTTAAAAAAATTAAATTATTAACTTTCATTATATATTTTTTAGATTTTTTTATAATTTTTTTAAAATATAAATTTTGGAATTTTTATAAATATTTTGAATTTTTTTTGTAACTTTTGCTGAAAGAGACCAGTTTATTCATTTCTAAAATGGACAGGGACCAAAGGAGTATTTACAACAATATGCTATTCGAATGGTAAAATTCAACTCGACTCGAACTCGAAAATTGAATTACTTGTTCGAGTTGACTCAAAAAATTTGAATAACTCGATTCGATTAACTTGAAATTAGAATTTTTTAATCGAATTGAGTTTTGCTCACTCCTATTTTATTTTCTCATCTGTCTCCATTTCTCTTCTTTTTTGTGTGTGTGTTAATCTCCTTTGGTAAAAGTATTATGGAGGTGCATGTACTAGAAGTTAGATTGTATTTTACTTTCTTTATTTGAAAAATGGGTAAATTAATACTTGTACATTAGATTAAAAAGCAAATTAGTCTTTTCTGTTAAAAATTTGATCAATTTGTACAGTTAAAAACAAGTGTGATTGACAGAATAACCAAATAGTAGCACATGACATGCCACTTTTATCTCATGTTAACATACAGGGATTAGTTTTTAGTAATATAAATGAATGAAAATTTTAACAGAATGATTAGTTTGCTCTTTTATTTAACATACAAGGACAAATTGCTCATTTTTTTAGTATAGGGAGCAAAATGCAATTTGACTTCTAGTATAGGGGCTTTGTGATACTTTTATTGAAAATTTTCTATTAATTCTTAGTTGCATATTTAATTAGAATAATATTTGGTACACTCTCAATGAAGTATTTAGACTCAACAAGCAGGGTCACACAAATATCTCATAAGATTATGGTAAAATATTTAAAAAAAAAAACACATAACAATTTTTAAGACTGCTTGTAGAATAAAAAGAGTACATTGTCAATGTACCAAATACTAATCCATTTTATTAGATTAAATTTACTATTAATCTTGTACTATATATAAACTATGTTTTTAACTATAGAAATGAATGTTGTTATTTTCTAGAAAGAAATTGTGTTTATTCAAAATACGAGAAAAAGAAAGGAGGAGTGTTTGTTGGTGTTGCTTCAATCCAGAATTTAGGTAGGAATGAAGACCTAATCACGTTTTCTTATTTCCATTATAACTCGTCAATAATTTGTATCTTACCGAAATGGTCTTACGTAAACAACTGGGTTTTCTTACGCCACAAATAATGGGAGACGTTGGATTCATGTAAATTAATTTGGGAAGGATTCCCGCTTCTGCCTGCTTTTGCAAGTTGGTTTGTATAACGCCATATATAAAAAAAAAAAAAAAATTATTTGGTAAAATAGGTCGGTTTTTTAAATTTATAGAAATAGGTTGTTTTGGAGAGAGAGTTTAAAAACGTGTTTAATTGGACGCACTTTTCTGTCAATTGAGCAGATAATGTGTCTAGCTAAATGTATTTTCTTGTCAACTGAGTAGAAAGTATGCACAGTTGAACTCGCAATCCTTTCAATTGAGCAGATAACATGCTTAGGGGTGAGTATTTGATCGAGTTGAATCGAATTGAGTCAAAAAAATTCAAGTCGAGTCGAGTTAATGAATTCAATTATTTATACTCAATGTTACGTTTACATGGATCAATTATTTAATTAGTAGGTAAAGTACAATATTATTTAACTGCATAAATAATATAATGATTTTACTTTTAACTTAATGAGTAAATATTTATCAAAACAATATAGTTTTGTCTTTTAACTCAATGGTTTTGACTTTTAACTTTAAAAAAAGTAAATATTTATCAAAATGATGTAGTTTTATTTTTTTTATTCGGATTTTTGGATAACTTGAATTGTGTAATTCATATTCAAGTTAAACCGAAAAATTTAATTTTTTATTCAAGTTGATCCGAATAACTAAATTAACTCAAATAACTTGAACTAGTTAATTCAAAATTTAATTTTTTTATCGAGTTTTTCGAATCGAATCTGATTTTGCTCACCCCCAAGTACACCCAACTGGACATGCTTTGCTTTCTCTCTCCTCAACTAAAGAAGAGGAAAACGCCTCCAACGAGACGTATTTTCTTGCTGTGTAAAAAATGAGTCTAACTAGACGCACTTTCACACGCTCTCTCTAAAATCAATCTATTTTCCTACATTAAAAAAATGACCTATTTAACTAAATAATTTTCTTTCTATATATAACCCCAATTTAGCCTAGTGAAACAACACTAGGGGATATACACTAGACCTAATCATAAGTCGGGCCACTTAACTCGACCTGAAAGTTCGCCCGAAAAATAAGAGAGTTTGGACAAAAATATAGGTCCAAAAAATGAGCTTGGACAAAAAATTAGGCCTATTTTCTAAATGGGTCAGGTCTCGAATAATAATTTTTTGGCCCATGCCCGGCCCTATCCGACCCAAACCGAATAAATTAACCATTTTTAATAAAAAATTATACTATTGTTTTGGTACTATTTTTTTACTGTTTTGGTTGCTGTTTTTTGTTGTTTTGGTGCTTTTTTTTTATTGTTTTTATTGTTGTTTTTATTGCTACTTTTATTGTTATTTTTGCTATTATTTTTGCTGTTATTTTTGTTGCTATTTTTGTTATTGTTTTGTTATTATTTTGCTGCTGTTTTGATTATTATTTTGGTTGTTTAGATGTTATTTTTATGTTTTTTTACTATTTTTTTGTTGTCTTTTTTAATATTATTTGAATATTGTAAAACTTATGTTTTATTATTAATTTTCTACTACTTTATTTGCAACTATCTTAATATAAAAAATTTTAATGTATTTTAAATTTGTTTATTTTTAATGTTTGTTTTAATGTTTTTAAGTGTATTTGATATATTATATATTTTTAAAATTTGTTGTATATAATAAAATAATCTAAAAAATTAATATGGGCCGGGCTAGATTGGGCTCGAGCTTAACTTCTATAATTCGGGTTGGGCTTGGACAAAATTTTAGGCTTATTTTTGGTCCAAATCAACCCCGAGCCTAGCAATTGGACTTAAAAATTTGTTGAAGTCCGACCTAAACTCGACCCGACCCGACCCACGATCAGCTCTAATATACATTATATCCATATTCTAATTTCTATATTCGTATTTCTTTTTTCTCTTCATCAACATTGTAGAACCCAAGACACAGCTCTAACTCACCAACCTTCTAACAAATGCATATTTAGTTATTTTCCTTTGTTAATTTTAGAGTTGCTCATTAAGCGGGTCGGATTAGACTTAAGCATGATATTAACATATTTTATATTTGTCCAAGTCTAGTTCGTCCCGAAATATGAGCCTAAAATTTTACCCAAATCAATTCATTTTATTTTTTATTTTTTTAAAATTTATATTATATTATATTATTTTATTTTAATATTTAACAATACACAATGAAAGCAAACGCATAGTTAAGTCATATAGGTATAACAATATGTTCAACAACAGATTAAAAGTATTATCATAAGTTCAGAAATCCTTCAAACAAGTTCCTATCATAGCTTAACTAGCTATAAGTCCTACGAGTCCTAAGGTGATCGAGCTCCCCGTTCGTTGGCCATCAAGTTTGAGAAGACCTTGAAACACCATTTAATATGTCAGTGCATATGATAATAGTATTTCATAAGATTCATTAAAGTAAATATAGAAGACACTCATTTGGTTCCATAATAGATTCCACACTTCTCACTTATGGCAACTGTAACACCCAAAACCCAAACATCGTAATCGGTTAGGATTTTCGGTGTCTTACTATTTCTTCCACTGTTCATCTTTAATACCATATTTTTCAACTTTATTTATTAAAGTTATCACTTCACTTATTAATTATATATGATCATTTAAACATAAACACAATTCAATAAGGGTAAAAGTGACATTTCCAACAATTTAGGAAACTTCTACCAGTACCTGATGGTCAAGCATCAGTAGTAGTCAAACCAGTAAACAGTTCAAAAACTATGCAAATTTCTATCGATACCTGTGCAAGTTCTACCGATACAAGTCATGCAACTACCGATACTAAAAACTCCAGAGAGCTATAATTCTCACTCTGCAACTTCTACCGATACATGCATACAAGCTACTGATACATCAATACACATAATTACCGATACTTGCAATCCAACTACCGATACAACTCAAGTCAATGAACAACCTCTCTCCTATCCTATACTTCTACCGATACATGCAAAACTTCTACCGGAACAAGTATGCAGGATTTCAAGAACTATGTCAAACAAAGGTTTAACAACTCAATTTATGCTTTGAGCCATCACACAACTTACAAAAATATCCAAGTCTTTACATAACATTCTAAATTCATCCCCAACTTGCACTTCATGCATAATTACATTCAACATAATAAGGTTTATCATTTCTAAATACAAAACAAAAGATAATGTCATCCTAGTACATGTCAAATAACCAAGTGATGAAAATACTACCGAACGAATTCTCGAGATAGTGTAATGTCATCAAGATGATCTGATCTTCAAGTTGCAAAAATGAAATCTACAAAACAACTAGAAGTTCACTAGTAAGCTTCATAGCTTAATAAGTTTGCAAGGTTCATCAATTTACCGAGTCTTAAGTAATAAGCAACTCTATAAATCTGTCGTGCCAGGACAACTGAACTTCAGAGGTCGTTATTTGTTTTACTCCCTATTGACTCAAAGTCATGATACTCATTTACTCCCTATTGACCCAAAGGTCATGCCTGTTACCATTATATGATGTTATTCTTAGCCATCGATACGGTATATATGTTTCCTACGATGCTGCTCACACTAAGCTGACGAGAAAATGCAACAAGCATAAATCTCAGACATCGTAAGGCCTGTAATCCATTCTTAGATTCTATTCACCTTACGGTGACTCATGATGCTGAAGAGAATCAGCAACAAATGCAGGATCTCAAGCATATGATCATTTTCTATCTTTGGAACAAGGCCGAGAAACCCTCATCTAGTCGTTTCGAACTTTTGCGTTTACAACAATCATTAGAGAAACAATTATAAGCAGTTATTACTAAAAATAACATTACGAACTTATCGGACTAAATTACAGTTACAATTTAACTTTAGGGACTACTCTATCAATTTTTCTTTTTCGCGATCTAAGATACGATCGTAGTCTACATCCACAAATCATCCAATTCTTACATTAAATCACACAATTAAGTCATTCAACACAATTTAGTCCTTTTTAGGAAAATTATCATTTTACCCCTGATATTTTCTTTTATTCAATCTAGTCCTTTCAACACAAAACATGCAAAATAACCATTCTCTCACACTACCAACCATAGTCGAATTCTCTAGGGTGTCTATCCAACCTCTTCACACATTTATTTTCATAACAATACTTGTAATTTCATCACTTTCACTTGGTCCTTAAACCCTAATTTCATCAAAAATCTCTTTACAAAAAGATTTAACCCAAGCATTAAACATTCAAATATTTCAAAAGTTTTCAAGAACAAGCATTTTCAACAATGGAAAGTTTCATAACATTTGATAGATTCACAAATTAGTCCTTCCATAAGGTAAATTAAGCTAATACGGACTAAAAAACACATAAATTACTAAAAACGGGTGAAAAATCACTTGCCAATATGAAGAAACTAGCTTGGCCGAACTTCAAGCTTTCATCCTAAGGTTTCTTTTTTTTTTTTTTTTTTTAATGTTTTAGTGAAGAAGATGACCACTTTCATGCCATATTTCCTTATTATCACTTGATTTAACAAATTACCAATTTACCCTTATTTAATTAACATCAAATTTAACAATTCTCATACCCATTATAGCCCACCCAAATTCCTAATGGTTTAATTACCATTTAAGGACTTTACCTTACCTTTTAACTAGCATTTCATACCTTTAGTTAATGGAAGTCTATTTTCATAACCTTTACAATTCAGTCCTTGTAACTCAATTAACTATTTAAATGATAAAATCTTTTAACCAAAATTTAATACGATGATAAATATTAAATAAAAAATATTTATGACTCGACTTGTCGGAGTTGTGATCCCGAAATCACTATTTTTGACACCACTAAAAATCGGGCTGTTATAGTAACAGTTGTGTATTAATTCGATAATAACCTGGTAGTGTTTATAGTGTCACTACCACTTCAGTATAGCATTGCGGTGTTTTCAGTGTCATCGCCAGTTCAGTATAACATCGCAATGTTTACAATGTCACTGCTATTTTCATATAACATTGTAGTGTATACAATGTCACTGCTGGTTTAGTATAACATTGCAGTGTTTATAGTGTCACTGCCAATTTAGTAATATTATCACAGTGTTTGTAGTGTCACTGCCAGTTATAAATGTTCCATCGTGGATAATCCACCATAACAGTTCAGTCTCTAATCAGTGTCATGTTGAGAACTGCACTGTATACACACATGACAGTCCCAGTAATCAGTTTGGGTCATACAAGCTTTACGATTAACTTACAGTCACAGTATATCGAGTTTATGCTTGAAATTACACTACACACGGCCTGACTCATAGACATGTGCTCGCTCGTGTGTGTCACACGGCTCGGTACACACTCGTGTCCCCAGCCCGTGTGGCCACTGTACCTGAATGTGCAAAGTAGTATGTTCATACTGCCTGGCACACGCCCGTGTGGCTCAAGTCAATATACACACACGGTCTGGTACACGCTCGTGGGCTTAGCCTGTGTGTCCCCTATACAATAGTTCCTAAAACAATATGCACACACGGTCTGCCACACGCCTGTGTGCCTCGCCCACGTGTCACTAAACATTATGCAGACATTGTAATACCCAAAACCCGTAACCATCTCCAATTTAGGGTCTCAAGGTTTACAAAACTTTATGAGTCTTTTTTTTTCATATATACAAATCAATCATAGATAAAGTATACTCATACAAAAACTTAGGATCTCAGAACCCTGTGCCTCAAACACTACCTCCATTACTAACTAAACAAGAAAGAGTCAATATTCATATCAATTATCATAATATTTGTATTCTATATCAAATCACAATACCACAATTACCAACCAAGATACATTAATCATTCCTACTATCACCATGCAATTATAACACTCAAAACTCGATATCGTTATTAGTTAGGGTTACGAGATCTCATACATTCATGTCTCAAAATCGTTTCATATTCATATCTTAACTCTACATCATTCTTGATTGTATATATATTTATATTTATATACATTTATAATTCATCATTCATACTTTGTTCATCAACTCAATTCATAAGGACTTGATTATAATTCAGCGGAAACATTTTTTTTTCGAAACTTTGAAAGTTAATGAAATAGGGGTCACACGATCGTGCCCCGAACCGTGTACTAGACCGTATGCATACACGAAATACCCTTACACAGTCGTGTCATAGACCGTGTGACAAGTCATGTAATCATACGAAATTCCCACACGCTCGTGTGTGAAACCATGTGTTGGGCCATGTATCTGCTCAAAATAAGGCCACACGGTCGTATGCCAGCCCGTGTATATCTCTGCACCTATTTTCCCAGGGTACACACCAGTGTATTGGCCCGTGTGTCAAGTCGTGTGAACCTACGAAATGTCAACAATAACATGAAAATTTTCCATAATTTTTTTTTAACATGTACCTAACTTAACCTAGCCACTTTACCTACAAACACGCATCAAAGTAAGACAATTTCATACTTATTTTCTTGCCAAATCATTTGTAAACAACAATTCAAGTGAATATACTCCATGTTCAATCAGAATGCATAACAAAATTCAAACCAAGCAAGCATTATACAATCATTCAAAATGTATTCTTCAACTTCTCTACTCAAACTTGACAAACTTGAGCCAAATACCAATTTAACATACTAATACATGTCATATAACCAAGTGATTTAAACATTACCGAACGAGCTCCCAAGATAGTGTGATTCATTAAGGTGATTCAATCTTTTAGCAGCAAATAGGATCTACAAAACAACAACAATTTCATAGGTAAGCATTTCTTCGCTTAGAAAGTTCATAAGGTTAAATAAATTTACCAAACTTCAAGAGTTGAAAAATCTTGATTCAACCGAATCGAGTAAGCTGTATTCATCCGTTATTAGATTCAAACCGCATTTGATAACTCACGATGTCGTAAGAATCCGCAACAAGCAGGATTTTCGACATCGGACCTTTTTGTCTCAACCATCTTAGGCTCGATTCAATAACTCACGATGCCATTGAAAATCAGCAACAAATGCAAGATTTTTGACATCGGACCTTTAATCCGTAATAGGATTCATTTCTCACGTAATACTCACGATATCACAAAGACATCAGGCCTTTAATCCGTAATAGGATCCATTTCTCATGTAATACTCATGATATCACAAATACATCGAACCTTTAATCTGTAATAGGATTCATTTCTCATGTAATACTCACGATATCACAAAGATATCGAATATTTTTATTTTCCAACTCAAAGCCTGATATCTCTTTCATTCATTTCTTTTTCATCTTTCTCAATTTCACGTACCATAACCTTTTCTGTAACAATTATAAAGAACACAAATAATGTACATTTAAATGAAAATTTAACGTTACAAACTTATCGAACAAATTTTCAGTTAAAGTGAACTCCAAGGACTAATCCATAATTTTTCCTTTTTCACGATCGACGGCACCTTCTTAATCTATTGCACTAATTTCATTCAATTATTTAAATCAACATGAATTTTTAATCATTTTATGCAAATAAGTCTTTTTGGCATTTTTACAAAATTGCCTTTAACTTTTCACTTTTATTCAATTTAGTCCCTAAACCCTAAACATGCAAATTAACCATTTTTATTTAGAAATTGGTTCAACCGAATTGTTTTGGGTCACTCCAAAACCCATATTTGATGTTATTTAACATCAAGTCCTTATACTTTTATTATTTTCACATTTTAGTCCTTAAACATTAAAATCATCAAAAACTACTTTACAAAATTATCCTATTTAACAACCAAAATTAATAATCCATCATAAAATTACAAGAATATACAAAAATCATCAATGGAAAAATCCACAACATTTGATATATTCACAAATTAGTCCTCGGGCTAGCTAGATTAAGCTAATACAAACTTAAAAACATAAAAATTATTAAAAACGAACAAGATTTCAGTCACGTAAATGATCCAAAGCTTGGTTGTTCCTAACCTTGTTCTTCTTTTAGGTTTCGGCTATGGAGAAAGTAAAAAATGAAGAAGATAATCTCTTTTCTTTCCTTTTTAATTTTATTTATTACATTTATTTACTTAATTACCATTTTATCCCTTGTTTACACATGAATTTTAGCTAAAATAATAGCCAAAGTTGCCCACTACTCTTCCACTGGTATAATTATCATTCAAGTACCTTAACTTACCTTTCAATTAGCATCTAATATTTTTAAATTCATATAATTCAACTTTTGCATCTTTTACGATTTAATCCTTTCCACTTAATTTACTATCTAAACAATAAAATTTCATAGCCAAATTTTAATACAATACTAATGACCTCATAAATATTAAATAGTTAATATTTACAGCCTAACACATAGAATTTGTGACCTCGAAACCACCATTCCCGATCATACTAAAAATTAGACTTATTAGTAAATCCTCATTTAATTAGAATTTAATTGCAATTTACCAAAATCTAAAAATTTTCACATCATTTCTATTCTTAGGATCTTAAATAAGAGTCTAATTTCACAATTGGTCCTTAATTATATTAAATTTCGATTAAACAAACTTGTTTTCAATTTAGTCCTAAACTAATTAGGACTATTTGAATAAATAAACCAAAAGTTAATGGAATAAATCATATCCACCATGCTTGGATTTTTTACCGTGGTTTAATTACCATTTTGGTCTCTTTACTATTTTTAATCTATAGCAATTAACTTTTACCTCTTTTACAATTTACTCCTTTTACCTTAATTAAGCAATTAATCATCAAATTTACCCGCCAAACTTCAATTCACATATAATAAGACTCTGTAAATGTTTAATAAAAACATTTACGACCCTTAATTTTAAAAACAAGATCCCGATACCTCATTTTCTAAAATCACTTGACCTTTGAACCAAACCACTTATACTAACTTTTAATTCAATAATTAAAATTTCTCAATTCAAAATTTCATATAAAATTAATATTGACTTATTTAATTTAAACACTCATTATAAAAATTTTCTCGTCGGGTTTGCGATCCCGAAATCACTGTTTTCGACACCACTGAAAAACGGACTGTTACACACACGATCTGACACACAGCCATATGTTTGACCCGTGTGTCTCCTGTATATTGTTTACATGGCACATGGCCTAGACACACGCCCGTGTGTCAAACCTTGTGCCCTCAAACAAAGACGATTATAGGCAAAAATGCAGAAAAACAACAGCAATGAGAAAAGGATGTTGACACCCTACCTTTTACCCAAAAAGGATGGATCCGCAACAAGAGTTCCTAGCACCTAAACGAGGCAAAAGAAGTTAAAATCTCAATTAATCCAACACGTTAACAATCCAACACACACAACGACAATCATCAAGTGTTTAGCACTAAAACTCTCATTTCCGACAACAATACCTTCTGACAACTCGAGTCAACGTCAAGTGAATCATGGAGATTACCATTGTCCAAATGTCCTCCTAAACACCACAACCAATATAACACACAATTGCACAAATTCAGAGAGTTTTTCACGAAACTTATCTATTAAAATTAAAACTAACATTCAACCATATTCCACTCAAATCGAACTTTACAAATCATGTATCTTACCGAAGATCTTACCAATTGCAACTCAAACCACAAACTACTTGAAGCAAATAAAAATTCCAAAAAGAAAATAACCCTAATTATGAAATATTACAGACCACTTTCTCCAAGAAGAAGGAAATTTTTTCTTAAGAAACAAATTTTCCCTTTTTAATTAACCAATTCACAAAATAAAAAAAAATATAAATAAAACATATATTCTCGATCGCATACACGGAGACTCGAACTCACGATAAATAAATAAATAAACAAACAATTATGTGACCATTAAACCACTAAACTCATCATTGAAACAAAATTTCATAAAAATTAATTTATATAACACATTCAAGGTCTCAAGTTCACAAAAGAGAAACTACAAAATTTGCAAAAAATACGACTTGAACCTCAAATCACAAATATATAGTTAAAACATTTAACCACAAAAATAAAGACAGTTATAGTGACATAATCCAAATAGGAAGGTTTAAATTTTTGGGACATTACAAATATTTTTTTTTCTCTAATTCATTATGAAATTTAAAATTGTATTTGTGTTTATTTATTTAATTAAAGAGAACATGTTCACGAATAATAAAAAACAATAACTAAACATATATATTAGTTTTTAAATATAAAATAACTAAATTAATAAATATTAATAATTATATTATAAATAAATAAATAATGCACATAAACAATAAAAACAAATTTATTAATATATAATTATTGAACAACAAACGAATTTTAATTTAAATTAACATAAACGAATTTGTTTATGAATATAAATGAATTGAACCAACTTTATTTGTGTTTGATTAATTTAATAAACGAGCCTCAAAATTTTAATTATGTTCGTTTTTTTAACTTCGTAAACAAACATAAACAGATAAAGACCAAGCTGTTCATCTACTCTATCTTATTTACAACTCTAAATTCAAGCCATTGAAATGATACAATTTATCATAATTACTTTTTAATAAAAAGGTAAACTACAAAAATAATCACATTTGTTTGACTTAGATTACATTTTAATCATTTATGTTTAAAATGTTATGTTTTAATTACTTACGTTATAATTTTGTTATGAAATGGTCATTTTATCGTTAAACTCCGTTACCTTCCTAACGACAATCCTATGTGACAGTTCAAATGAGTTTTAAATATCAACTCGGATGTGTACTCAAGTTTGGATAGGTAACCCAGTGGTAATACGCAAATGTGTAGAAGAACCTCCATGTACTCGAGTTTCCCAGGCCACTTACCCGACGATGCCATGGCATCCTTTTAAGAAACCACCAAGGTTTCCGTGGATCCCAGAAAAAATGGCCAAATAATACCCTACAATGAAGCATGAATTTTCCTGTGTTTTCAAAATGAAAACTGAAAATTTCAATGTCTCAAGAGATATATCAGTAATTACGTAGTGCTTGTGTTACCAGTACATACAATTCCTATATGATATGGATATTACAAAGCTGTAAAATAGATTTTGTGTTATGTACATCACTAATGCAGATAACTGAACCTTCAATGATTCTGAGGTATTATACCTTCTTGCTTCTTTCCTTCTGCTGCAGATTTACAACTGCATGTATTCTTGTCTCACCTTTGGTTCGAGGAAGCTCCTTAAGCAGTACTAAAGATACAGACTGCAGTCGGATGAACTAGAAGACGAGAATAGCTATCGTGATTATCAAAGCAATAGTACATATCAATGCCTGCAAACAGCAACGATCTGGGATTAAATAGAAAATAGGAAGGGGATGCATATGTCCGACATTGCTACAGTTAAGAGCGGCAAAATTGTTATATGCTGGTGTCACAGGCCGTGACACTGGCACCTGCTAACCCCATCCCCTATTAATGATAAAAAAAAAGCTTTCTTTCATCTGAGTTTCAGTCAATGACATTTACAAGGTGTCTAATAGTTTTAGTGGGGTATCTCTCTTGTATACAAAATTGTCTTCCAAAGCACGGTATAGCGGTAAAGAATATAATAGAAATATATAAGTTTGTTTATCATTTCTCTAGATTGCATTAAAATGGACTTTAACTCGAAGTAAAAGTGAAATGGCAAATCATTAAAACCTTGTGTGCTGCTAAATACAACCATACCAATGCCTAAATTAGCACTTACAGCTATTGCAGAGGCAGCAAGTCCAGCTCTTTCTCTTGGGTCTTTGTGGTAGTAGTTTCCAAAGTAGAAAAAGGTGGCATAATATCACATCAATGGGAAAACAAATCCAAGCAGAAGACTGCAAACGAGCATATATGCTCACGAGTCCAGAAAACAAGATGTGATGGAAGGGTATGAAGAGGGCAGGAGAACTCACGAAAACCACCCTATCCCACAGCCAAAGCAAGGAAGAGGTTTATCATAAATGCTCAGCTGCGGTTCTTCCGCATCTCTAATAAGTGCATATTCTCCATTTTTCTGTTCTACTGCTTCTGTTAAGTGCTCTGCATTAACCATTTTAAAATAAAAGGCTAAATACAACACATTGACTGGCCTAATGGTGGTGTCAGTCAGCATGAATTAAGGCAGATGTTGGTGGTTTAACTTCATGTTAGACTGAAACAAAGGCTATAACTGAAATACACACCAGTTAGCCATTCGTATGAATGCAATAAATCGGTCCACAACCATAGCACTGAAAGTTTTGAGAATTTGACAATTTTACAGGTAACTATCAACTTTTGAGCACAGCACTGAACTATCATATGCAGGGATAAAAGAGGAAGGGCATAGAAGGAATACGTTTGATACTCGGATCCATGCATGCATTCAGGATATCTGACTCTTAGTTGGTTGCCTCAGCTCCTCTCTCTGCCTTTGAAGGACCTGTCCTGTCGAGAATAAGTGAGGAATGTAAAATATTAGCAGCAATAATCTCCATTAAAAGACCTTTATAAAACCAGGAAACTGTTAATACCTCAGTTAAGAACACTGATTTCCTAATTTCTACTCCCACAAAAAAGAAGATTACAGAACCAATCTTCAAGCAAAGCTCAACTAACCCATCGCCCTTTTCCTCGAAATAGTTACATCCACACTTAAAAACATAAGAATTGAAATGAATATGCATCAAGAATTCTCAATCAACTAAACTCTCCTTGCTTAAAATTTTAATTTTATAATATCAACACTAACCAAAGGAAAGATCGAAGAATCCTTGTCAATCCTCAAAGTCTACCACCCCAAGAGTCACTATGATTAATAGCAAACAAAGAAGAAAGGTAGACGATAATCCCCTTAAAAGTCAAGCCTTGATTTCTACAAAAAGGGTTAATTCTCAACAAAAGAAGATACAGGGCAGAAAAAAATCATACTACAAAGATCAAGTTTACCAATTTAGCAACAAAAACCTAAATTTCAAAGCAATCTGAGTATGAAGCAGTAAAATGTTGGAAGACGGAGAGGGAAAGAGTGAACGTTGCCAGTCGAAGTGAAAGAAGGCGGCAAAGCGCAGGTTTTTTCTCTTTCTGCTGTCTCTGTTGCATATATTATGTGATATAAATAAATGCAGTATTTGGCACTCAAACTTTATAAAAAGATTATTTTAGTTTTTATTTATTTTTATTTTTTAATTATTAAATTTGTATTATTTATCAAATCATAAATTTTGTTGACATGATATATACGTGGATTATCAGGTGAATATCACTCAATAATTAATTATTTTTTAAAATTTTAAAAATTAAAAATTATTAAATTGAGTAAAAAATTATAAAAATTATAGAAAAATATTTTAAAATTTTTAAAATTAATTAATTCCTAACATGGGATATATGTGATAATCCACGTGTATGTCATATCAATAAAGTTAACAAGTATTAATTTTTTTAATCCATTTTGAGCTGGTTTAATAAACAATACAAGTTCAAGAGATATCTGTAAAAGCATAACTTCTTCATGTTCATTTTAGTTTCATGTTCAGAGTTCATAACTGTCTTTCTCAACAATGTTATCTTCAAAGTTTGAACTTGAATTCTTCCCTTGAAAGTACAATGTATCATACTATTGTACCCAACCACTCGTTAATATTAGTTTAACCTTTTTAATGCATAATTTAATAAATTTATTATTTTTCACTTATAATTTATATTATTATTAATATAATTCTAAAGTCTTAATCCTTAAAATCTATATATAAGTCCCAAATTTAAAAGAAAAAATTTGAAGGTAGGGGAATCCATTGAGTGATTCCGATGAAAAAAAAAGATGATTTTCATCTTAAAAAATTTGGGTTTGAGAAAAATTTAGATAGAAGTACATATTGTACTTTTTTTTCCCTTTTTGAAGATAGGTTAGCACATCGTGTTATCTCACATTTTCCTATATTTATATGGGTAAATAACAAAATTAATCACCCAACTATTAGTTTATTTTTGTTTTGATCATTTGAATTTAAATTTTTTTTTATTTTAGTCACTAACATTATCTAAAATTAATATTTTGGTCACTCATTTGATAGATAACTAGTTGTCGCCTTCTTTTATTGGTATAATAACAAATTCAACCCTCTAATATTTATAGATTCTATCAATTTAATCCTAAATCTAAAAAATTCAACAAATTTAACTCTAAAAATATTTATAAATAAATGAATATTTAATTTCCCATTTCCTAACATGAATTTTATTTATTTAAATAATAATTGTATAAATAAAACAATTCAAGGGGAAAAGACAATGAAAAGGATTTGTAGGTTCAGTTTTTCCATTTTTTTCAACATTCACGATCGCCATGATCAAGTTGGATTAGAAAAAACAGCTTGAGGTCGATAAGGTAAGAATTGATGTCTTTAGGTTGTTACCCAAAATGAGTATGTTGCATTGGAGGCAAGCATAATTAGGGATATATAGGTGAGGATAATTGGATGAGGTCTTAAAGACCTAGTAGGTGAAAGGCCATGCTGATATCTCCATAATCAATTCTTAATTCGATGGTGTGATGATGGAGGATGTAAAACTCGAGCAACTCAAAGTAACGATTATAGGTGACGATGGTTGTGAGTGAATACGATGTCCAGGTAAATTTGACGAGGATTAAGGAGAAAGGTCAAGAGTATAATAAAATTTATTGTTTATAAAATAAACCAATAAAAAGGAAAAGTTTGAATATGGTTTAAATATTGTTTGTGGTTTTTTAAAGAAAAAAATTTTATTTATAAAAATATTATTTTAATTAATAAATTTCATGTCAGAAAAGAGAAAAATGAGTATTCATTTATTTATAAATTTTTATGTATATATATATATTTTTATAAAATCTTATGTATTTTATAAAAAAAAAAAAGAAGAAATTTTAAATATTTTTAATTTTTTAATTTTTTAAAATTTGAAATTTGAAATTTTAAGAAATAAAATTAAATTGATAGAATGTGTAAAGTTAATGGCTAAATTTGTAGATTTTTAGAATTAGGACAGAATTGATAGAATTTGTAAACATTGGAGGGCTAAATTTGTTATTATGTCAATAAAAGTCACAATTAGTGATTTAACATAAGAGTGATAAAATATTAAATTTTAATAATGTTAGTGGTTAAAATAAAAAATTTTAAACCCTATGTGATGGTCAGAGTATTCACTATCCTAAATGTGACCTAAGTTCGAATCGCACTAAACATATTTATTGTTTGAATTTTGATCCGTTATTGTAATTCAAAAAAAAAAAATTTAAATTTACAGAAAGACACTAATAGTTAAGTGTCTCTTTTATAGTTTATCCTATTTGTATGTATATTGACATAAACATGCCAATAAAGTGATAAGAGTTTGGTTTGTTGGAATATCTAAACGCCACTACCTCACTGCTACTCTCCACCAAACAAACGTTAAACTCATGACTCCACTCGATTAGACCGTTGATGTGTGTTATTGAGTTTTTAATGTTGAGTCACGGAGTTAAAAAAAAATTATTTAGATGATCGAAATTAAATTGTATATTTTTATCATAGTAAAAATGTAATTTTATCATTTTAATAGTTTATATTTTATAATTTTTAAAAGGTTAAATCAAATTTTTATTATTTTTATGAGGTCAAAATAAAATTTTACCATTATTAAATTAAAGTTTTATAAATTATAAAGATCATAAATCGAAAATTTATCATTTTAGGGGGTCATGTCTTTTAGTGGCTCCGTCACTGTTAATGTTTAATGAGTGTTTTGAAAATGCCGATTCAAATTTAAATCGATTAGTATAGGTATTGTTACTAATGTAGAAAGACGTGGGTATGAATGCACTGAAGCACATTATCTTCTTATTTATGAGTTGGGAAGAGTTATGAGTAGTTTTAAGCATTGTGTCAAAAAAAAAAATATGATCAAACATTATAATGAGGTTGTTAAAAAATTTATTATGATTAAAAATTATGCTCTAAATTTACGTATTTTTTATATATTTGAAATTTAATTTATTTTTATTTTTATTTTTTTGAATTTAAAATTTGAAGTTTATGGATACTTAGCTTTGTCTACTCAAGTTTGTATCACTTCTCGAAGATAAATAATATTATATATTTCAGAAAATTATGTTTCCAAGGATAAATATAACAAAGTTAACTCGAACAAATAGCAACATTGCTTCACTTAGTTTCTTTTTTTTTATAAAAAAAAAAATATATTGTTTAAAATATTTGTTGTTCAAAACTGTCATTGTTTGAAAATCAAGGTCGATCCTAAAGGCTGTTTTGAGATGCAGTCGCTCAGGGTCCAAATATAAAAGGGATTCAAAATATTCATTTCATTAATGATAAAAGGGGCCTAAAAGATAAAAAAAATTCTTAAATATTATTTGTTGTTTGGTATAAATAATAAATTTTTAGTAGGCTAATTATCCTATTCAATATTAATGGAGTAAAAAACTCAACAAGCAAATCTAAAGTAATAACAAGGGTTTTTTTAATTATTATTTTATTATACTCTAAAAACAAATGATATCAATTAAGACAAAATTTTTTTACTCCAATAACAATATATAAAACAATTATCTTTTTAATAAATTCACAATTAGATTGAGGTTGGATTAATTTATCATATAACTAAATAAAATTCTTAAATAATAGTATGAATATATATATTTTTTCGACATATTAAAATCGAAAATTATGATTTATTATGATAACCATCACGCTATTTCCACTTATAATTGGTTTTTATATAAAATTTTAATTTACAGGATTTGTACAGTAGTGACCTAAGGGTAACTAATATATATATATAGTTTAAAATATGCTTTTAAATCCTTAATATTTTTTTTTGTATATTTGAAATTTAATCTTTTTATTTTTCATATTTTCAAATTCTGGTATAATTGTTAATCCCATTTAATTTTTTTAATAAGTTCACTAATATGATATTTTAAAATAAAAAAAGATACTAACTTAATAGTCATATTCGTATAACATTACACATTATACCAACATTCATGCGTACTTTTGAGTTTCGTCCATTTTATTAGTAATAACTAATTTTAAAATAAAAAATCGAGAAAGATTTTTTTTGGAAAACATTGATGTTGATGTTATCATTAATGATTTTGCATTTCAAAATGCTTCTAGAACCCATTTTTTAATGATTTTTTGTGTTTTCGTAGTTGATGACATACGAGTAGATTGAATGAAAAATATATTTTTTTAAATTTTCTTAGAAAAATATATTATTCGCTTAATGTCATAAAACATATTATTTTAATGAAATTCTTAGTATATAATTTTATTATATTGTATTACATTTTATATATTTTTTAAAAGGACCTGATTTATTGTTTCGCCTAGGATCCAAAAAATATCAAGAACGAACCTGTTAAGAATAATTACGTTTAGAACAACAATGATTAAAAGAGGTTACAATTTAGAATAGCTATCATCCAACATAATTATCATTTAAGAATAGCTAATGTTTGAAAAAATGTCTTTTTTAGAATCATCGTGTTTCAAAAATGACTATATCCAAAACAACCTCTGTTTAGAACAATTATATTTTTAAAAAGAGTTATTATTAAAAAAAAAAAATCTTTTAATAAATGCATCATCATAGAACAATTCTTGTTCGGAACAACCTTTATTGAGAACAACTATATTTAAAACAACTCATGTTTGGAACAAATCAGAATAACTCTTATTCAAGAACTCTAGTTCAATAACAACTTTTCATTGAGTAGAGCTTGCTTTTCAAGAGTTGTTCCGCAAAAAACGTTTCAAAAGGGTACTACTTCACCGAAGTAGAAGAAGTTGAAATAACCTCGAAACAACTTTTTTGGGTTACTTTCACTCTTTGGATAGTTTTGAGAGCTCGGTTTGGTGGACCAATATGGAGGTAGTTAAGAGGTTTTCTCTTAACCTTTTAGTGATTTGCTTTTAGGAAATTCTAGTTCACCATTTGTTGGAAAAATTGAGATATTTCAAAAGAATTAAAATCCAACATTCCTTAAAAAAGTCTTAAGAACCTTGTTTATAAGTCATTATATTTCATCGAGCTGGTAAGAATCAAGTCGAGGGGGTGGACTTGTGCACTGGGCTTGAAAGGCTAGTGTAGTGTAAAATAGTGGATTTTCCCTGCGCATGATATATTGCGACATCTAAGCCTTTTTGTTTCTAGACTTCTTTTTACTAAATTTGATACGGAGTCCATAAAGTAAATTTTACACTCTAACACCCTCTCCTATTTCAAACGAATGGTACCGATAGAAGATGCCACCCAAGCATATACAAGTAAGAAATCTTGAATTTATTTAAGAATTAAAAGTTTAAAATATCTTTATAAAATGATTAAAAATGTTTTAGAAAAATTGAAAGTTTTAAAAACAATTTAAAATAATTTAGATTTTATTCAGACTTGATCGAAACCCAAAACGAGCCTCAAAAAGAGAGCAACGAGGTCGCAACGTAAGGAAAGGAAAGTCGCAACGTCTCAACGTGACTAATTGAGTAATGAAGTGGCAATGTAAGGAAAGCAAAGTCGCGACATCGAGCACCAAGGTCACAACATCAAAACTTCGTGATCGCGATGTGACTCACTGAGTATGCCCAAAACACTTCAAAATGTCTTTCAAAGTCTCTCTATTCATGATGTACATATAAAATGCTTAGAGATCTCTCAAATATACACAAAAAAACATTATAAAACACTTTAAAAATCACAATCAATAGTCTTGAATGTAAAGTAACCATAAATATCATTAATTAACCAAAAGAAGAATAGGATAGTGAAATAACAAGTGACTCTAATGACGGGTTCAAACACTTGTGTGTGCAAAGTATGTGTGAGTTGTCAAAAAGTTAAAAAAGTATGAACAAATATTATTATGTAGTCGCACCAGTATATTAAAAAAAAAAAAAACATGTTAAGCTCTCAAGCTTAAATTTAAACAACATTCAACGCAAAGACCAAGTAATATGAAATTAACATATTTACTTATGTAGACACCTAGTCAGGGGCGGAGTCTAAAATGAAATTTTTATTTTTTTGGTCCTTTAAATTTTTAAAAATTTTAAACTAATAAAGGTAAAATTGCATTTTGTCCCCCTAAAAATAATAAAAATTTGATTTAATCCTTTAAAAATTATAACGATAATAAACAATTTAATTTCGACCCCCTAAAATTTTCTCCTAGCTTCGCCCGTGCACCTAGTATATATGTTACAACTAAAAATGTCACTTTCCTACTCTTGTAGTTCTCGAAGATAGTGTGATGCCTAAGATTGAGCTAAGCTTAAAGACTTCTCGAATTAACAATCTACGTGTAAAAACAATGACGCGTAAGCAAATAATGTTTAATAAGTTCAAAAAGAATTCACTATACTTATCTTGTTGAAGGTGAAGATACCAAATGACTTAAGAAAAATAAACAATGCCATTAACAATCACAACTACAACACGCAAGGCAAATTAAGCGTGAGAACTTATAAGCATGTCAACAATTTCATAAATAATCATAAAATTGTCATTCAAGTTCAGATCTCAACAATTTCCTATTCATTGCATTAGTTAAATACTTATCTGTACAAATCTTTTCGGCCAATGTAACTATAACATCTTACTCCCGACTCGATCATTAGACCCGAGATAATGAAATATCACATTCGTTTTTAAAGCAAATACGATTTTATTACAACATCCAAAAATACAAATCATGCAAACAGTTAAGTTTTATAACTTCTAAAAACAATATATTCAAACCCGAGTTATGAGCAACCTTACAAAAGCTTTTATGAAAATATCGGTAACAAACGAGGGATTAAAACATAAAAACAACTACAACAGGGTTTGATTGTGATCCGAGGTCCTTTTAATCCTCAGCCTTGGATGCCTATCGAGGTCCTTTTCCAAACCTCTAAACTCTTCTCTATTGTGATTCGAAGGTAGCTGTTTTTGAGTGTTTACCATCTTTGCCAGTGATCGTATCAATCTTCCTTCTTAAGCTTCGATCATCCTTCACTCCATTGTTGAAGTTCAGTCTTGGTTCTTGATAGATATGTCCACGAATCCTATTCTTACCCCATTGTCCACAGTCCTCTATTCCTTCTTAATAAAATCCTTTCAGTCACTAGTGATGATAGTGCCATAGTGTACCAACACTGTGCGAAGCAATTTGTACAAAAGATAGTAGAATAATAATGCGGCTTAGACTACAAGTGTGACGAGTCAATCGTAATATAAAAATTTTACAACGAAATACCAAGTATTATGGAAATAGAACCAAAGGAGATTGGGTGATAAAATTGATCAACATTGAATAAGAATGTGAGCAAGAAGGCTAGTTAGCTAATTACCAAATATCACAGTAACGCAAATTGAGAAAAGGGGTAAATTATAATAAATGATAACTCAAAGGACTAAAAAGCAGTAAGGCCAATTTTACAAGATTAGTAATCAGGAAAAACAAGGTGGTTGATTAATATCTATGTCAATGGTTGATTATCAGTTTAGGGAGCTAGAATGACTAATTTTCCTAATTGATCCAATTTGACCTCTCGACCTTAGTAAATTAGATCGGGCTAACCAAATTAATATTCGAGATCTCCCCTCAATCTCACCGATCTAGATAATCCCCTCTAGTCATCAATTGGGTTTTCAAATTCATTCGATCAAATCCAAATTTTACGATCTAACCGTTAAACCTTAAATTAACCAAATAACATTTCAATTAATCAACCACAAGTCAATTTAGTTCCTACCTATTATCAATTCACAAGACTCAAACCTAGATTAAACAAGAAAATAACACAAAATAAATAAAGTTGGGAAATGCTTAGTAAAATCATAAAACCCTTGAATTGATTGATGGGTACCGTGTTGAATCCTCGTTTATCCATAACCCAACCGTTAATCAACGAAATCAAATGAAGAAAATAATCGAACTTTATTGAAATGATAAGAGATTGCAAAGAGTCTTGTACTCTTTTGCTAAGGAAAGCCGAGTGCAGAAAAAGAAGCAGAGTTTCCAAAAGTTAACCTAAAAGAGAATAGTACTAAGAATCTAATGATTTGTCCTTTCAAATTGTGTCATAAAGTGACTTATATAGTCTTACACAATTTAACCTACAAATGATAAAAATGTCCTCATTTAATAATTGACTTATGGCTCAACTAAAAATTGCCCTTCAGATTTTTCCCTCGTCAGGAACTAGTGTTGTTACACCCATCTTTTGGTGTCGCGGCACCCTCAAAAGTGTACTTCCTTGGGTGCTTGGAAGCTTCAATGTCGCGACATCGACCTTTTGGTGTGACAACATTGTCCTCAATCGACATGGCTTCCTTAACTTTGATTACTATGCTCGATGTTGCAACCTTAATAGTTTGGAGTTGCGACCAAATAGATTGGTGTCGCAACATCAAGGGAATGATGTCGCGACTTCAGATAAAGGCCACTTAAAAGTGCAATTTGATGAAGTCCAACTCCTCGATTGGTGGTGGAGGTATTAGTGTCACGACACCAAGACAATAGTGTCGCGACCTTGACCACAGCAAAGGCTCCTCTTCTCGTTTTCACCTCAACCATATTCCTAAAATAAGCTTAATTCAAACATTAAACAACTAATGACATAAACTTGTCATTTTATTCCAAAAAGTATAAAAATTGTCATAAAATCTAACATGGACATAAAACCTAATACATAAAGAAAGACTGTAAAAAAAATATCATAAAATACTTGAGAATAAGCTCTTTACACATCTAAAGAGCTTAATTTAAACGACATATCAAGTAATCAGTCATTTTTATTCGAACTTAAAAGATCTCAGATAACGACTATCGTATCGCTCAAGCTTTAGAATAATCGGCTTATGGTTCGGCTAAGCCAGTGATACCGTTATAATGAGGGAAGATATCAAGTCATTTAAGATTGCATAAGACTTGGTCCATCATCTCTATTGTCAGTCCCATGTAAAGTCTCCTCCTTTAATATCAATCTCAAGAAGTTCACACTGAAATACATTCATCAAACCTGTTTGGTCGAGACATCCAAAAATCCCCCACCTTTTTCGTGTTGGAATCTCACTTGGTTGAAGTCTCCAATGCAACACCACGCCACATCCTCTTCTCTATTGAAATTTTTAAAAGTCTCCCAGACCTTAGCTCTGCCTCCATGGTCGGCCTTTCTCGTTCTTCATAATCACATTGATGATATTTTTTGAGAAATTTTCAACATTGATGTTGATGGATTGCCACCACCGTAAAGCAAGCCCCTTGCTCTTCCTACAGGATTTATCAAAATTAAAGCTTCTTCTCAATTTCTCTAACGTCAGGAGAAAGATTATTTGAGGCTTATGTTTCCTATTAAAATCCTTTAAAGCCCCAATGGTAATTTGCTGGCCAATGCCCCTGCAATTCTAGCTCAAAATTGTACTTGTATATATTTTTTAGTATTGTACAATTACTTAATTATGATTTAAAAGTCTTTTATCTTTTAATATTATATATATTAATTATTTTAATAATGATTATGAACTAAAAATATTTTATTAAATAATAAAAATATAATACAATGCATGTCATATCGAAAACTAGTAACATAGGTTAGAACTTTAAGGCAATTACGAACAATGAACATAGAGTATCGTGTGGAAGAACTATTAATATTAAGCAGTGAATGGTTAAAATTGTTTTAAATGCAATTAATGAGAAAAAAATAGGCAGTTTTCTGGTTCCAAGCTTCCGAGAAATTTAAGAGTAAAGAGCAGAACTAATTCCCCAACAGTGAATACCTGGTAACTAGAAAGGCAAGAAGTTGTTTGTTGGTTCCCTGTAAACATGGTAGCAACCCTTACCCAAATTTAGCAGAGAAAAAACAAAAAGAAGACCAAACAATGATGATATATGTTGTTTCTTTCATCCTTGTTCATGCATTACTTTGTTAATCATAACGCAGTCTTTCCTCCGGCTCGCTGTGACAATGGAAGAAACCTCTGGATACACAGCCATTGCCGTCAACAAGGACAGGAACAGCCAACTTGCTGCAAAATGGGCGGTGGATCACCTGTTGAAACCCGGCTCCAAATGCTTCTTCGTTCATGTTTTAACCAAGACTTTGCATCCGCGTAGGTATCCCTCTCTTTTGTCATGGTCATGATATACAATCCCTTTTGTCTATAGGTGACTATGGTTAAGCATGTGGTGTCCTACTCAGCAATCTAAATACTTTGTGCTAATAGCAATGAGCAACAACATTACTTTTATTCCCTGTTGCATTTGATATGTGATCTTTTGGGATTTCTTTTCAGAGGAGTTTGAAGCCACGCCTATGGAAGGTCGGCCGCCGTCTGAAGATGAGATGCAACTCCACTTCCTTTCTTGCCGAGGATACTGCTCTCGAAAAGGGGTAAGTTCGTTAGCAAAGTCATCTTTCAAGCCTGAAATTTTTCTCTTGCCATCGGGTCTGATGCAAGTCGATATAAATGCCATTTAGAAGAAGCTGATTTTCATGAACACTGGGACATTTTCAGATTGAATCACATGAGATGGTCCTCCATGGCATTGATGTTCCAAGTACTCTGGTTGATTACATCAACAACAACGACATTGGAAATATCATTGTTGGCGCTTCCAACCGGAATGTTCTTACAAGGTCTCATCCCTCTCTCTCTCTCTCTCTCAAGAATATAATTCAATAATGTCCTTTTCCTCCAGAAAATAAATGAAACCGGCTCAATAGGAATCACTATTTTGGAAGAGTAATAAGGCTCCAGTGTGAGTTATGAGAATTAGAAGTGCATGCATGATTTATTGGTCACCAGATACGGATAGCGTCTATAGGACTTGCTAACGGATATTTGTTCTTTGAATTTATGTAAATGACATGGGGTAGTATAAACTCAGCAACATCATAGCAATATAAACCAAACTCTTATTTGCAGGTGAGAATAAAGAACAGAAATTCATTGCAGAAAATTGTAGTCAAATTTTGTATTCTGCAATTACAAGTACTAGATATATTCCCCGCACATGATTGTTTCTCCTACTAAAACTGTTCGGTATCAAGCAGTCCAAGGGTGCGGGTGCGGTTTGTGTTTTCCTAACATCATTCTGGAAAATCTTTTCAGGAAACTTAGAAATCCAGATGTGCCAACCAGCATGCTCAAACTTGCACCAGAATCTTGTGGAGTATATGTCATATCGAAAGGAAGAGTTCAGGCTTCCCGATTAGCAAGCGGGTCTCAGAACTCCCAAGACTTCAATAGCACAAACCCACACAAGTCGCGGCATCTGAAAGCGCTTCTGTCCACACATACATATGATAACTCAGAGGTTGAAGACATAAGCAGGAGCAGGTAAGATGAAATATACCACATTTCTTCATGGTGGGCTATTAATTAACTGATGCAAAGTCAAAACTAGCATCTCCCTAAGTTCATCGGCCCACTATATGAGTATCAACATTAGAACTACTGAAATATATCACCATGATGTCTTAGACCTTGAGAGTTAAGACAGAAAATGTAAGCAAGGCCTGTGACATTTATTGCATAATTTTCATCCATGGTTTAGATGCAACAGAATCTGAACAAGTTCCATTTCGAAAATGTCACTTAAGGCTTCTCTTTTTCCAGGGGGAATGAATTTCATATATCATTGCCGAAAGTAAATTAGAATTATCAACCAATGTTAATGAGATGGTACTAAGAAACTAGGATGAAAAAAGTAAAGTGATCTCACCTTCTTCTCTACGTAAACTGAAGAAGAATCTTGCTAATAGTCCACTTCTTAATTTCCTGGATTGGGATCTAAGCCTGTTGTTTTAGAACTCCACAAGTATTTACTCACACCACTAGCATTGATGCAGATCCACATCCTTCCATTTCAATAGCTCGTCGTCACTGACTCATACTAGCTCACACAGAACTGCTTCAAGCAGTAAAGGCAGAAGTAGTGGAATAACTTCTGATAGAGTCAGTGATTCCTTTCAAGTAAGACCATGTGAGAATTTGAAGACAAATAAACAAGTTACATTACCTAACGCTTCAAAGAGAAGTAAAAGACCAGAATCTCTTCATAGAATTTCCATACCAGAGAGAACAGATTTTTCAGGGCCATCAAGTTGCAGATCAACTGATATATCTAGTCACGGTTCAGAAAGTACAACTTACAATTCCAGTTCTTTGGCCTCCCTGACTCCTGTGAGTATATTGTGATAAATTCTGTTTAGGAATTATGTTTGGTCAAACATAAAAACATACAATGACTTCCTGAAATAACTTCTTGGCTCAAGTTATTATGCAACAAGATCCAATTTCCATCTTGTTTGATTTGTTTTCTAGTAGATCTAACAATATTTTTACTGGCTGCTAACTTTCCGAGAGAGGTTTACAGCAAAGGAGATCTCCAGAATCTAAAAGCCTGCACATCTAATATATATAGCCTGCAATTAGTTTAGTTTTATTGAGCTTTTTTCTCTCTAAAATGGATGAATTTCAAGATAGCGCTACATTACAAATATGTAAACTATGGTTGCCTGATTACCATGAATACAGTGACCGGTGCCTCTGAGGCGCTTCAGTCTAAAATGAATCTGTGTTCCTATGGCCTAAATATCTCTTCCAATTCTTTATTTTATGAGTCCATTACCATATTATTGAGACACATTTCATCCTTTCCATGGGTTACATAGAGAGGCTTGGAGGTTGAGATGAAGCGACTTCGAAAAGAATTAAAGAGATCCATGGATATGTTTAAATCAGTTAGCGAAGAAGCTGTTGTAGCAAAAGATAAGGTAAGATTGGATGTTTATGATCATATGTGATCTTATCAATAAAAACTTAGCAATATACTTCCAGTTTGCTTGACTGGGCCTTTTCATTTCCCAGCTGAAGAAGCTTCAGGATTGGAAAGAAGCAGAAGAGCGCAAATTAGAGGAAGCCAAGCTTGCTGAGGAGGCAGCAGTGGCTTTGGCAGAGGCAGAAAGGGAAAAAACCAAGGCTGCTATGGACGCAGCACAGACGGCACAACGTTTAGCAGATATGGAGGCACGGAAGAGAAAACTCGCAGAAATGAAAGCCAATCAGGAGGAAGAAGAAAAACAGAGAGCACTAGATAAGCTGGTTCACAATAAAGCTGCTTATAGAAAATACACCCTTGATGACATTGAAGCTGCGACAGATTACTTCGCGAGCGCACATAAGATTGGTGAAGGAGGATATGGACCGGTTTTTAAAGCCACCCTTGACCATACTGCTGTAGCAATCAAAATCTTAAGGCCAGATATATCACAAGGACAGAAGCAATTCCAACAAGAGGTAACTATGCTTGTTAATCCTGTTTCCTAAGAACAATTAAACTTCATTGATTTTAAAGGTGGTAGAATCATCTCTTATAGTAAAACTCAAAGATGCATTATAGGTAATCAGTCAATGGCAGTATATTTAAAACCCAGATTCTATATATCACAATAAGAAATAAAAAAGTGCCAGAAATGAATGAGGCGAGCATCATTTGACATTATAGTGATAGCTGAATGAAATATCTGAAATGAGTGAAGACTAGCAAAGAATGTTGAGTTAATTTCATTTTAAATTTATAGAAATGCTCCTTTTATAGCTTCTTTTAAACTTGTTCATAGTCTCATAATTTAAGATGGTAATGACTTATAAAAGCCTTTAAAAGCCCTACCACCTAGAAAACCAACAAATATGATGTCCACAGCAATTTCTCCAACCAAATAGAGGGGAGATAAAGAGTATGGTCTTACCTTCATGTGTTTATAGTGGCAGAAATTATCTGTCCTCCTTCCTCCCTTTCATTTGTTTTAAATAAATTTGTAACGTAGGTTGAGGTTCTAAGCTGCATGAGACATCCACACCTGGTTCTGCTCATAGGTGCCTGCCCTGAGTATGGATGTCTGGTTTATGAATACATGGAAAATGGAAGCTTAGAAGATCGGCTCTTTCGTAAAGACAACACTCAGTCAATACCATGGAAAATCAGGTTTAGAATAGCGGCTGAGATTGCTACAGGCCTTCTGTTCCTTCATCAAACAAAGCCAGAGCCACTGGTACATCGTGACCTCAAGCCTGCAAACATTCTCTTAGACCGAAATTATGTGAGCAAGATTAGTGATGTTGGCTTGTCCCGTCTGGTTCCAGCATCTATTGCAGATGGTGTTGCTCAATATCGCTTAACAGCAGCTCGGGGAACATTTTGTTATATCGATCCAGAGTATCAGCAAACAGGACTGCTAGGTGTAAAATCAGATCTATATTCACTTGGTGTGGTTCTATTACAGCTGCTAACGTCAAAGCCACCAGTAGGACTGAGTGTCCATATTCAGGAGGCAATAGAAAAAGGAACCTTTGCGGAAATACTTGATCCAACAGTACCAGATTGGCCTGTTGAAGAGGCTTTATCATTAGCAAAACTCGGTTTACAGTGCTGTGAGCTAAGGAAAAGAGATAGGCCAGAGCTTGATTCAGTTGTGTTACCAGAGCTGAATCGCCTTAGGAATCTCAAACTTCAACATGAAGCGAACAACAGTGAGATTCAACACGAAGCCAACAACAGCAAGAAAGTTGCTTCTAAGGCACCTCTTCATAATTCAGTTCCAGAGATTAGATCACGAGAAAATCAGGTTCGTTAATGCATGAAGATTACTGTCACTAGTCTATTTTACATTATGCATAATCAAGATAAAATGACAAACAACCCTAATGTAGAAATTTCATTCAAACGTAGATCACTGAAAGAAGCGGATGGCAAAGGTTAGTTTCAAAAACCAGAGTGTGGAAGTCCAGCATCCTTCCATCCAACAGGGGCGTTGCTGGAAAGTCAAACAGGAAGCCTGGTGAAGCAAGCTGTTGGTCGTTCGTAACTTGTAACGAACCTCCTCAGCAGTTGAGAAGTGCCAAGTCATTTTCATCATAGAAGATAAAAATCGTTGCAGTGCTTGGAGACCTGGAGTAATTCTAGAGATCACCCTGAAAATTTTCCTATGGATTAATACTTCCTTATACTTCTATTTCTCGTTCTTGCTAACATGGAAAATCCACCTTGGAGGCTTAAAGACGATATCTTTTGATTATATAAACCTATAAAATTAGTTCCTGCAGATTGTTTGAACAATTTGATAACCTTTGACAACGCACACACACTTTGCACACACAAGTGCTCGAACCCAGACCTCCTAGGATTAATAACATCCTCTTTATCACTGGAGCCGCTAGTTGGGTTCAAAAATGTTAATTAGTACACGGCGGCACTAATCAATGTGAAACTTATGATCAAAAGTGTAATTAATACTTTTTTTTTCTTAAATCATTCAAATTAATGTATCAAATGAAAAAAACTTTATTAATATATTGGTCAACCAACCGGTCCATTTTGCAAAGTCTGCATCACATCCAGAACCTAAAATTTCCAGTAGCACGACAGGAGGTTTACTGGGAACAGAAAGGCCAACCATCTGCATCTACTGATGTCTTAAATAGCGGCCAACAAGGAGGAAAGAAAGGCCAACCTTTCCTCCTTTTTTATTTTTTTAATAAGAGAAAAGAATAATTTCTTACTGTAAGTTGAATATCAACAGCGAGGCGGGATCCTGTCTGCCAGACTGCCACAACTAATTTGATAAAAGTTGATCTTTTCCTTCCATGGATTTTGGGTCAATGGAGTTCTAACATAGGTCCCATGCAGACCCTCACATCAGGGATGGTCAAGCTTCAAGTATAGAGCATCTGAAGCAAATATATATATATATATTGGGACTATGAAACCCAGCCACAAAAACACTCAAACCTGGCTGCGCTGATCGATGAGAACTAATATATGAATCAGAGTACTATCATCTGGGTTACATAATCTCTGCTAACCCTGGAATATCACTCCAAATTGTTAAAAACAGCTCGTACCCAGCGCCTGGAAATTAATATAACCATTAGACTTGAAGAAACTGAAAGGAAAGCAAAAAGAACAGCAGAGAAAAATAAATAGAACTAGTTTGCCTCCTTTAGTGTATAGAGATTAGCAAGTTCCAACAGATCTCGCGATGAGAAATTTCATTCAAAAACCAAAGAAGTTTATTCTCAACTCTCACATGCATTTTCTTTCATCTTTTCCTGTCAAGTCATTTTCCTTTGCTAAATCAGGGCATCTCTGCTGTCTTACCAACAATAGTCATTCAATCAAGTAAACAGTCTACAAAGAATAAGAACAGAAAGTCCAAAGCAGAAGAATGGTGGCACGCATTATAGTGTTCATGATATGAGAGTTGCAGATCTGATTCAAGGTATTAGTAACACATTGGTAAGTTCACAGGTGCTAGTGAACACATGCAGACGTATACCTTCTGAAGACTTGGGAACATCCAGGGAAAAGCAATAATATGAATGCAACAGTCGCCATCAATTTCATACTTATGCCTTAGAAAATTATTATAGATAACAAGAATGGAGAACTTTTAAGATATAAGCAATAAGTAACTACTAAACATACCTATCCATAGTTATATTCTTATGACTATTCTTGATTTGCTTGCAGTATGTGCTGATATTTACAGTGTTGAAGCCAGCTTGGAAAAATAAGGTTGACAAGAAGTCCTCAGAAAAGTAAAATGAACACTAGAGAGAAGAGATTAACAAACATAGAAAATCAGGCAATAAGATGCATTTCTCATGTGAAAAAAGAAAAACCATAATCTGTGCTGTACAACATACTTACAGTTCCATCACCGCGTACATAAAAGCCCTCACTTATCATCTGATTCTTGTTTTCTAGCTTCACCTTATAAGTTGAAAGCATGCAAAAAAAGAAGAAAGGTGCATGCCAACTGAATTAAAACAGTTTTTTGAATTTAGGAAAAGGAGTCAAAAGACTAAGTATAGCCCAGAACAAAATCAAGGTTCCAACCAAGCAAAACAGGGGACAACAGATTGAGATGTGATCATTTCCTCTATAACAAGTACTGTGACTTGGAAAAAAGAAGGAATTATTCAACTAAAAAAGGCCCCTATTGATGCAAACCAGAAGAAACATATCACTGGCACACAAGGTGGGAACAGAAGAAATGAGACTGACATGGAGTACATATTTGAAGCACAACTTACTTGCGCAAAATCTCCAATGGCGTAATCTCGCAAGAGAACATAACCATCTGGCTGCAGGCAAAATATCATTTAGATTGAAGAATATATCCAGACCATCTCAACAAGTAACATCTTAGATATACCTTTAGTACTCTTTTAATATTCTGTAATATCAAAGGCATTTTATGTGGAGAAACTGCAGACAACATGAAAATCTGCTTAACAAGTTAGTTACCATATAGATGTTGTTCTTAATAAATAAAAACATGAACAGTGCCCTTAAAATAACCAGTAAAAATTAGCAGGCAATTAGTTCTACAAACCATTAATGGTAACTAGATGCAGGATCAGAACCTCAGAATTGGGGATTTCCAGTACTCTTACCAAGGTAATTACATCAACTGAAGACGGATTAATCCTTTCAAGAAGATTGTCAACTGTAACATCACATAGAAATGCGTTCACCCGATCTTCTTTGAACTCCGCATGTAACTGCATTTCAACAGTAAAAGTTAGTCCTGCCTAATCATATAAACAACTCTTACTTACCATCTAAGCAACAACACACACCTCTTCCCCTTCACATGTCAAGCACTATTGTAAACTTAACAATTACAGTGACTAATTTTATGAACATTATTAAGCATACATGCAAGCTATTTGCAAGTTTAGTGTACTAAGCCAGAAATGTTCAATGATGGATTGGCACAAACAGGTATTTGAACTTCTTAAATAAAGAAAATATAAATTATGTCCCAAATGCCAAATATTCATGGTTAGAAAAGGTTGTAAACCTTAACAAGAGCGATTGCATGAAGTGAGATATCACAAGCTTGCACAGAAAGTTCGGGATATGCTGCAATTAGTGGAAAGATTGTATTGCCAGCTCCACAACCAACCTGCCAGAAGAAAATGGTCAATCAAGTACATAAATTAGTAACTCAGCTTACAATTAAGCACCATGGAAAACAAATAAGAAACCTTATTAAATTTGAACTAACAGGTAATATACATTGCTTTAGAATCGATGAAGCATAGAGTGTACCTCTAAAAGAACCTTGCCATTAGCGGAATTAGCATCATCAGAAAAGTATTGCCCCCAGTCCTTCTCCAAGTAATGTCTGTCTTTGAAGAACTAAAACAATATAACTGTCAAACTCAGAATCCATGTAATATACTTTATCCTTTTGAAACGAAACAATCAGAAAGAACAAAAACTTCACTTAGTAAATTTTCCCAGAAATGTTATATCAAAACAGAAATTCAGATAAGGGTTTCCTGAACATATCCAAAACATAAAAGTGTTATCTTTACAGTTTTTCTTTTTAGGGAAAAAAAGAAGAAGCAAAGACCTTGTTTTTATGACGCTTATAGAAATTGTCCCAAAACTTGGTGGCGTTTTTCTGGTAGTACTCAGCCAAATTCGGGTATTTGCGAGCAGCTTGAATGGCCATCGGACGAAACCATGGGTCATGGCTGATGAACGGAGAAAATTGATGGTGCCAACAACAGTACCTGGGATCAACTGCTATTGCCACTGGTACAACTGTCATTTTCAGCGTTATCCCCGGTTCTGCACTTTGCTGATTTTGTGCTTCTTATTTTCCTTTTCTATCAAATAAAAAAATATTTTGAACTAAATAGTTTTTTAATTATACTTTGGGGTAAAAATTAAATGGTAATTTATATGATAGTAAAAATATAATTTTATCATTGATTAAATTAAATTTTTATCATTTTGAAAGAGATTGAAGTATAATTTTATATTTATTAATTTAAAATTTTAAAAAATGTAAATAAAAAAAAAATATTTTAGGAGGAATCGAGGGCTTACCAATTCTATTAGTTACGCCTTGGAGTGTTTCTTTAATTCTTGTGCATTTTAAAAAGTAAGAATTTAGTCATTTTATTTGTATTTTAGAAATTTAGTCTTTATTTTTTATATTTTAAAATTTAAGTTTAATTATTAATATTATTAATTTTTTGTTGAATTTGTTGTTGTGGCATTTTGAAATAAAAAAAATATTCATTAATAATAATGTGAATAAAAAGATGTTATAGTTAACCTAAATTTAACAAAAAAATAATAGTTGGATTTGAATTTAAAGGGATTAAATTTTTAATTTTTGAAAGTATAGGGATTATAGGCATATTTTAACTTTTAAAAAATTATTAAAATAAATTCTAAGAAATATATGTTTAAAGAATAAAAATTTATTATTTATCTAGAGTCTCCTTCTTAGAGCCAAATAGTTCTCTCTCTCAGTTTTTCAAAAAGTACGGGGTTTAGCCGTGGTTGGGTTGGAGGGGGGAGGTGATTCATGGAAGGTTGGATTATGGAGGGGGATGATACTTCCCTTTTGGAAGAAGAGCTTGCCGAGTTAACTGTGAAGAGCTCATTCATTGATCCTGGGGATAGACCGACGCTAGTTTGCACGTGGACTAGGAAGATCTACAATCCGGATAGTTTTCGGGCGCAACTCAAAAGCTTATAGAAAACAAGAAAAAAGTTTGAAATTAAGAATGTGGTTTTGAATTTATTTTTAATTTCATTTGGAAACAGTGATGATTTGGAAATGATTCTGAACGGTCGTCCATGGCACTTTCGACGACAATTAATCATTTTTTATAGATTTTTTAAGCCGATTGAAAGGGAGAAGATGAGGATGATTCATTCCCTTTTCTGGATAAAGATAGGTCCATGCCCACCTGAGTGTGAGAAGAAAGAACTGCTGCACGCAATTGGATCTACGTTCGGAGGAGTCCTCAGTTCGGAGGTAAAAGGTGACTATTGTCAACTTAAAATTCAGTTGGATGTTCAGAAGCCTTTTTGGCGGGGAATTTTTGTATCGATGGGGAGTAAAAGGAAATGGTGGATTCCTTTTAAATACGAGAACCTGCCAATCTTCTGCTTCGGTTGTGGCAGATTAGGGCATGCAACTAAAGAGTGTGATACAATATCCACACTGGATAAAGACAAGTCGGAAGATGAACTTCCCTATTCGCTGGCGTTAGAGGCAGAGTTAAATTTAATGAGGAGGGAAAGTCTAAAATTTGGTATTGCCAATAAAAGATCCATGATGCAATGCTCCTATGTGGGTTTTGTTGAAAATCTGACGGAGAAACATGGAGGGGCAGTCAGAGATAGAAGTTTTTCGTAGGCTGAGCGGGGAATAGTGAATCAGACAAGGCAAAGGTGGTTGAGGGGAAACAGACGATTTTGGGAACTAGAAATTTGGGGCAAAAATCATGGGAATTGGATGATTCTACAATTCCTCAAAATAAAGACGTGGGGTTGACAAATTTAGATCATGCAGATTTGGGTGCTGATAGTGTGACAGTTGTAGATTTTGCGACGAGTGATGTTGAGAATAATATGAGTCCAATAGAATATTCCATCCAAAAGCCCAAGATTGCAAGCTGGAAATTCAGGTTTAGAGGTGATAATACTGATTTTATTGTTGAATTTAATACTACTGCAAAGGGGATTGGAAAGATAAAATTGGAATCGATGAATTTTGGGAAGGTGGATTTTTTGACAGATTGGGATCCGTAGGAAGATTATTCGGGTCTGGATAATGAGGTTCAATGGGTAGATGGAGCTCGGAATAAACAATTGTGTAGCTCAACAATTCCTCTCATTTCTGATAATTTGGATTTGAAAGAGTTTTTAGATGGACAAGCTATTGACCATACTTCGGAGATATCGACTGGCTCATCTAGGCAGAGCAGTCGGACGCAATGAAGATCTTTTGCTGAATGTCCGAGGGTTGGGGAACCTTCTCGCACAGAAGCGCCTTCGTCATGTGCTTAGGGAGATGAAACCATATGTTGCTTTTTACATGGAAACCAAGTTGATTAGTACGAAAATGAAGAAAGTGAGGCGAGGTTGGGGTTTTTCTAAGGGCATTGAGGTCAGTAGTGAAGGTTCGAGGGGTGAACTTGCTTTGTGTTGTAAGAGTGGGTTTGTCATTGAATTAAGAAGTAGGTCTTGGTTTCATATTGATGCGAATGTTGTTGATGATTCGGGGGGACTATGTGGAGATATATCGGCTTCTATGGGCATCTAGTGGAAAATTTGAGACATCAATCTTGAGAGTTATTACGAGATTTATATGGGAGAAGGGAGGAACCTTGGCTTGTCATGGGAGATTTTGATGAAATCATCTTCTCCCATGAGAAGCAAGGGGGTAGATTGCGTGAGGAAAGGAATGTGAACACTTTTCCAGAAGCCCTTGATGATTATGATTTTATTGATTTGGGGAACGAAGGACAATGGTTTACGTGGGAGCGGGGGAGATTTGCACATATAAATAACTGAGATCGTCTAGACAGAGAAGTATCTAATTCTGGATGGAAGGATATGTTCTCGAATTATAATTTAAAACATTGTTCTCACACAGTTTCTGATCACTATCCACTGATTCTGAATACATGCGGGTGGGTTGACAGACAAAGAGTTGGTAGTCGGCAAATTCGGTTTGAAGCCACATGGTTACTTAAAAGTTCTTTCGAAAAAGAGGTCGGTGAGTTATGGGCTAAGTCTATGGGATCAGTTCCACATAGAATTCATTATATGGGGTGGCATTTAATGGAATGGGCTAAAAGGATACGGAACCAATCCCGTCAACAACTGGAGCATTTGCGTCATCGGCTTAATGATTTGAATAAAATAGAGTCGAATGATACTGTATTGGAAGAGTTGGTTATTATGAAGATACAGTTGAATCTGGAAGTTGACAAGGGGGAAAGGTACATGGAGCAATGGGCGAGGACCAATTGGTTGAGGAACGACGATTGTAATACCAATTTTGTTCACAAGATGGCTACGCATCGAAAAGAAAGTCAGCTTGTTCAACAGTTAAAAGATGAAAATGGCACCGTGCATAAAGGGGATAGAGAGATTGAAAGGATTGCTTGTGACTACTTTACATACTTGTTTAAGACAAAAGGAGGCGGAGATGGTAGGCGACTTTTATCTAGGATTTCGATAGGATGAATAAGTATCTGAGCTCGAAGTTTACTGCTGCAGAGATTGGTGCAGCGGTTAAGAGTATGCATCCCACTAAGGCCTCGGGAGAGGATGGCATGCCAGCTTTGTTTTACCAATAATTTTGGCATATAATTGGCAATGATGTAAGTTCTTTTTGTCTTGATATTTTGAACAATGGGAAATCACTTTCAGAAATAAACCGAACCAATATTGTACTTATTCTGAAACAAAGTAAACCGATGAACATGACACAGTTTCAACCCATCAGTTTGTATAATGTCTTGTTGAAATTATCACAAAACCTACTGTTCACAGGTTGCAAATGATTAGGCCTCATTGTATTGACGAGGCATAAAGTGCATTCATACCCGGGATTAATAACAAACAATGTTATTGTGGCGTTTGAGTTACTACACTCTTTTAGAAGAAAGGGGGTCGAAATGAGTTATTCGCGTTCAAGTTGAACATGAGCAAGACGTATGACAAGGTTGAATGGCAACTGATTGCGGATGTTATGCGAAAAATGGGGTTTAACGATGGATGGGTGGAGTTGATAATGTGCTGTGTTACGTCGATTAGTTATTCCATTGTTTTGAATGGTAAAGCAAGAGGGCATATTCTTCCTACACGTAGCGTCCGTCAAGGTGATCCCTTGAGTCCATTTTTATTTCTCTTTTGTATGGAAGGGTTATCTGCTTTATTGAGGTTGACGCTACAAGATAATTCTCTTAACTGTGTCAAGGCAAGTAAAACTAAGCTTATAATTTCCCATTTATTTTTCACGGATAATAATTTAATTTTTGAAGAGGCTAGTTTGATTGGGGCATTGAATATTAAGAGAATACTTAAAGAATTTGAAGTATGTTTTGACCGGTTGATAAATTTCAAATAAATCGTTTATCTTCTTTAGTTCCAACGTTAATGATGTTGTTCGAAATTTAATTGAAAGAGATTTAGGGGTGCGAAGCTCACTTGATTCGGAAAAGTACTTGGGGCTCCCTATGATAATTGGCAGAAATAAGAAAGCCGATTTTCGAACTATCTTGGATCGGATTAAGGGGAAGATTGGTGGTTGGTACAATTGTTGGTTATCGTAAAGAGGTAAACTGGTCTTTATTAAATCTGTATTACAGGTGATGCCGACTTATGTTATGTCATATTTTTTGCTTCCAAAAGCTTTATGTGATGTAATCGAATCAATTTTTTTAATATACTGGTGTAATTACATGATATTATCTGTTCATACTTTCTTAACCTTTTGACAACGCACACATACTTTGCACACACAGGTGCTCGAACCTAAATCTCCTAAGATGAACAACATTCTCTTTACCACTGGAGCTACTCGTTGAGTTCCAATCGAATTAATTTTTAATTAGTATTGGTGGGGTAAATCACGGTTGAAGCGTGGGATACATTGGTGTTCTTAGGGAAAACTTTGTGAGCTTAAGGAGGAGGTAGGTCTGGGCTTTAGACAGATTTCCAAATTTAATGTCGTGATGCTAGCAAAACAAGGATGGAGGTTGGCTTGTAATCCAACTTCTCTTGTGGCAAAAGTTTTGCAGGCTAAATATTATGCTAATAATGATTTTATGGGAGCGAGTTGAGAAATCAACCTTTCGATATTTGGTGAAGCATCTGGTCTTCGAAAGGACTTTTGTTGAAAGGCTGCAGCTAGATCGTGGGCAATGGTGCTTCTATCCCTGTGTGGGACGCAGCTTGGCTACCTGGTAAGAAGCCATACATCATTCAATCTCCTAAGGTTCAGAGTATTAATAGAGTCCGTGATCTTATTGATGAACAGACTAGTCTTTGGAAGGAAGCCACGATTAAATCTACCGTTAATGCTTTTGAGGCTGATGGTATATTGAATATTCCCCTTGGTGCAAACGGGTTGATTGATAGATTTCGCTGGTGTGCGAAGAAGTCAGATGATTATACCGTTCGAAACGAGTATAGACTACTCTTACGAGGTATCCCAGAGACTGATACGGATACTTACAGAAATATGATGCCCCAAAGATAGACTTTATACAAACATTTATGGAAGACAAGAGCACCAGAAAAAAAAAATGAAAATTACAGTGTGGAGAATCAGTAATAACTGGGTGCCAACCAAAGCTAATTTATATAATAGAAGATTAACTCCTGATGCTGCATGCTACATTTGTGGTTTGGAAGAAGAATTTTGCCTTCATGCGTATGGTTTGCCTACCATTTGGAGTCCTCCTCAAAGCAACTGGGTACAAGTGAATTTTGATGGGGGTTTTAATTTTAATCTAATGGATACAAGTTCTGGAGTAGTTGTCAGAGATGAATATGGTTTGTTAATGGGGGCGGCTTGTAATCGGCAGAAAAATTCTAGATCACCTGAAATGGCAGAGATGAAGCAGCCGTGAATGTTATTCGTTTTGTCTTGGATCTGGGTTTTCGCAGGGTTGTTTTTTAAGGAGGCTCAATGACCATCATCTCCAAATTAGTGGCTCACCGAATCGATAGGTCTGAGGTTAGTCCGCTCATCTGGTATGCCAAACCGATTTTAACAACCTTGGAAAATTTTAAATTCCAACACATCAAGAGAGGAGGGAATCGTGTTGCCTACCTGTTAGCAAAGAAAGGTTCTCGTCTGAAGAGGGACATGCAGTGGACTGAAGAAGGCCCATCGGAGATCGACGACTTGGTGGAACTGGAAAGGACTACTTCTGGCTTTTAACTTTTGGACTGCAATGGATAGCTGTAACAGTACCATTCAATGCAACATTTTTTGTCCCTTTCTTTTGGGTTTTCCTCTGCAGTTTCTGAGAAGGAAGATGGACGATCGACTGGTTTGCGATGTTTCTGCTGCTTGTTTTTCTGTTGGTTTTTCTTTTTCTGGTTTTGCTTTTGTGGCAAGTGGTTTTGGTTTTTGTCGTTTTGTGTTTAATTACTCAATTTTGCTTTGCGGAGACAGTTTTTTCTTTGTCCAAGATTATTAATGCAACATGCCAGTTTTATTAAAAATATATTTTTTTTATTTAAAAAATTTGATCATAATTCAGAATTGGGCAAATTTACTTATATACGCTAAAAAAGTTGAAAAACTAAATTGTTTTCTTAAAATTTATTAATCTATACTATTTTTGGAGAGAAAAGAAAAAGTATCGTTTCACTAATTTTTCAGAGAAAACGTATTTTTTATATGGCACATTTTCTTTGAAAGATTAGTGAAAACGCATTCTATAAGACACATTTTTTTTTTTATCTCCAAAAATAATCTATCGAAAAATTTTCAAGAAAATATCATAGTGTTTCAATGTAAATTTGCCTTAAAATCGAATCAAAAGTTAATAAAAGCTAATTATAGAACCACTCTTCTCTCCCAATTAACTCACAGACTCGGACTGCCCAACTCACTCCTACCATGGCTCATCATAGTGACTTCGACTCAGAATCGACCCAAACACCCGACTTTACAACCCATACCAAGACCTTAACCTCCAAGTTCCCATAACCAACCTTTACAAGTTACCAACCTCTCCAGAATTCCTCTTCGTCGAGGAATCCCTCCACCAACGTCGTTCTTGGGCCAAAAATCTTACCTTTTACACTGGTTCCACTTATTTAGGCAGTTCAGTATCCAGCGCAATCGTCGGCCTCTTCTTGACTCTCAAGAATTTCGAGCAAGGCGATACATTGAAGTTGAAAATCAATCGGATCTTGAACAGTTCGGGTTATACGGGTTGATCATGGGGGAATCATATCGGGGTGGTGTGCATGATTTATGCGGGGATGGAGATTGGGGTCATTGCGATGACTGATCGTGATGATGTTTGGAGCAGCATATGGTATAGGAGAATTTTATCAAAATTATCAAAATTATGTGTCAATGACATGAAAACAAATTGTTAAAATATCATTAAATAATCGAAAAGAAACCATAAATGATATGATGAAAATATTTCATAAAATAATTTCTCGATGATGTGGGTGAAAACAATTGCAAAGAATTGACATAAAAACAAAACATTACTACTTTTGTAAATTTGTGAGAGTGTAGGTTTGACGTTTTAAGTTTCGTAAGCATATATATAATTTTATATTTTAAATAAAAAACAAAAATACTCTTAAATTAATAATTATTACTTTATTAAAATAAAAACTTTTTGATGGTTAAATAACTTTGAAACCTGATTATGATTAACATCAAAATCATCAAAATCTAAATACAACATATCATAAGATATGGTGAGCACCCTACATTCAAACCTAAGCCCCCTTTCACTTCCTTGACTGAATTTGTGATCTTAGTTAGGGTTTTCAATTTTCCCCTCACATTTTTTAAAAATAAAAAAGCACACCTTTCAAATATATATATATGTATTGAAATGGATCTTACACTTGATATTAAAAGTAATAATGGTAGTTTGAGAGGGTAATTACATAGAGATTTGATTTTAAGAATTTGAGAATTATATGCGGTTGTGAGTAGAGAATAAATTTTGAGTAAATATCAAGAGTAAATTATGCCGCTCACGTGTTGACGGGTATGATGAAGAATTACCCCAGCTGGTGCCCAAGTTTTTTATACAATTCCCTCTTTAATCCTTCACCAGTTAAAGATTAAAAACAAATTTATATTTTCTATTCCCGCTAAAAAGAACTGATAATTGGATACTTCATTTTTCTTGATACCAAAACGAAAATGTTGAAGTTGAACAAATTATTGAGTATCTTCTAATTTCTTTGCTTTTGATAATATTTTTCAATTTGATTGACTGCTAATTATGTGGTAGTGACCCCACTTGGAAAACCAACACTTTCACTTATTTTTCCCTTGATGTTCTTGATTTGATTATTACCACTAACGGGCTAATATTTCAACCTAGATTTTTAAAATTGAATTCGTAATCGAATTGGTTTGATGATTTGTTTTTTTATTTCATTAATTTGTCTTATTTAATTATATGAATTATTAAAAATATAAAAGAATCAATTTAATTTATTTGACGGGCAGATTCGACCAATTCGCACGTAAATTAATCTAACTTTTTAATTGGATTAATATTCTACTCGATTCTTGACCCAACCAATTAATTTAGTCTAATTCTAAAAACAGGTCAATTGATATTAAATTCCATAAGCGAGTTGAGTGTGTTACAAACGTTATATATATATATATATTTATTTATTTTACTATTCTTTATAACACGCTTGTCAAACTTTTAATCTATTTGTTGAGTCTAAAAAACTCAAAAAATAGTGTATGAAATATTTTTTCTGTAATTATTTTTGAAAAATAATATCTAACTAATTTAAATTTTATTTTTAAGCCTTTATAAAAGAAAAAAAGAAAAGAAAAGAGAACTTATGAATAATTGATAAATTATCCCCAAGAAAAAGAATATACATGAAAAAGAAAAAAAATTGTACGAAATAGTGACACCCCGTCATCTGTATCTTTTATCAATAGTTTAATGTCGTATCAATATTTTTATCCTGAATTTCACCATTTTCATCCTAAAAAAATCAAATGAAAATAAAAATCCTAAAATTCAGTATAAAAACACTGATGCTATATTAAACTATTGAAAAAATATATTATTACTGTTTCATACAATCTTTATGGATGAACAACAGTTAAAAATGATGTAACAATCTCTGAATTCCAAATTTGTTAAAAAAATGCAGTTTGGGGTTTTGAATTCGTTGACCTAGTCAGACATGAAGCACAACACATGGAAGTTGGGTATCAATGGCCATTCCCATTCAAAATTAGCTGCCCCATGCAATGCATGATAAACTGGTGACAATATGTGGAGGAGTCTAACTTGAATTTTGAAATCAATTAATAATACTAAGACCACCACCACCATCTGTTTTCAACAACTCCACAGGCAAGTACAATAAAGGTAATGATATTTATTTTCTCCTCCACCACCTCCACATCTTCCCATCTTCATCGTTGCAGTCTTGGTTTAGTTTTGATGATGGAAGGTTTCAATTTTAGATCCAAATCATACAGGGATGCGGGAATGCAGATGGAGATTTACTATGGAGGTAAAGGAGGAGGGCCCAGCAACATGCAGGACTTCAGGTGTTACAGTACTAATTATGCTAATTCTGTTCAACCAAATCAGCTTGGCAAAGAGATTAAGATGAAGAAAAGCAAAAGCTCCTTTGCGTCTTCTTCCAAAACCTGGAGCTTTAATGACCCTGAGTTGCAGAGGAAGAAAAGGGTTGCTAGCTACAAGTTTTATGCTGTTGAAGGCAAGATGAAAGGTTCTTTGAGGAAGAGTTTCAGGTGGATCAAGGACACTTACACCCAAGTTGTCTATGGTTGGAGGTGATCCCATCTCATCCTTGCCTACTCTCTACTTTTTCTTCTCTGTCTTTTCCTATGTGAACTTGGGATTTGGGATGTCCAAAAATTCTTATATATAGCTATAAAAAGAAATTTTATTACTCGTCTGCTACCTAAGCAAAAACCACATCTATGAAATTTGGAAATTAATGTTTCTTGGTTGAGTTTCTCAAGTTGGGGGAGACTAAAGACCCATGGCATAGTTACTGAGGTTTCAGATTGCCTTAAACCTATCATTCTGTTCAAGATCAGGTCATCTAGCACAGTTACTGATAATAAGAACGGTACAGATCTATCAAAAACAATACTCCAATGAATTTAAAATATAAAAATATGTATAAAATAATAAAAATTCAGATATACAAGAAGCCAACATCAAAACAAGTGTGTACTAGATGAAAACAAGGAAGATGACTTGCTTCAAATCCTCATTTTTTTTACATCAACAGCATTTCCAAGATTGTACATCTTTACAGACTTACACAGGCAAGCCGAGATAATGCAACTTGTAACAAATATGAAGATATAGACTATTTTCACCGGCTACCAACTCTTGTTATGTGTGTGTTGAGTAGTGTACATACAACACAATACAATACAATACAATGGCCCCAGCACCCAGAGGCCTTTGTATAATCAATGGAACTTGTGTAATCTAAAGAGATCAAGAAAATAAGAGTGGCTCAATGTTAAAAATGTTAAGTGAGCCCCTAAAAAATCTTCAAAAAAGGCTATTGTTTTTTATTCAACTTGGCTCGGACTTGCCTAATCTTTGCGTCCACACGTGCGGTGAACCCGATCTTAGTTTTCTGTCTGGCCTTGGACCGTTCCCTAGTCCACATGTGTTGATCCTCAACATCTTTCCTGTAGTACTTGATCTCTTGGATGATATGATGATCCTCTGGCTCAAAACATCTTTGGTAAGCTATATGAGCCATGTAAGGGAGGGTACAAGCGATTGTGGCTAAGAGGGCGGTCTGCCAGTAGATGGGTGCGGGAGCAAGGGCTTCCACTAGGATTTGGTAGGCATCGCCAGATATTCTAGGAGATAGCGCGCCATAAATTAAGAGAAATATATACCAAGCAGCAATGCTACCCCATATTGTGACGTGCTGGATCCATGTGAAGTGACTCATTGTGAGGGCAATCTGGCAATTGAGAGACCAAACGATGCAAGTGAACATTGTTGTACCCAAGACAGCCAAATCGGCAGTCTGGCCTTCAGCACGGAAAGCTTGGTCATACAGGATGACAATATTGATGAAGAAAATTATTAAAGAGCACAATAGACCATTTCCCATCCACCCGAGTATCCTGTACCAGTCGAAAAACAAATTCCTAGGTCCTTGTTGATATACTGCAGGAAACTGCAAGACATGCAATATCTTTTAAGTCAAGTCTCAACTCCAACATAGATGAATTGCTAATGAAAGAAGCCTTTTACAAAACTAACCTCTAAGCAGACCTCAGAAGAAACATCTTGCTCAAAAACTCCTAGAGACATTACTGGTAGTGAGGTAAGAACAACATTGAACAACAACATGTACCAGTCATCGTAAACTGATTGTCCAGAAAAGCCTGTAAATGCCTCGAAGTAGAACAGGGTGAGGCCAAATGCTATATTCTTGTAGAAGAAATAACAAATCTGAATCCAAAATACCCCAACTGGTACAGCATTAGAGGAGGACCAAGCATTTAAAAAACCAAAAAGAACAAGAAAATGAAACAGACAATCCCTCGTTATTACCATTTGTGCGATCCTCTTGTAACACCAATGTCCATGGACAACAAGAAGTCTTTCCAAGAAACGAAACTGGGAAACAGAGAAGTCACTGGCCATTACAGCCTGCAAAGGGGAAAAAGTTTGGTAAATTTCACTAACATGAAAAATTAACCAGTCTTAAGAAGCATCATGTCAAGATAGAACGGCTAAAGCCTACAATTTGATAATAATTGTTACAAACATAAAACATATTTGAGAACAAAACATTTATCGGCAGTTGATGAGGATGTAGGAAGACGTTACCAACCTGCATACCTTCCACACCACTGATACCAACTCCAATATCAGCCTCTTGAATCATTCCAACATCATTTGCACCATCACCAATTGCTAAGGTGGTTTTCCCAGTTCCTTGTTTTACTAATCTTGTTACCTGGTGCCAAGGAAAAAAATATTACCGAAATAGACAATAAGATCTTCACTCTCAGGAATATCACCCGATTTAATCCGTAGAATAAACATAGGAAATTCTTACTAGTGCCTTCTGCTTTGGAGACACACGACAGCATATTACAGATGCACATTCAACCGCTAAGCCTAAGAATTTAAGTTTCATATCATTTTCCAAGGCATATGCAAGAGTCTTTCCATCAATGATTAACGCAAATGCAGCATGTGGATCATTTTCTTGTTTGATAATTTCTAAACCATTGGTGATTTGCTTCAATATGTCCTCCTTGACTTCCTGATGAGTAACAAAAGAGCAACAAAGTCTAACATCTAATTGAATAAATTTCCAAAAGAAAATTTCCTGTCAGGAGAAATACATGCCTGTTTGTCCTCTGAACCACTTTCTGTAATACAGATTTGCTTCATGCCTTGTCTTAGCAGACTGCAAGCAAACCTGCATCACAAAGAGAAAATTTCACTAAATAGCTATCATGGAACATCTTTACACCTTTCAGGTTACCATTAGTGGATGAAAATAACGAGAGAAATGGCAGGAGACAAACCCTATATTTATAGCAGTTTCCATCTTATCCCCTGTCAAAACCCAGAGCTTCAAACCAGCTTGTGCTAGTTTATCGATACATTGCGGCACCTGAAATGAAACCAGGTTGAAAATGAAATACACCAAAAGACAAGTGTGTTAGAGAAACAAAGCAAGGGTAACAGCACATACCCCCTTCTGCAGTTTGTCCTCCACAGCAGTAGCACCAACGAGAAACAAATCCCTCTCCATCATCTCTGCAGCATTTTCAAGCATTGCATCTCTATCAGCCCCAATAGATGTTTTTGCTTTCTGAAATTCATTGTTCCAAGCAGTATACTCAGACTCCTCGAGCTTTCTATAAGCCAGTGCCAATGTACGCAATCCAGCTTCTCCATACTCATTCAAATGCTTAGTGGTATCTTCCAGATACAATTTTCCATCCTTTGACAACCGATCGAAAATAATGCTGTGCCAAAAAGAGGAACAAGCCATCATACCATTGAAGGAACACATTGGTGTAGTCTACCATGTGAATACCCTGATGATGAGGTCAAAGGACAACATAGAGACTAACCTGTCAGCACCTTTACACAGGAGAAGAATTTGCCCTTCTTCATCCCTTACAATAACAGTCATCCGCTTTCTTTTGCTTGTAAATTCCAACACATTCAAAATTTTGTATTCCCTACAAGATTCCAAAAGGACCATTAAGATGCTCAAATAAAAAAAGATTCTCAAAAGAACAAGCAATAGCACTGGCATCCCCACCTTTCAATTGGTTTTCCTGAAGCTGTATACTTTTCACGAACGAACACACTTGAATGAGTTCTTTGGAAAAACTCAAAACCCAATTCTCTGGCAGCAACAAGAAAGGATCCTTCATCAGGCGACTCTGCTTCGTATGTATAATTGCCGGTTTCTTCATTCAGCTCAGGGATAGCAGTGTGACAAACTGCTAATATTCGGCAAAATAACAAAATGCTTTCTGCATTAGGCTCTTTCAACCAGTTCCCATCCATGAGTCGGTTGTCCTCAAAATTAAACCCTTTTATGGGAGATTTATTTGCCTTTTCTTTCTTGGAAGCGACAATCGTCTTAAGTTCACCTTGATCCTCGTGGTCATTAGCCATCTGTTGCGCAGCAGCAAGTTCAACTTCACTAGGGGCCACACCATATGGAATACCAGCAATGGAACATTTGAGAAAATCCATCTGATTGCAAGTCAATGTGCCTGTTTTATCTGATAGGATGGTGTCTACTTGGCCCAGTTCCTCATTTAAATTAGATGTCCGTGCTTGAGCAGGAATCCCAGTGTCCTCATCATACATTTGTATGTCTTGATTAATAAAGGTTGCTTGCAAAACCTTCACCACCTCAATGGAAACATAAAGAGAAATAGGTATTAAATATCCATAAAGCATGAGGGCAGTCACCATATGGCTAAGCCCTGATATTACAGGCTTTTTGGGACTATAGTATTCATCTGCATCCTGGGGTCGCATAAACCACCACACTGGCATGCTGTACTTAATTTCCACAGCAAAGCCAAAAGAGCTGATCAATGATATCACCAGAAGGACAGTGAAAAGAACATAAATTATATAATCCATTTTCTTTTCTACTCTGCTCCTCTTGGAAGGGGACTTGGTGGAGTTCTGCATGACTTTGCTATCATGGCCAGTGAAGATCACGACCCCGTACACTAACTCTGTATTTCGCAGTTTTGAATCTCTAAGGAGAATTTGGGTAGGGTCAATAGCATAAACTTTACCTTCATATTCAAGGTTACCAACAAAGGTGTAAAGGCTAGGGTTGGGATCTTCACATTTAATCATTCCTTTGAAGTTGTTGAACTTATCATCCTCATCCAAACCCAAGGTTGCCTCCAAAGCTTTCTTTGCCTTCAAGTTGGTCTCACCATCTAAATTCATGGTCTCCACGTAGCAAATTCCATCCTCGTAGTTTGATGACAACAGTAGCAAATCTGCAGGAAAGAACTGATCCTTCTCCACTTTCACCACATCTCCAACTCGAACGTCTTCCCATGTCTTTTTACCGAAGCCGCCTTCCTCATTATGAACATGAACTTTCCGACTATTAACCTCCCTATCTTGCATAAACCTTCGCCAATCCTCCAAACCTTCCTTCGCCATGCTTAGCCCTACGACGAAGACCAAAGGTGCAATCATGCTCACAGGAGAAAATGGCGAAAGGGGTGTAAGTGAAGCAATTGCACATCCAAGGAAGTACAAGTTGGCTACTCGGTGGAATTGCTCATACAGAGCTTTTGGTAAGAAAGTAAAAAAATTATATTTGGTTGTGGATATGCTATTTGATCGATAAGGTGTTTGGTTGAGCACTTGAGGTTCATTGCAATATACAGTTCTTGAGAATCCAGGCCCTCCTATAGACTGTCCCCCGTTCCCTGAGCTTCGAAATAGACAAAACGAATAAAGATGGCTCTTGCGGAGCTTTGCTCTTATCCTACCCCGTGCCATCTTCTCAGAATCAAGCTTTTCTTTATTTATTTACTATCAAACAAAGACAAGCTCCAAAATCTACCACTCAATCACCTATAACACGAGCTTCTTTGCTTTAGTTCCTGATTTCCAAATACCAAATCATTCATATTAACAAAATGAAGCAGACGACAACAAATCAACATTGGTGAAAGCTACAAATTTGACCCAAAAGAAATTCCAAGGTAAAAGAGAACACCCATGCAGCCGTTCCCAGAATCCAACATAATATATATATCCATGCATGCATACACACACATATAATTTGATAGCAGAAGGGCAAGAAACAAAAACACACGTACCCAACATTAGTTTTCAGCTAAGATCATTAAAATAAAGGTGTAATGGACAAAGGGAACAATGCTGAGCTGAAACTTTGAAATTTCAACAAATGCACACCACATCATTGATACTTGACCCAAAAGAAAAGAACCCAAATACTGGAAATGAAAAGTTACCTGGAATCTAGAGGCTGGTTCATCTTCAATACCAAATCAACCAATGAAGTGGGCAATATTTGTAATGGTTAATTTGGATTAAAGAAGACAACGTAGAGATAAAAAGAGAAACAGAGAGATAGAAAAGCCAGGGTTTAAGGCTTCCCCCTCCCTCTGTTTCTTTGAATGCAAAAACAAGATTTCCCGGGGTCTCCTTCGCCCCTTGACTTCTATACGTAATGTTTATAAATCTCTGTTTTTTTATTATTTTTTTGGTTGTATAATGAAAATTTTAAGGTTTCTTGGTTTTTATTTCATGATCAGAACAGAACAGAAAGCATGTCGTGATGATGGGTCAGGCTTTGCAAGAAGAGAAGAGAAGAGAAAAGGGTGGCATGGCATGGCACTCAATCTTCATGTTTCGTTGTTATATAAATATGGAATAAGCCAAAACAGAACCTATCTTCTCCAACGTTGTTTTTTCTGGGGCCTATTTTTATCCTACGTGTCACATCCCTTGTCAAAATAATAACAAAAGCTTCTCTTCGGTCATCTATTTATGGAAAACAAATTTACTCTTATTATTAGACTTTATAATCATACTTTGTTTACCTCTATATTTAATTCCCAAAGATTTAGGAATTTTTGACTATCAACTCGCCCCATAATTTATATTTAGTCCCTACACTTTTATAAGATTTGAGATTTAGGCCTCCTTTGAATGTTCAATGGTTGTGGTGCGGTGGGAAAATTATTTATAATCATATCAGTGATACATAAATTTGGTAATTTTTTACCTTGAACCTTGAATCAAAGTTTAAGGTTTAGGGTTCATGATTTGAGTTTAGGGTTTTAATTTTGAGATTTAGGGTTTAAGGTTTGAAGTTTAAAATTTGATATTTAAGGTTTAGAGTTTGAGGTTTGCATTTGTGATTTGAGGTTTAAGGTTTAGATTTATGGTTTGAGTTTGAGATTTAGAGTTTAAGATTTAGGGTTTGAGTTTCAAATTTTATGGTTTGAGGTTTAAGGTAAAAAAAAAATCAAAATTATGTGTTAATGACATAAATAAATTGCTGAAATGTCATTATATAATTAAAAAGAGACCATGGATGATGTGGTGAGAGTGGTCTATAAAATTATTTCTCGATGCGGTGGAATTTTTTACCTCCCATCTATAGTAACTAATCTCACCACCGACATTGTTTTTAACTTTACTAGAAGTAAATGCACCGTTCATCCAAACTAAGCCTTAGTCTATGTATTTTAAAAGTTAAAAATTCAATCATCTTATTTTTTTCAATTTAAAAATCTTAGTCCAATCATCATAGTCATTGGTAGTTTTCGTCAAAATTTGTCAACTTAATGTTTTAATTTTCCGTCAATCATGTGTTGTTGCAAGAAAACTAAGAAATTAATAGGACATGTTGCTTCCAAGCCAGATAATTACTTTCATCAATTAACAAAAAAATCAGTTCAACTTAATAGGATATTTTAGAAGCGAATCAGGGTATATCATGCCTTGGAATAGGGCCACACGGCTAGCCACACGAATGTGTGGGCCACACATTTATGTGTTCCTAAAACCCTAGGATATTTCGAATCTCACACGGCCAAGAACCCTCCACACAATTGTGTTTCCCTTGTAGCTTAATTTTGCATGTTCCACATGGCCTCAATCTGTTACACGACCTGGCCACACGGCTGTGTAACCCCTTCACAAGGCTTAAGGCATTGCACATGGGCATGTGCCCCTGATTTATAATTTTTCCTTGAATTTTATGATTTGTTCAGTTTAGCCCCTGAATGATTTTTGAATTATTTTAATGTTTTATTTTTTATTCAATTAGGTCCTTGATAATATGAATAATGTTAGAAATCATGCCCTGATTAGCTGAATTAATGTTATAAATAATTGCTTGAATTGTGAATGATATATTCTATTGTATTATATTTGTGATGGTACATATAGCCTACCTTATGTTATCGTTAAACCGAACGCATGATGAGCATGTTTTTTGTTACTGAATCAATTTGTTATAAGCATAATATTTGTCATTGAATCGAACTATTATAATTAAGCATAATGGTTACTATTGTAGTGTTCTTTTAAAAGCATATTAAATACTATTGTATTTATCTATTTTGAGCATGATATATTGCATTGTAGGGGATGGGATGATATGAACGGAGGAAGTTAAACAGTTTATTTGTACCATTTTAGCAACTTTTATATTCACCATTTGAGTGGTTTATCCACACCGTATTAGCAAGTTTTATCTGCACTGTTTGAGTGGTTTAACCACACCGTATTAGCAATTTTAATTTGCAAACATGTTGTGCATCCACAACTTTCTGACAGCTTGACTGCAAAAACTTTTTATCAAAAACCCCGGTGGTTCATCCATCCTTTTTATTACTAGTGGTTTATCCACAACGAGTGGTTCATCCACAATGATAAGTGGTTTATCGACAATGTGATGTAACGATAAAGGAGTTCTGGAGAACTCCTATTATGGTGTGTAGCTGTAAAGTAGGACCCTTTTCAGATAATTGAAATTGCTTTGCATTTATAAGCATATACATAGTGGTGAACATTGAGATATTGTGACGATGAAATAAATTGAATTACTGATATTCTGTATCACTAATCAATTGTGATTATTCTATTTGAATTTCAGTTATTTTAATAATTATATTACTTAATTTAAATTGTGACATGAGACTTTTATTTTAGATTTAGTTAAACATGCATAATATTTAATTTAGACGAAACATTTAAATTCATAGCATAACAAAAGTAAATTCAATAAAATTTATACCAAACGAATTATTCCTATGTTAAAATATTTAAATTTATAAACAATTAAATAGGAAGATGACAAATAAAATAAATATGAACACAATACAAACATTTCTTTTGTTCTTTTCCTTCCTTCTATTTTCTTTTCATAATTATAAAGGTAAAACATAAGTACTCGAGAAGTTTCAAACTTCATTTTCTTCCATCTCTTTTTCGTATAGAGCATAAAATAGAAAGTTTAATACCTTTTCAATTAGACTGGTTTATGGGTTGATTCATCCATCCGAAAAGTAAAAAGATTTAAAAAAATATAAATCTAAAAAATAGATTTAGATAAAAAAAATAAAACTCGTTTTTTAAACGGATCAGGTCTTGAGTAAGATATTTTAATTCGGGCTCAACCCAACTTTAATTTGCTTAAAAAAATTTGTTGTTGTTTTTGGTTGTTTGTTGTTATTTTACTATTATATTAATATTTTATTATTATTATTTGGATATTATATAACTCTTGTTTTATTATTAATTTTTTTACTATTTAAAAATATTTACTTACTAAATTACAACTATTTCAACATTTATTTTAATATTCTCAGTGTATTTGATGTATTATATTTTTTAAATTTATTTTTATATAAAAATATTAATATGAACGGACCGGACCAAACTTAAATTTGACATTTTTTATCTAAATCAAATTTAAATAAAATTTTGAACTTATTTTTAGAACCGAATCTAAAATTTAAGATTAATTCAATCGAAACTCGACTTAGCCCATCATCAGTTGTACTTCCAACCCTTGAAACCCAATCAATGCGAACACTTTTAAGACTGAAATTTAGACAAGTTGAAAAGTCTTGGACGGAGAACCGTCGAATCACACGGATCTCCTGCTTTGGTACTCCCAAGAAAAGTTTGCCCACAAATGGGATTATTCATATAAACAAATATGAACTACAAAGGAGATATCACGTTAGTTTGGCTAGAGTCAATTCTGTACTATACACGTTTAAATTCTTAAATTTTTCATTCGATTAAAATTTTATTTTAATGTTTTTTTTTTGTCTATTTTATTTTTTTATACACGTTTTAGTACTTTTATAAATTATATATATGGGATAAATCTCAAAATTATACATGAATTATGGTTTAATGTGTAATTGTATATATAAATTTTGATTTTGTATAATTTTATACATGAAACTTCGATTTGATCCAATTCTTGTAAATTATTAACACAATTATTGATATAACATCATTTTTATGTTTATATATTGATACACAAATAATTATATGTATCAATATAAAAATAATTTGATATATTTACTTTTTTAAGCGTGTATGATTAAATTTAAATTAAAGTTTCAAGTATACATATGAACCACAATTAGAGTTTTATGTATATAAATGCACCAAATTAAAGTTCATGTATACAATTGCACATTAAATCAAAGTTCATGTATAATTTTGAGATTTATTCCTATATTATATATTAATAATGTTGTTGATTGAGTTGATGTTATAAATTCACTTGAGACCATCTTAGGATTGATGAAAACATCATCATAAATAACTGTATTCATTTAATATTATTAATTTGATCTATTTATGTGTTTAAATTTTGTTTTACTTACAATTTAATTTTTTTTTTTTTTGTAATATGTACATATTTCATATATTATTATTAATTAATTCCAAACTATACATGTTATTAGTTATGGTATCTTGGACAAGCTTTTGAACACCATCTCTATTCGTGTGTTCTGGCCCAGATTGGTCTCATTATCTGCAGCCTCAACAAAAACATCCCATAAGAGTAATCATATGGTCTTTGACCGAAATACTGGGTTTCTAATGGGCATTCATCAAACTAGTTATAATCGACTGTCGAGCCAAGATAGCTTGACCTTCGAAAATGTCCTCTTGTTTGTATAGAATCGCTTTTACAATCTTATAGCTCTCCAGTTTCTTATAAAGGATGCTGGTCACGCTTTTCAGCATGTAATAACGAGTTATCTCATCAAACTCCTCTGAGCATTTTCTAGCCTCAGCTTGAGTTGTTGGAGGACATTTATTATCAAGAACCATTTTGAGTTTCTCATGGTTTAGGACAATCATGAGGTTCCCTTTTCATTCCTTATAGTTATTTTCGTTCATTTTATTCTTAGTAAGCATGTTTAGTAAGAGGGTAGGTGCCATTTTTCATACTGAAAATAAAACATCCAGTCATTAATATCTTTGTGTTAAGCAAATATTAAAAAAATTTACAACAAACGATATGCATTAAGATGATGCATATGTCTTACATCAAACATTGAAAACATTTAGAAGTCATTGCAACAATAATTCCTACACCAATTGAATTAAGTCACCATGGGACAATCTTAATATACTAGTAAGTGCATGGATTTCCATCCAATTAATACGTGAACCTAATCCTTTAGGTATTCACACGTACTAATAATCGCTTAACGTTTGTCCATCATTCTAACTTAAATAGAGCTTCGTGGGAAGTTACTTAACTAGAATGATCTTGAGTGTATAACTATCAACTCAACACCTATCAGTCCATGTACCACAAATAAGCCATCGTGTGATAATCTCACTGAGTAACATGTGTGACTAGTTGTCCTCTATAAAAAGGGAAAACTTCTTTAGTGAATTCCACATGATAATACCTACCTCATGGCTAACAAATTATCTATGCTATCATGAGATAGTTATCTCTTTTTAAGAAAATCTCCTCAGTGAAGTTCACATGACAATTTAAATATCATTGATGAAGGTCATAGATCTTGCTTAGAGACATTCTCTCACTCAATATTTTAAAAAGCATGCAAGGTTTTTATTTCTGGTTTCAATCATGAATGATTAAAATGTCATAATAAGTATATATAACACTCTTTCCTAAACTATATGGCATCCTTATCATACATATCCATGAACATACTTTTCAGTTAATTTAAATATCATCACGCTATAGTAGAAAAGCAAATTAAATGACTCTGACCAAACAAAGTTTCCATGATTCCTCCTAGAAAAATAGATAATAAAAATTACAATTATTACCCCATAGCATACTTTGGGTCTTCTATGTAAAAGCCCAATATCTCAATTTTTTGGGTTTACCAAAAATCCAAATAACTAGAAAATCACTAAAGAGGTCTACTATTGAATTGCTATCACCACCACGGATCTCCATTGCTGCCACAATCGACGTCACCATCATTGTCGTCGGGTCGTAATTGTTGCCACCATCGACCATCGCCTAACTGTCATTAGGCTGCTACTAGACCACTGTCGGTCAATCCTTTGCTAGTCTTTTTCTGATTGGCTAAGTTAGGTTTGTGTTTCCTCGATCAATTTTGGATGTGTCTCAGTTCTTCGGGATTCATCGAAAAATTTGGTTACATAAAAACCTATGCTTGTTTTCGACTCACATGAATTTTTCTAAAATAAATAAAATAAAACCTCCAAGGAGGTGATAGTCCATGATCTAATTACAAATCCCAAAATTTATTAAAAACCTAAATTTATATCCAATACAAATTCTAGCGACCCGTAACCACGTTTATTTTTCATCTATCATGTAATGTCAATGAGAGGATATCATTAAACCATTAGTTTGGTTATGAATTCCACGGGTTTTTAACCAAAATAATCCAAAAAAATAATTATATACCAAAATGGTATCTCCATCTCATTAATTACCAAAATGGTATGTTTTTGGGAGTGAAGGGCACTTAAGAGGTGGCATCATTGTGCACACCTGACACCATTTTTTTTATATTTTATATTATAAAATTTAAAAAAAATATTTGGTGGTGCCATTTTAATAGGCGACACCATTGTATACAGGTATAGCACAAAGCTAAAAAAGAAATACGAGATTGGGATACCTAGGGTTGTGACAGTCTAATGGGCAGCACTGAAAGTGACAATTTAATAGGCGGCACTGAAAGTGCCCTTTTTAAGGGTGGCACCAAATGTGCCATTACTTGATGGATGCTTGGGCTGGGACACTATAAAAGAGGGTTAGGGTTAAGGGTTGTTCAAATTTTGTTTAAATTTGAGAAAAAAAATAAAAACAAGAAGAAAAACAGTAGAAGAGAAAAGGAGAAGATAGGCGAAAATAAAAAAGTATTTTTTTTATTTTTATAGAGTTTAGTTTAGTTTAGTTTGATGTTTATCTGTTGTAATTTTTTTAGTAAGGTATATTTTTAATTTTTTATTTTATTGAAATTTTATTTATTGTTTAACAGATTTATTGAATATTGATAATCAATTATTCGTATGCATTTATTTCGATGGAGTAATTTTGAGAACATTAGTTGGATGTATATTTGAGTGTCGACATCAAATAACAATGAGATTTCGTCAAAATGTCTCGGTTGATGATATGAAAGCAAAGATTAATGAAAAAAAATTTAGACATTGTGGGAGAAGGATCTTGAAACTTTTCTACAAGTTTTCAATTTCGACAGATCCCATCAAATTCTTCGAGATGGAATTTATAGACGATGAAAACGTGGAGACAATGATCGCTCTTTATTGTTCGAATCAAAGTGACCAAAATGCTCCGATTCAGTTGTTTGCCGAGTTAGTTGATATGAAACCAACTGAAGATCCAACTCCAGTAGAGAATGAAGATCCAACTCCGTGTATGATGGTTCCAGTATCGTACGTTGAAAGCTAATCAATAGTACAAGGGATCAACATCGATCTTAATGCTATTGCATCCGAGAATGATGCGGATGGAGATGTTGGATATGATAGTAGTATTCCTTCTTATCACAAGGTCGATATTGATAATGATTTCGACGTGGATGAGGTCCAGGATGATATCGACGATGAAGGGGTCAATGACGATAGAAATTATAACGCGTCTTCAGTCAAGAACTCGGTTAGACATATTGTGATGCACAATAATCCTGTTGAGGCTCACATTTCGCTTATAGACCTCGATGTGGCACATGCAGTTGAGTTTACGGAATACATTGATATACTACCTGCTTATCGACTGATCGTAGCACCAGAACTTGAAAAGTTGTTTGTGGGCAAAAAATTCGAATCCAATGAAGAGTGCGTATTTGCCATTAAGCGGTAGAACATGAATATGTAGGTGGACTACAAAGTTGTCGTGTCTAAACCGACATTGTATATTGGAGAGTGTTGGAAGTCGACAAAAGGTTGCTATTGGTGGGTACGAGCTACATTTATCCAGAAGACACAGATGTGAGAGGTAGGAAAATTTGTTGGGCCTCACACATGCACTTCAAGACGTATGTCAAAAGATCACTGAAAACTCGATTCTAAAACTATCTGCACATATACCATGCCAATGGTGAAGGACTTGTCGACCATCAAAGTTTCTACATTGATTGTTGAGATGCAAGCACGATTCTAGTATCAGGTTTCATATTGAAAAGCATGGATAGTGAAACAAATGGCAATGGAATAGTTGTTCGATGATTGGGATGCGTAATACAATGAGTTGTATGGGTAGATAGTCGCAATACGATTTTACGTGTCAGGGACTGCCATTGAGTTGGTGACACAGCCTTATAATGGCCCGAATAACAACCTACAACGGGAAGAAGAATCTTTCGATATATGTTTTGGATGTTTGATACCTACGTTTGAGCATTTCCTCACTACAAGCCATTTATCCAAGTAGATGAGACCTGACTATATGAGAAATATACGCAAATTTTACTTATTGCGGTAGCTCAAGACGGGAACTAGAACATGCTCCCGATAGCATTTACTATTGTGGACAAGGAAGGCATGGAATCATGGGAATTCTTCCTGATGAACCTGCGGAGATATGTTGTTCATAACGATAATATTTGTATCATCTTCGATAGAGGGAAAAGAATAATTGTTGCAATTAGGTGTAACGATGTACTGTGGAGATCGATTTACAATAGTCGGCACATTGCGACTAACTTTCAACGAGAATATAAGAATGTAGATTGGAAGAGACGACTTATGAAAATGGGTAAAAAAATTAGTTTCAATTTATATTTTTAATATTTTAATTTGACACTTTAACTTATCTTTTCTTAATACATACATAGCGTACAAGCTAGAGCCACACCGATTTCGGAAAAGAAAGACCAGACTTGAGCGTGACATGAAAGGTCAAACGAACAAGCCTTTGCGAGAGTGGTTGGGTACTTTGGAGCCGTGGTGATGGTCTCAAAGTTTCGATTACGGGTTTCGATATGGTCAAATGACGACTAACCTGGTAGAGTCGGTTAACGACATGTTCAAGAGAATACGACATCTTTTGATTTCATCTGTGTTCTCGGTTACGTTCTACAGACTGGCTACATTAATGCCAGTAATGGGGATGAAACAAATCGACCAGAGAAACGTCGAACACGTGTTTGTTGAAGTTGTCAGTGATGCAATGGATGTAAACCATCAGAAAGCGAGGTCGATGAACGTTAAAATATAGTCATTATAGTTTTAAAGATTTCAAGTTACGGAGACCATTGGGCGCCGACCTGGTATCCCACCTAGGTCATACGGGGTTGATCTCTAAAACAGATACTACAATTATAGGAGGTTCGATACATTTCATTATCCCTATACGCATGTCGCGGTAGCTTGTACTCACGCGTCGCTCAATGTTGAACAATTAATTGATCCCGTGTACACTCTCGAGCGCACGTTACGTATTTGAGAAAACAAGTTCCCCGTCCTACTTGACTTGTCTACATGGGAGGTGCCTTCGACGACTTTTGAGCTTATCTCGAACAAAGGTTAACGAAGGAATCCAAAAAGCCATCCGCATGTAACTAGAATTCGCAATGAAATGGACATGAGGGAGAAAACGGACGGCAAGCTTTGTGGCGTGTGTAGGCTAGCTGGTCATAATCGTAGTAATTACCCACAACGATCCTACCATATTGGATAATCGTCCGGATCGAGTAGGAATTGAGTTATTTGTACTTGATTATGAAATGAAATTATTATGTTTATTTTAATACATCCAATTTATATTACTATGTTTGTTCCAATTTAAGTTCTTTATTATTAGGTGATTTGAATAAAAGTGGGTTTGTTTTTATACCTAAAACCCTAAATCATAAACATTAAACCTTAAACTCTAAAACTTAAACCCTAAACCCCTAAAATGTATATAAATATATGTGAAATTTAAGTCGGTATATAAATATGAAATTTAAATAAATAGTCAAATGAGTTAAAATATTTGTGAAATTTAATTAAAAGTCATCAATAAAACTCATCAATAGTCAAATATACATAATTAATCACTATAGATACAACCCTAATATCCATGGTTAGATGGTGTGGTCCTTGGGGTATATTGTCATAATGGTCGACGTTCACGGCGAGGTTGCTCATCAGGATCAACATCATCAATAGCAGCCACATGCCCGGGAAGAGTGGAATATTGCAATGATAATGATGGTTCGGAAAGAGCGTAGTACTGCTATGGCTCGACAAACTAAGGATGATATCCCTGGCTGGATGAGCTAGAGATATGTGAGGATCCCCCGATGTCCGGATGATAAGAATAATCATCTGATACCTCTTCCTCTTGCTCTGGCTCTGGCTCTTGCTCTAGTGCATGAGGCGAATAATAGGGGTGATCAAGTCAAGTCATTTGCGGGGGGATTATCGTTGATTGTCCACCAAGTAAATATGGTTTCCCCGCCTGAAAGTACCACTGTATGTAGTATAATGATGGCTGCAAATTGGGAGTATACTCCATTGGAGGTATCCGCGTCATCCAACTGTTCAACACATGAATATATTGTCCATGCACAATCCCCCAATCATTAAGTTGTTTTCCCATCTTATTAATGTCATGGATATTCTCTAATTACATTGGGGTGGCGGGATAAGCTGTTTACAACCAAATTACCGGAGTACTCAATCCCCGACATACCACTCCACCGATTAGAATTTGATAATCGATGCGTTAATGCTTCATTGATTTGAGTGGAGGTAGGCAGAAGAGAGAATAACAGTAGTGATTTGCGGCAACGACTAGGGCATCTAAATGAATTGCACAATTAATAACATGTCACGATATTAACAAGGGTCAAGTAATATAATTTAATAATATGTCACGATATTAACATAGGACAAGTAATATAATTTAATAACATGTCAAGGAATAACGTACCCCATCCCTGGCATGTTGCTCGATCATCATACGATATATGGGAACCATGTATTGCCTCCCAATTCTCGGATTAGTTTTCCCTCTAAGAAAACAAAAAAACTTGTTAGAACAATATAATTACAAAATATGTCTCGTAATTGTTATATTGGGTAATATTTTATCACCTATTAACGAGTGAAAAAACATATGGTCAGTGCTTGACGGATGCTAGGAATGGCATTCAGTAAAGTGCCCAAGACTGCAACAGTATTAGACAACCGTCTATATCCACGACCTTAGGATCTGTGGTGCGACAAAGTTCCCAATACAACATCGCTAGCACCGCAGAACCCCAACTATATGAACATATATTTTGCAGATCAGATAGTAGGGGCAACTACATCATGTGGACCTTGTTGTTGTTCGCATCCTGCATGAGTACCCCCTATGATTTGGATAATATACGCTCGAATGGCCCACGTAACCTCTAGTTTATTTTCATCATCGGGCAAATTAGTAAAATTGGCCTTCAGCCATGTAAAGTTCAATCCCATAAACTTCTCATCACTAGGTAAGCGTCCTAGTAAGTTGTAGCAAAGTACCAACGGCTCTTGGATCATACTAACACCGATGACCACATTCCCATCAATCGGGAGCTCGAGTTGAAATGCAACATCCTTTAAAGTGATGCACTCCCCACATGACAGATGAAATGTGTAGGTCTTAGGGCGCCAACGCTCCACCAATGCAGATATTAAATCATACCGCAAATCAAAAGTTTGGATCAATGCCGCTAATCCAAATCCGACCAATTCCAAGTATGGAATCAAACATTGATTGGGTTTATAGCTTAGGTCGTTCACATGGCCCCTCAATGCGCGATACTCGCAACTACCCTATTAATTTACTGAAATAGTTAATATAACAGGTTTTTAACCAAAATAATATAAAAACTTAATTTAATTTCGTAATTGACATAAGTAGCAAATAATAATTATATTACATCGAGATTGTATTCGTGTGATGTTTCATTCATCGTGTTTGATATGTGAGAACGCTTCTTGTCAATCAAAGAATCCATTCTGTAATTTAAAAAAAAATTAATTCAATTAATTCGGTACATAAATAATTATTTCGATAAAAAATTAATAACAACCTAAAAAATCACATAATCATTAAACCCTTAAAAAACCTATCATTCATAGAACTAATTATTAAATATTTTTATTAATTTTTTCATTTTATTAATTAATAATATTTAAAGTTAACAATAATACAAATGTTATAAATCAAATAAATATTAATTATATTCGATATATAAAAATAATAATATGGACATTATTATTTTAGAGACTAAATATTACTAACAAAATTTACTTACTAGCAAAATTAAATTAAATTAAATTAAAAATAATAAAAACTTATATTTCTTTCTCTCCCTTTAATCTGCTCTACTAAATAAAAAAATTAATAACAAATCACATAAAACTTAAAAACTAAACAAATAATTTTAACTAAAAAAATTTAAATTAAATTAAACTAACAAATAATTTATAATAGTAATTACCTTTCTTTTAGCTTTTTTCTTCTTTTAATATACCTACAAAACAAAACAAAAAATTATAACAAATCACATAAACATTAAACTAAATTTTTTTATAATAATTAACAAAATTAAATTAAAAACAACAACAACAAAACTTACATTTTTTTTCTCTCCCTTTAATCTACTCTACTAAATAACAAAATTAATAACAAATTACATAAAAATTAAACAAAACAAAACAAATCATTTATAATAATTACTAAAAATTAAATAAATAAAAAACAACAAAACATTTACCTTTCTTTTAGCTTTTTTCTTCCTTTAATCTACTTACTAAACAAATAAATTATAACAAATCAATCACATTAACTACTAAAATTAAAAAAATATTTTATAATAATTACTACTACTAACGAACTAAATAACTTTAAAATAAATTTAAAATAACCACATAAAATAAAATAAATTAACAAAATATAAGTTAAAATACCTCTTTTTTTCCTTCTTTTTCCTTTTCTCCCTTCTCCGTAACTGCTACTCTTCTCTTCTTCTTTTTTTTTACCTTTCAATTACCCTTACCAGATACCAAGGTCCCCCTCTTTTGTAACAAATTTAAGCCAATTTATTGCCCCCCAACCCAATTGAAACTTTGTCCCCCCAATCCTCACACCAGTTTTTGCATGCATGCATGCCACCTGCCCTGGCACGCCCGTTCAGCCTTTGATTTGACAAGGCTGTCCCCTAGGTACTTTCGATGTCGTCTGTCAATGTGATACAATCTTATATATATCAGATCCGTATATTATGTTTGAAATACCCTATACTCGTATAAAGTGGTGATGTCACCTATTAAAATGATACTACCAAATATATTTTTTTAATTTTATAATATAAAATATAATAAAAATTTTAAAAAAATTGTGTTAGGTGTGCACAGTTGTGTCGTTTCTTAAGTGACCTACATCTCTAAAAACATATCATTTTTTATAATTAATGGGGTGAAGATACCATTTTGGTATATAATTATTATTTTTTTGATTATTTTGGTAAAAAACCCGAATTCCACTGTTATGAATGATGTTACATGTTGCAGAAATCGTATACCCAATATACTAACTTTCAGTTTCTTATTTATTTGAACTTAAGCTTTTACTATCAAAGTATATGAGTTACACAAACATAGTCCATCTAAAGTATGTCACACTATGAGCATCACAAATTAATAAATTCATAAACGAATTTAATATCTATTCTACTTGGTTTCCATTCAATGTATTGTCAATCCAATCAGCCACATATGTCTCTATTTTTTGAGAGTCATCCACTCTGATGCTTAAGACAAAGCATCTCCCAAATGGACTTGATAGACGACATATTAGTCTTTCAATCGATTTGCTAATTTTCAATTATGCTAAGGACATGTTTAGGTTTATCTATTAATATAAAATATTTTTTCGTATTACGATCTGATCACGTAATATCGCTCAGTATTAATTAAACGTTAGATAACCATTGAGCCAATAATTGCTTTCATTTTGCTTTGCATGAAAAAACCATTGAGGGCAATATACAAAGGTATTAATGTAATTAATGGGTATTATTAAACCAAATTGTTCAAAAAATGCAAGTATGCAAAACGAATATACTACACTTACGATATCAAATCCAACAATGTTCTAATCTATTTCATATCCACTAATCCATAATGATTGATATTTTCCTCTTTTTAACAACTTCGCACATAAGTCCTCATTCTTTTTAAAATTTACGATTTGATTTTTTTTTGTCATATTTTCACCTTTACAACTCTTTTTATGTAATTTCTTCTCCAATATCAAATTTTTTTCATAAAATTTATTATCTGAGTTATCCCATAAATTTTTCTCATAAATTTCTTGATATTCGAACTTGGAACCATTCCACGTGTCATATCGAATTTTCGAGGCATTACAAAATCTTTAAATTTTTGTTTATCCTTTGTTATTATATGATCGAGTTAATTAGTTAAATTAACTTAATAAAAAAATTAAGTAATATTAATATAGTTAAAATATATTATAATATTAATTATTTTATATGGTGGGATATCATTATATTTAGTGCATATTATATTGTAAAAGAAAACAATATACATACACATTTAACTATATATAATATATATAAATTGTAATTTATAAGTAAAATTAGGAATGTATACTAATTATTATACAAATATGATATTATAATGTGCATTATTTTATTAATGATATTCAATCTAAACCTTAAACATGTAATTAATTTTATGGTAGATTATAGTGTATATATATATACAATTAACATAATATAATTAAGGTAGATTATTGATGATGTGTATCCTATATATAACTATGTTATTATAATGCATATTTTTATATTAATGATATGTAAGCTTAAGCCTAAACATATAAGTAACTTTATAGTAGGTTATAATATATATAATTAGCATTATATAATTAAGGTAGATTATTAATGATATGTAGCGTTATATATAATTATTATATTATAATGTACATTTTATATTAATAATACGTAACTTTAAGCCCTAAACATATAATTAACTTTATCAATGGTGGAATCAAAACAAATTTTTTGGGAGGGGGCAAAATTAAATTGTATATTTTAGATAGTAAAAATGTAAATTCATCATTTTTAATACTCTATATCTTTATAATTTTTAAAGGATTAAATCAAATTTTTATGACTTTTTTGGGATCAAAGTGAAGTTTTACCATTATTAATTAAAAATTTTATAAATTATAAGAGCCTAAATAAAAAATTTTCCATTTTAGGGAGGATGGGTTGGCTCCGCCATTGAACTTTATGATAGGTTATAATATTTACATTGTTATGAAACTTTTAAATTGTTTGAAGTTCTTATGTTTAAGTTGTTATGTATATTTAAATTGTTGTGAAATTGTTATAGCTGTTATGAATATTTTATTAATTGGATGTCCATCAAGATCAAGATAAGTTTAGATGAAGTTTAAATTCTAATTGTCATTAGAATTAGAGTTCTATTCCATTTATACTTTCTACGTCTATAAATATAGACCTTGGAGAAGCATTGCAGTACATTTCTATTGATCAATAAAATATGCTCTATCTCTTGCTCTCTCATTCTCTTTATTATTTACTCTCTGTCTCTTTATTTTATAACACGTTATCAGCACAGTTCTCTTTTAATTTTTTTCAGTCTTCAATTGAGGCTGGCGTAATATGAGTAATCACTAGAGCCTTTAGTTACCCAGTGCTTATGATAATAACTAGGGTGATAACGATGATGTTAAAGATATTCAGGTATATTATTCTATGATTTATTTATTATATCATGTTTATTATAATTTGAGATTAATCATGACAGCATGAATAGATGAATTTTGATTTGAAATCTATGTATGTTTGCGATAGTGATTATGGAATAAATAATTTAGAGAGACATTTATAAGTTCGTCCTACTAAATTTGTTGCATTCCCAGAAGTGAATGTAAACATAAAAAAAAATGAAAGATATGATCATGGACCACTAAAAGTGGGAACATAGTGATGAATAAGAAAACAATGAGAGTTCTCAAGATAACTCTTCAAAGAGTAAAGATAACTTATGTTATCAAAAGTTATTGGCCACATATGTGACATATGCCCAAATATTTTGTTTTAGTTAATATTCTTTTAGGAAGAATATGAGAATATAATAATGAATTCTATCATTACAAATAAAAATATTTATCTTGTTTGGTACTAAAACAAACCAATATTATTCCATATTTGGTAGTACAAAATTGATCGAAAGCTCCAAAAGTGCTAATATATCAATATCTTGTGATGGTTAATCCATTAGTTTTAAAAAATATTCATAATGGATCTCATATTGAGATTGTGAATGAGGAGAATATTATATTTCATATGAATAAAAAGAGGATTGGGTTATTGATTTATATTTATTATAAATTGAATTGATTGTGACTATCTTTGTGATTTTTTTTGTCATTATTCTCATTAAGGGGTTGAAGTCAAAATATTTGACTGTAAAAGATCTACTTAAATTGTGAAAGAAAAATATGAGTAATAGAATATGATAATTTTATCTAAAGCTCGTTATGGTTGGATGCACCTGAAGTTGTAAGATTTTAAAACTGTGAGTATAACTTTATAGTATTCAAAATAAGTTCTCAATTAAAATTACATGAAAAATATTATTGATGAGAATTTTGCAAGAGAGAACTTATTCAGTTTTTCATTATTCAAATGTGCTCCTACAGTAGCAATATCATGAAAATTTTTACTTATGATTGAACAATAGTTTTTAACCACGAAAATTAATCATTCTCTGAAAAGAATGTAACATTATGTGATAAATTCGAATGACATAATCTTTGACATAGATGTAGTAAATTGGACTATAATAATAGTCATGAGAGATGATCGTTATAATTTTTCTCACCAAAAGTGAAAAATGAAGAAAGTAAGAAAAAGTAAAAATTTCCAAGAACTCTTTAAGAAGAGTGGCAATTTATGCATGAAAAGTTATTGGTTATATACTTGTTGTACACTTGGAAAATAAGATCAACCTTCAAAGTTTGCTATTAATTAATTTTTATTGGATTGAAAATCTGCTACTGGAAATAAGCACGTTTACTTTGTGTTGGAAAAGTTATTGGTCATTTTTTTTTTAAGGAAGTGATTAGTAAAGTGGAAGGGAGCTTATTAAATAAGCAAGAGGTCCCTAGTTCATACTATTGGAGTTTAATTTGTTTACTTATTATCTTCAAGACTAAATGTAGAGCAAAAAAAGTACGTTTTTATATGTTAAATCGAATTGATATATGGTTTAAATATTTGATATAATCTTTTCAAGTTTTTATTCTATGGGTTAAATATTGTTTTAAGCATCTTATTGTTCATGAAAATGAATATTAACTGATTTATTTATATTGTTATGGTAAGTTTTATAATTAAATAATATATTTGATTAAAATATATCTAGTATGCAAATTTATGTTAACAAACCAATAAATTTTATGGTTATTCAGATTTGATTTAATTTAAAGAATTGTTAAAGGTAGCAGTTCATACATTTTATATTAATTCCCTTTGTTAATTATTTAGATAAATGACATGAACAATTGTAAATGAAAAGTTTTATGAGCTTGAATGGTTGGATATTGAATTAAATTTCATGCATATTTATGATGATGGTTATGAAAGAGAAAATTGCTAGTTTTTCATCATGTCATATTTTTATGTTTGAGATGTGACTTTTATTGATATATTTAATATAGACTTGTTTCTATACATTGCCTAAGCAATTATTTTTTGTGGTTAAATTGATTATGCAAAAAGGCTTTAAAAGTTTTTTGAATTGATCTCGTAGCTCCTTATGACTATACAAAGCAATGAGTTATTCGTTTCACCAGTTCTACTTCATTCCTTGAAGTGAATGTAACAATTCATAACAATTATGAAGATTTTGGATATGTGAAGATTTTGACATATTCCCTTAATCGAATATTGCATATAATTGTTTGGAAATTATATTATATGACTTTGTGTCATTATAAACTTCACATTGATTTAGACATATCCAGTAGTAAATGTCACAATGGTACTTGCATGTGGATACAAAGTGAAATGAATAATGGTAATATTATCAATTTGCTACAGTTTAGTTCGAATCGAAACGCATGTTAAAGTAAACCAGAAGTTTACTGGTACAAATATATTTACTACTTGGCATGACTAGTTAGACCATCCTGGATCATATATGATGCGAAAATTAATTGAAAATTCATATGGACATTCATTAAATAACCAAAAGATTCTTTAATTTAAAAAATTTTCATTGAGTTCATTTGTTAGTTGTTCTCAATGAAAATTGGTTGTTAAAAACTCACTAGCTAAAGTTGAGATTTAATGTCTTGCATTTCTGAAATTAATATGGATCCATTAATCCACCATGTGGAATATGATTTTTATATTATATGATTTTGGTAGATGCATCTACAAAATAAACACATATGTGTTATCAACTTACAACCTGTCGTTTGTAAGATTGTTTGAATAATTAATTTCAGATCATGAAATTAAGACAATTCATCTTACTAATATTGATGAGTTTATATCTCAGTCTTTTATTGATTGGGTTTGAAAAACTTTGTTATTTATGCGCATAATGGTTTAGAGAAATTATTGATTGAACACCTCTGATTATTACTTATGAGAACTGAACTTTCTCTTTCAACATGTGATTATGTTGATTTACGTGTTGTACGCATCAAGCCAATAAGTTTTAAATACTCGCCATTGCAATTGATTTTAGGTCAAAAGCTAAATATTTCTCATCTTTGAATTTTTATGTGCATATATGTTCCAATTGCTCCACCACAACACACAAAGATGAGTGAATCTTCAAAGAAAGTTGAAAATATATATTAATTATGGGCCTCCTTTTATTATGATAAATTAAATGTATTGGAGATTCAATTATGACATGATTGTGATTACTATTTTGATTTGATAGTTTTCTCGACATTAGGGGAAGAGAACTAATAAATTGTAATGAGTTAAGGGGGAGAGTAATTTGAACCAGGAGTTCAACAAGGATAACTCATTAAAGTTCTAAATATGAAAATTTTCATAAAAAAAAAAAAGAAAAAATCTAGATGGTCATACAGTGAAAGCGGATGCTCTAGAAGAGGCCCAAGACAAAACTAATAAGAAGAGATTCAGGTAATTGAAACTGAAGATTAAAATAATGAAAATAAGAGATCTCGATAAGTTATATCAAATTGAGAAAATGTCTAACCAATAATAAAAGTGGTCGACAATGGTTTTGCATGCAATATTATTTTTGAAACAATGAAATAAAAGGAGGATATTGAATAAATCTCTTGGGAAATAGAGATATGATATAAATTGGCCAAAATAGAAAGACGCAACTCAAATACAATTAAATTCGTAAAGTTTTTGGACTAGCAGTCCAAATATCTAAAGGTATAAAATCAGTAAGGGTACAAACGAAGTAGTTTTGCAAAGACAAAATAAAAATATGAAGTTTTTCGCTAAGTTTTGACATTGATTATGAAAAGATATAATATTCTTTTGTGGTGGATGCAATAACCTTTAATATATTATTAAACTGGCAATTCATACTTACGTCTCATAGTTATTGTTACAATCTTTTGTGAATCACTATATAGTAAAGTTTATATTAAAATCCTTGAAGGATTTGGAATGCCAGAAGCATATTGAAATTATCGGGAAATTGTTCTTTTATATGAATTGAAATAATTGAACATGTGGTAAATTTGACTTAGTCAATAGTAGTTGAAGGAGGATTATAAAATGATCCAAAATACCTATTTGTGTTTTTATAGAAGAATCATGATTAAAGTTTGTTATGATTATTGTTGAAACTCCTGAAGAGGTCAAAATATATTTCCCCCAAATTTTCTCTCACTCATAACTTTCAAAAGAATGGTGATATAAATGCTTAGCAAATACATTCAAATAGTCGTTTGAAAGACTAGTATTCAAGATTGAATACGTAGAATATGAGATTTTATGTGATGTTTTTATGAGGGGGAGTAAATATGTGTTGTACTTTTTTTCCCTTAACCAAGGTTTTGTCCCATTGGGTTTTCCTGATAAGGTTTTTAACGAGGCAACATGTTATGCGTATTATAAATATGTGTACTATTTTTCCTTCACTAGGAAATTTTTTTCCCACAGGGTTTTTATCTTAGTAAAGATTTTAACGAAACACATTATCTACCAATGGACATCCAAGGGAAAGTGTTATGAATATTTTATTAAGTGGATGTCCATCAAGATCAAGATAAGTTTGGATGAAGTTTAAATTCTAGTTGTCATTAGAATTAGAGTTCTATTCTATTTATACTTCCTATGTCTATAAATATAGATCTTGGAGAAGCATTGTAATCTACTTCTATTGATCAATAAAATATTCTCTCTCATTCTCTTTATTATTTAATCTCTCTCTTTATTTTATAACAATATCTAATTTGTTTAGATTGTTATTTAATTAATTTGGTTAGTTTGCATCTATTTATGGTTAATTATGTAAAATTTTTATTTAAAATTAATTTTTTGTTTGATTTTTTATTATTTTTCAAATTCATATTCAAATTTTTGCAGATATATATATTATTTGAAAATGTTAAATTTAGACTTTTTCATATCATTATGAAATTTTTAATTTGTTTGGAATTCTTATGTTTAAGTTATTAAGTATATTTAAATTGTTGTGAAATTGTTATATTTTTTTTATTATTAATTATGAATAATTTTTATTTAATATTATTTTTAATTTAATATTATTTTACTAATTCAGATTCAAGTTTTTGTGGATTTGGATATTCTAACATATGATTGAATATTTTAAACGCGATTTTTTTGTGAATCCAAATATCCAACTAATAATGATACTTAATTCAAATTTGAATAGTAATACTCCAAAAATTTATAAATAATTTACGAATTCAAGTTTTTACGCAAATTTACCCATTCTAAATCGAAAATTCAAAATTGCATATCCTTTGGATGGGTGTTTACCTCCGGTGCAGTGTGTATATCTTTCTTTTTGTCTCGCGCTATAATATCATTGCAGTATCTAATCTTATTATCACCGTTACTTTTACATTAACCGCAAGTAAATGCACCGTCCATCCTAATGGACCGTCAAGACTAATCCTTGAATCTAAGTGTGGGTTTGGATAGACAGTACGATGTAGTGCATTTAACTTTCTTTTTACGATATTTTTACATTAACCACAAATAAACAAATTGTCCATTGATGATATGGGGTAGCCAAATTTGTCAAGAAAAATTGAAAGGACCTATCACAGGATCAGTCCTATGTGTCTAACGTCTACATTTATTTAAAAAAGTTGAAATAACTCTATATAGTTTCACCAAAAAGGTTAGGGATAAAATCATAATTTTACCAAAAAAGATCAAACTATGTTATATGATCTGATTTAGTGTTTTAATGCAAGAAATTGAATGATTAGTGGATGTAAACTACGATCATGCTACAAATTGTAAAAAAGGGGAAATTGACGGATTAGTCCCTAAAGCCTTTCCTCGACTGCAATCCAGTTTGGTAAGTTCGTAATGTTAAATTCTTACTTTTAATTGCTTATAACTACCTTCTTTATGGTTGTTGATGATTAGTACGATAAAATTGAAGATGTGAAAGATAGAACGACAGAAGAAGAATTTATCGATTTTGTACCAAAGTTAATGGTCCAATGACCGAGATTCCTGCATTTGTTACGGATTCTCTATGGCATCGTGAGTCACTATAAAGTGAATAGAATCCAAGAATGGATTACATGGCCTATGATAGTTGAGATTTATGATTGATCGCATATTCTTATCAGCTTATTGTGAGTAGTATCGTAGGGAATAGATATACCGTATCGATGGCTAAGAACAGCTTCCAATATTGGTAACAGGCATGACCTTCGAGTCAATAGGGAGTAAAATGAGCATCATGACCTTAGAGTCAACATGGATTAAAACGAATAATGATCACTGATCGGCCTGTAAACGTCACAGCAATTATGTGCAAGCAGACACTGTCAATGCAAGTATAGTAGAAATTAGAGTTTGTCGTATATCGATCCCACGAGGATGGTGTTCTTGTTGCTTAAACTTGTCGAAGCAATTAGAGTTTAAATGAAAAGAATTGTTAAGAGTAATGTCAACGCAATTTAGTTAAGACTGCATAAATAAAAGAGTTAAACCTGTTAATGCAAATATAACATAAAATGTCAAAGCAAATTCATAGAAAATGAATTGTTTGTTAAAGATGTTTGTAAATGTAAATTCAGAAAATTAAAAGAAGTAGATCAAGTGTAAAGAAATGGGGGGATCCCTAACTTCACAAATCGGCAACGCTAAATGTGACTACAAGATAACTAATAGATGAATTATCGCCACAATTAAGTTCTCATGAGATCTCACTGCTATCGACTTCTCTGTTTAACAAAGGCCTAATTACTCACAATTATCACACCTTCCAGTGCTGGCAATGCCTTGCACTCAAGAACAAGTGGCCAGAATTCATTCTTGCCTCAAGCAACTTTCGTTGTCTTATTTTTTAATCTAACTTTTTCATTGCACCTTCCAGTGACTGTGACTGCAGTCGTACTTCCGTGGTCAAAACAATTAAATCTGAATATAAACAGATAAGAAGAATTGAGTAGAAATGAAAATAGATCTAACATTAATAGGTACTTCCATACACAATTAATAGTCAACAGAATTCATCAACATTCAAGAGGAATTAAAGAAGTAATTGAAGCATGTTATTCCTAGTTTACTAGTACCCTTCTGTAATTGCTCCTCTTGCATCGCACTTAGGCACTCCTCGGCAGAAGAGTTACCTCCTCGTCGCACCAGATCACCTTCCTCAGAATTTAAGCTTCCATGGTAGCTCACTTAAGAAAGATTTAGAGAATTGTGGAATTAATTTCTTCACAGCTTGATGATGATCTTCTCTTACTTCCCTCTATTTATAACCACTGGAAAGTACAGGTCTACCCTCTTCTCAGATCTAACTCCCTTTTGCAGTTGTACAAGTTTGTTATTCTCAACTGTGCACTTACGCATATCTGGTTTGTGCATTAGGTAGTTGCAGATTATTGCGACATCTTTGGACGCAAATTATGATTTTTATTCGCTGCGACAACTTGACATTCTCCTATGCTAGTGCTTTTGGATATGTTAGCAGCGTAAAGTCCCTGGTAAAATGTAGAAGTATTCATGTGGTGACATATTTGGCCGCAATTCTAGATCAAACTTGTAGCTGCAACTCTGAATGCTTTCCTACTCCTATCTTCTTAAGTGGATCTCTACACTGACAACTTTAGACACAAAACAGATACTGAATACAGCGACATTAGTAGCATAAAAAGGGATAAAATGAAGGAAAGTAAGACCATACAACACTGATTTAGAAAATGCAAATACTAAGTATGACTTGCTGAAATGTATGCTAAATATGATAAAAAAAAAAGAACGAATTATATACTAACTAGGGAGAAATTAAGTGTCATTTCTAATTTTATGCATGCAAAAAGAGGGACTAATGCCTCTGATGTCTGCTATGCTCCAGGCGATGACTTTTTTGTGCTGCTTCAATATTCTGATTAACTTTTTTTCTTGGCTCGCGTCAAGACTTGCGTTGACAATTACTGGCAATGTGTCATTATCACCTAGGAAAACATAGGTCAAATGTGTTGGCAATGGCTTTAACTCTAGAGTTGGAGCTTCTTCAACCGATGGCTTGAAAACAGGGAACGTCCTATTAGTCAGATCCAAAGATTCCATTTGCCAACCATGTCTAAGCTCATAGACATTAAAATCAACTTTGTGGTCACATTCAGGTAGGACATTGTCTTCAGATGTCACTGTATATTCCTCTAGTACTGCTGAACTAAGTTCATTAAATTCCTTCGTAATTAACTCGTCCAAAACATCAATGTGGTGACATTGTTTCTTACTACTGGATGGAGATGCTTCAAAAACACTGAAGGTAACATGATCATCGTTATGATGCATGATCAACTCATGCTTAGAAACATCTATGAGTGTGCGTCCTGTTGCAAGGAATGGACGTCCCAAAATAATAGGCACCTATTTATCAGCTTCACAATCAAGTATGATGAAATCTGTTGGGAACACAAACTTATCGACATAGACGAGAACATCTTTAATCTGCCCTTCAGGTTATGCCAAAGATTTGTCCGCAAGTTGTAATATCACCTCAGTGGGCTTCATATGACCAATTCCTAATTTTCTGAAAGTTGACAATGGCATAAGGTTAATGCTAGCTCCTAGGTCACATAGAGCTTTACCTAAGTAATGGGTTCCAATGGAGCATAAAATTGTGAAACTGCCAAGACCTTTTATTTTTTTGGCAGTTGATTTGTCAATACAGCGCTACACCCTTCTGTGAGCATAATCGTCTCAATATCGAATAGCTTCTTCTTATTTGATAATAGCTCATTCATAATTTTCTCACAGCTAGGAATCTGCACGAGAGCATCAACTAGAGGTATATTGATATGTAGTTGTTTCAAGGTAGATACAAACTTTTGATAATCTTTGTCTTTATCTTTTTCCTTGAATCGATGTGGGAATGTCAAAGGTATGTTCACAGTGGGTTGTTGTAATCCACTTGGTTGTGTCGACATGGGCAGTTGCATCGACAACTTTGTAGGATGAATGGTCGGCAACTTCTCTTTGTTGCATTGGTTCGTTTGCGTCGACAGGTGCTCTGCTTTGTTCAGCAGTTTGCTTTCCACTCCACAACGTGATAGCCTTGCAATGCTCCTTTCCTTTTTGATTTAGATTTTCAGTGTCACAAGGCAAAGCACTAGGTAGTCATGTGCTCAAGTTAGAAGTCAATTGTCCTAGTTGTGCTTCCAACGCTCAGATGAAATAAGAATTTCCTTACACGATAGCTTCTATCCTTGTAATATGCTCATGCATCAAAGCTTCAAGAGTAGCTAATGGGTCTGATCTTGGTTGAGAATACTGCTGTTATTGTTGTTGATGTTGTCTTTGCATATTTGGCATCGCAGTCTGCTATGGCTGCATCCGATTATGTGGTTGCATCTGATTATGTGATTGCATCTTATCAAGCTGCGCATGTACTTGAGGATTGTGATTATAATTCTACTCCTGCTGATTATAACTCCCTTGTATAAAGTTACTGTAATTTGAGAAATTTTCATATCTGTATGTGGACACATTCTGATTCCCCCAAGGTTTTCCTATTTGAACTATTATACAAGATACCATATGAATTCTCTCGGATATTATTGACATAGAATGCATTCTCAGCATGATGTGGACAGTCCTCATAGCTGTGGTTGTCGCTGCAAATTTCATAAGAAAATGTCGGGACATCCATTTGCTGAGCTACTTGAATAGGGGCAATGTTATTCGTCTCCTTCATGTTTTTTATCATGTTCTCTAGAAAGGATACTTGTGCACTTACGGCTGATACATCATCTAACTCAATAACTCTAGGATTTGTTTTCACCTGAACAAAACGAGAAATCGGGTACTGATAATCATTTTTGCGTAATTCTCTCTAAGATTCGCACAGCTTCATTGTAAGTGTAATCCAACAAAAGACCATTAGCAGATGCATCGATAAGATTTCTTGTCTGTGCATTTAATCCACTGTAAAAGATCTCAGTTTGTGTCTCCTTTTGGATTCCGTACATACGACAACGTCTAAGCAGAGTTTTGTAACGCTCACACGTAGTGTGTAAGTTCTCATCATCTAATTGATGGTACGCTGTGATATCATTCTGCAGTCTAGCATTTATTGTGGGTGGATTGAATTGCAGAACAAATTGAGTTGCTAGTGCATTCCATGAAGTAATAGATCCAGCCGGTAAACCAAAAAACCATGTACATGCCCTTCCTTGCAAAGAATAAGGGAACAACTGCAGCTTCAAGGCGTCATCAAGAATACCGTGTTGACTGAAAGAAGCACAGATTAACAAAAAGGATTTGAGATTCTCCCTTGCATCTTTATGAGGCAAACCAGCATATTGCCCATTCGAGTTTAACATTTGAAACATCACCAGTTTTAATTCAAAATTCCCAACTTGTATTGTTAGTCTAAAAACCCTTGGTTGTAAATCATCGAGCACAGGAACAATAAAATCTCAAATTGTCCTGTTTTGAATTTGCTCTTCTTGTGGCGGCAGTCTATTGTTGACGTGTTGTGGTTATAATTCCCAGCTTGTATTGTTGGTCTAACAACCCCTGGTTATAGATTATCGAGCACAAGAACAATAAAATCTCTAATTGTCCTGTTTTGAATTTGCTCTTCTTGTGGCGACAGTCTATTGTTGACGTGTTGTCGTTGTACTAGAGGAACAACGTTTTGTAGCGGTAATGATGGAACATCGTTATTATTTCCAGCCATAATTCTTTGCTCTTGTCTCTTCCTTCGAATAGTTCTTTCAATTTCTGGATCAAAACTAACAATGTTGTTAGGATTTCTCCTTGTGGACATAAAACACCTAAAAATTTTGAAAAGAATCAACAAAAGAAATAAAACATATTAGTAACAAATAGAAGTCAGGAAAGAAAGAATAATTGCAACTACAAAAACAAACATCAAACAAACGCAATCCCCGGTAACGGCGTAAAACTTGGTCGGCCTGTAAATGTCACAGCAATTATGTACAAGCAGAAACTGTCGATGCATGTATAGTAGACAGATGTGAGTCTGTTAGATATCAATCCCACGTGGATGGTGTTCTTGTTGCTTAAACTTGTCGAAGCAATTAGAGTTTAAATGAAAAGAATTGTTAAGAGTAATGTCAACGTAATTTAGTTAAGACTGCACAAATAAAAGAGTTAAATCTGTCAATGCAAATATAACATAAAATGTCAGAGCAAATTAATAGTAAATGAATTGTTTGTTGAAGATTTTTGTAAATGTAAATTCAGAAAATTAAAAGAAGTAGATCAAGTGTAAAGAAATGGGGGGATCCCTGACTTCACAAGTCGACAACGCTAAATGTGAATACAAGGTAACTGATAGATGAATTGTCGTCGTAATTAAGTTCTAATTAGATCTCACTGCTATCGACTTCTCTGTTTAACAAAGACCCAAATACTCACAATTACCATATCTTTCAGTGCTGGCAATGCTTTGTACTCAAGAACAAGTGGCCAGAATTCCTTCTTGCCTCAAGCAACTTCTGTTGTCTTGCTTGTTAATCTAACTTTGACACCACACCTGTTAGTGACTGTGGCTATTATCGTACTTCCATGGTCAAAACAGTTAAATCCAAATATAAATAGATAAGAAGAATTGAGTAGAAATTAAAATAGATCTAACATTAATAAATACTTCCATACACAATTAATAGTCAACAAAATTCATCAACATTCAAGAGGAATTAAAGAAGAAATTGAAGCATGCTATTATTAGTCTACTAGAACCCTTCCATAATTGCTCCTCTTGCGTCACACTTAGGCACTCTTCATCAGAAATAGTTGCCTCCTCGTTGCGCCAAATCACCCTCCTCAGAATTTAAGCTTCCATGACAGCTCACCTAAGAAAGATTTAGAGAATTGTGGAATTAATTTCTTCACAGCTTGATGATGATCTTCTCTCACTTCCCTCTATTTATAACCACTGGAAAGTACAGGTCTACACCCTTCTCAGATCTAACTCTCTTTTGCAGCTGTATAAGTTTGTTATTGCCAGCTGTGCACTCACGCAAATCTGGTTTGTGCATTAGGTAGTTACAGATTGACGTGACATATCTAGACGCAAATTATGATTTTTATTCGTTGTGACAACTTGACATTCTCCTGCGCTGGTGCTTCTGGATATGTTAGCAGCGTAAAGTCCCTGGTAAAATGTAGAAGTATTCATGTGATGACATATTTGGTCGCAATTCTAGATAAAACTTGTGGCTATAACTCTGAATGCTTTCCTACTCCGATCTTCTGAAGTGGATCTCTGCGCTGACAACTTTAGACGCAAAACTGATACTGAATACAGCGACATTAGTAGTACAAAAAGGGATTAAATTAATGAAAGTAAGATCATACAACACTAATTTAGAAAATGTAAATACTAAGTATGAATTGCTGAAAATGTATGATAAAAATGATACAAAAAAAAAACAAATTATACACTAATTAGGGAGAAATTAAGTGTCATTTCTAATGCTGTCAATCACTGAAGATCAACCCTGTTTTGGCTTGTCGAATTTATAGAGATGTTTACCACATGTTATTCGGTAATTTGTTGAACCTTGCGAACTTATTAAGCTATTATGCTTACCAGTGACATTGTTGTTGTTTTGTCGATTTCATTTTGCGACTTGAAGATCAGATCTTCTTAAAGACATCACACTATCTTGAGAGCTCGTTCGGTACTATTTACATCACTCGGTTATATGGCATGTACTAGGAAGATTTCATTCTTGTATATGCTTATTTTGAGACTGTGATACTTTTAGATCCTTGGTTGAATGTCGAACTTTGAATGATTGATGATTATTGTGTGTGACATTTAGTACTTAAATATTATGCTAAGTATTGTACTTGGACACTATTGTGTTGTTCATTTCATCCTATTTTCTATGAATGAAGTTGGTAAATGAATTTGTGTGAAATATGAGAATTCTGCATACTTGTTTCGGTAGAACTCCTACATGTATCGGTACAAGTGCAGGGTTAGAGAGAGATTGTTTACTGACTTGGGTTGTATCAGTAGTTTCATTTTAAGTTTTAGTAATTTTGTGCATGTTTGTATTGGTAGTTAGAATACTTGTATCGGTAGAAGTTGCAAGGTAGGACTTCTTAGCTCTCTGGAGTTTTCAATATCGATAAAAGCATGTCGAGTATCGTTAGAAGGTACACTTGTATCGGTAGAATTATTACAAGTATCAGTTGTAACAACCCGTTTTTCTGTGGTGTCAGAAATAGTGATTTTAGGACCACAAACCCAACGAGAAAATTTTTATAATGAGTGTTTAAATTAAATAAGTCAATAATAATTTTATGTGGAATTTTGAATTGAAGAATTTTAATTATTGAATTAAAAGTTAGTATAAGTAGTTTGGTTCAAAAGTCAAGTGGTTTTAGAAAATGATGTATTGGGATCTCGTTTTTTAAATTAAGGGCCATAAATATTTTTATTAAATATTTACAGAGTCTTATTATATGTGAATTGAAGTTTGATTGGGTAATTTTGATGATTAATTGCTTAATTAATGAAAAAGGAGTGAATTGTAAAAGGGGTAAAAGTTATTTGCTATTGATTAAAAATAAAGGGACCAAAATGGTAATTACACCATGGTCAAAAAGTCTAAGCAGTAGAGGATATGATTACCTTCCACTAACTTTTGGGATATTTATTCATTTAATCCTAAGTAGTTTAAGGTTAAATTGAAATAAAGTTTATTTAGTTGGAATTTAATATAATTGAAGGACCAATTGTGTAATTGGACCCTCCACAAGACAAACCTATTCGATAACTTCATACGGCCCGATGAACCATAGACTCAACTTTCCCTTTCTACCAAACCGCAACACTTTTTTCCAAGGTGAAACTCTTAGGAACACTCGGTCTCCCACAGCAAATTCTATATTCCTTTTAAGATCTTCATATGACTTCTGTCAGTCAGACACTGCTTTCAAACAATCACGAATTACCACACTTTGTCCTCGGTCTCATGAACTAAGTCGATTCTAATCAACTTAGACTCACTCAATTCTGACCAGTACTGAGGTGTCCTGCACTTCCAACCATATAATGCTTCGAATGGTGCCATTTTAATACTAAATTGGTAGCTGTTATTATACGTAAACTCCACAAACGGCTGATACTTTTCCCAGTTTCCTTCAAACTCAAGTGTATAGCATCGTAGCATATCCTCAAGAATTTGTATCACTTATTCTAACTGACCATCTGTTTACGGATGATATGCGGTACTAAAATTCAACTTGGTCCCTAAAGCTTCATATAGCTTACCCCGAAATCTCGAGGTAAAGCGTGGATCCCTATCGAAGATGGTAGAGGCTGGTACCCCATGTAGTCGAACTATCTCAGACACGTATAGTTCGACCAGTCACTCAAGTGGATAATCTATTCGAATGGGGATGAAATGAGCGGACTTTGTCAATCTGTCTATAATTACCCAGCTTGAATCTTTCTTTCTCTGTGTTACCGGAAGTCCTGTGACAAAATCCATTGTGACTCGTTCTCATTTTCACTTTTGGATGGAAATCGATTGTAGTAACTCAGATGGCACTTGGTGTTCGGCTTTCACTTGCTGATATATAAGACATCTAGTCACAAACTCTGAAATCTCTCATTTTATACCTGACCACCAAATATAATTTCTTCAGGTTATTATACATTTTCACACACCCCGGGTGTATGGAATAAGTCCTGCTATGAGCCTCCATCAGAATGTCTTGTCTCAAACCTAAATCACTCGAAATACATACTCTACCTCTGTAATAAACATACCCTCTATAACAACTGTAAACCCCGTAGTGGCATCACCTTGTATGTGATCCCTTTTAGCTATAAGCTTTAAATCTTTTCTTTGTAATTCTTGATTCCGCTGTAGAAATAACGGCCTCATCCTAAGCTCCACAGTGATAGAACCATCTCCTTTCAATGACAGATGGGCATTCATTGCTCTCAAAGCAAACATTGATTTCCGACTTAGGGCACCAGCTATAACATTGGCCTTACTCGGATGATAATGGATCACAAGGTCATAGTCTTTTAATAGCTCTAACCATCGACGCTGTCGCAGATTCAACTCCTTCTGCGTCATCAGATATCGTAAACTCTTATGATCTTTGAATATGTGGCATCTCTCCCCATAAAGGTAGTGTCGTAAAATTTTTAATGCAAAAACTACAATAGCTAACTCCAGATCATGAGTCGGATAATTCTTTTCATGCGGTTTTAACTGTCGGGAAGCATAAGCTACCACTTTCCCATCTTGCATGAAAACACACCCCAATCTGCTTAAAGATGTGTCACTATAAACAATGAACTCCTTTTCCGTCTCTGATTGCGTCAAGACCGGAGCTTCAGTTAACAACTTTTTCAACTAGCAATATCCTGCCAATCCCAGGAAACTGCGTACCTCGAAGACATTCTTCGATACCTTCCAATCGAGAATAGTCGAAACTTTGCTTAAATCAACACATATTCCTTTTGAAGATACAACGTGTCCCAAGAATCCAACTTCTCGAAGCCAAAATTCATATTTATTGAATTTTACATACAACTGTTTTTCTCACAAAATCTATAACACCTCTCTCAAATGCTGAGTGTGCTCTGATTCTGTCTTGGAGTAAATCTATATGTAATCAATAAACACAACCACAAACTTGTGCAACTAGGGCTAAAATATTCTGTTCATCAAGTCCATAAATGCTATGAGGGCATTAGTCAACCCAAATGGCATAACTAAAAACTCACAATATCTGTACCAAGTTCTGAATGTCGTTTTCATTATATCACAATCTTTCACTCGCATCTGACAATAACCTGATTGAAGGTCTATTTTGGAGAACACAATTGCACCCTTTAACTGGTCAAATAACTCATCGATCCGAGGCAACGGATACTTGGTCTTGATCGTCACCTTATTTAGCTGCCTGTAGTCTATACACGTCCGCATCGATCCATCTTTATATGGGCGCACCTCATGGTGATACACTGGGTCATATAAATCCTCTATCTAACAATTCTTGCAGCTGAGCTTTTAACTCTTTCAATTTAGTCGGCGCTATTCTGTACAGTGGAATAGAGATCAGAGCGGAACCAGGTAGTAATTCAATACCGAACTCTACTTTTCTAATTGGTGGTAAACCCGGTAATTCTTTCGAAAACACATCTGTATACTCTTCAACAGCTGGTACTTGATCCAATTCTGTTCTTGAGCCCTGAGTATCAAGTATATATGCCAGGAATGCTTTACAGCCTCTATGAACCATCTTCTGTGCTGAAATAGCCGAAATCACTCTGGTTTCACTGTTCAATCTGCCAGACTCCACTGTGACTACCTCACCTATTGAACATTTCAAACTGATCTATCTTTGCTTGCAATTTACCATCGCATCGTGCTCAGATAACCAATCCATACCCAAGATCACATCAAACTCGGTGAAGTGCAATAGCATTAGATCGGTAGAAAATTCAAAGCCCTAAAATTTCAATGGACATTTACGACATACCAAGTTAACAATGACACTATGACCCAAAGGGTTTGTGACTTGCACATCAAGTTCAATCGATTCAACGACTAATTTCTTATCAGTGGCTACAGCTGCAAATATATAAATGAGTTGACTTTGGGTCAATCAAAGCACATACAATCATTAAAAAGATAAAATATGTCAGTCACCACATCCGGAGCAATAGCCTTTTCTCTAGCTCGGATGGCATAAGTTCGTGCAAGTGCTCGAGCTTTTGACCTGCTCCCACTGTCTCTATGTTCATTTCAATTTCCACCTGCACCGCTCCTCTTCCCTAGACGTCTGCCTTTCTACAGTGTAACCAAAGGGTTAACACTCCGATCTTCTTTTCCTTCCGAGTTCATCGAACTATTTCGCATGAAGTGATCGATATTTCCACATCTGAAATAGGTTCCTTTAACTAACTGACATTCACCCGAATGGATTCTTTTGCAATGCTCGTACACCGGTATTGGCGCATTACGAACACTAGCCACACTATCAGTCAATCGATTTTGAAATCTAGTTTTTAGTGGTTATGATCGGCTTCTGTTCAGAAAACCAGAAGAGACTGCTCCGCGAACTTCACTATCTCTAAATATCTTCAGTGGTGGCATTGAGAAGATTCGGGTGGGATTTTTCTTCTCGAAATCTTGAAGTCTCTTTTCTATCTATTTCTTTTGATTGTATACTTCTTCCATTTTCTGTGCTCGGTCTGCCAGTACGACAAATGGACGAATTTCTAAACCATCCACCATAATCTTTATCTCGTCGCTTAAACTATCTTCAAATCAAACACATATCTTGTTTCCCGTCGCTTAATCTTCAAATCAAACACACATCTTTATCTCGTCGTTTAATCTTTATCTCGTCGCTTAAACTATCTTCATCCGTAAGTACGATCTCCTAGGCATACTTATTGAGAAATACAAATTCCCGTCGTATTCTGCCACCATCTTGTTTCCCTGTCTCAACTCCAAGAATTCTTTCATCTTCTTGTTCAGGTATCTCTTGCTGACATATTTTTTTAAACTCTGTTTGGTAGAATTCCCAAGTGACCTCATTTTTCAGTATCACTACCACATTCATCACCCACCAATTATAAGCTTCGTCTTTTAGTAACGAAATAACAAACCTCACAAAATTTTCAGGTGGACAAGTCATTTCATTCAGCACTCTCAGAGTGTTTTCTAACCAATACTCGGCCATGGACGGATCATCCTCAGCATTTTCACAAAATTCTTCTACCCCATACTTCCTTACTCTATTTGTCGAAATACGACACCTCTGTTCAATTATAAGGGGTGGTGGAGGCATTACAAGAGGTGCCGCAGGTCGGGCAGTAGGTTGTGTAACTAGGGTGGAGGAGGTGGCGACATTCGATTATTATACATAAATTTTGAGAACCACTGTCCCATTAAGCCGAAGAACATGTTTTTAGCTTCGCTTTCAGACATTAGTATAATAGAGACCCCATGACTAGCCCCGGAATCATTTGTCGAGTCATTGCTATTTACGTCGTTAGTCTCCTCTCTTTCAAATTCAGGCATTTTTACTTTTATCTGCAAAAACTATGGTTAGATCGGATTCATTTGTATCACACTATCACATGTTCATATGGCATGTACTATGAAATCATTTAATACAACCATAATTATCCAAGCAACGGCTAAATCAAAGGCTCTGATACCACTAAATATAACACCCAAATCCCGAACACCGTCATCGGTTAGGATTCCAGTATTTCTATTCATTTAACAATGTTCATCTTTTAAAATATCCAAATATTTAATCTTTATTCAAAACAAAATTCAACTCTCATATTTTAGATCAATATTTAATCATAACACAATTTCCTCAAGGGTAAAAATGACATTTCCAACATTTTAAGGGACTTCTACCGGTACCTAATGGTCAAGTATTGGTAATAGTCAAGTAAGTGAACAATTTAGAAACTATGTAAATTTCTACCGAAACTTGTGCTAGTTTTACCGATACAAGTGTGATTTCTACCTATACAAGTCATGCAACTATCGATACCAAAAACTCCAGAAAGCAAAAATTCTCACCCTATAACTTTTACTGATATAAGCATACCTACTACCGATACATCAATACTAAAATTATTGATACTTGTAAATCAACTACTGATACAATCTAAGTTAGAGAACAAGCTCTCTATTACCCTGTACTTCTACCGATACCTGCATAAATTCTACCGAAACAAGTATACAGAATCTCAAGAATTATGCCAAGATACAAGTTTAACATATCAACACAAGTTATGCATTAATTCATCTCACTACATACATAACTTCTAAGTTTGTACAAGCATCATAAGCTTAAACATCTGAGTTGTAATTCATGCATTTACACAATCAAAATAGCAATATTTCAACATCTTTAGTTCAACATCAAAGTTAATATCATCCTAGCACATGCCATAAAACCAAGTGATGCAAAATCTACAGACAAAATCCGCGATAATGTGACTTCAAGAGATGACGATGATCTTATCTTCAGTTAGCAAAACGATCTACAAAACAACAACAATAACTGTGGTAAGCTTTATAGCTTAGTAAGTTCGATAGTTAAGAAATACCAACATAGTAATAAGCAATAATGACTCCATCGAGCCAAAGTAAATCTATTGATTTTTGAGTTATTTAGAACTCCTCTTCCTGTTCATAACTTTTCGATACCAGTACCCGATGTTGCTCACATGAGCTGTTGAGGACTTACAACCTATGCGGTACCCCAGCCATCAGTACGATGTCTATCTGTACTATAAACTGTTTCCTAACGATGCTGTTTACACGAGCTGTCAGGAGTATGCATAAAGCATAAGTCCCAGCCACCGTAAGACCTATAATCCATATAGGATCCATATCCCTTTTTCGAGTCACGATGTTACTCACATGAGCTATCGAGGATTCGCAACACATACGGTACCCCAGCCATCGTGTCAGTACTATTTCAACGGCATAAAGCCTACTATCTATTGCGTTTCATTTCATCAATCATCTTCAATACCGAATGTTTCTGATTTATTGTACATTGGCAATATATATACAAGAAATATTAAGTAAGATTTACACTACGAACTTACCGGACTGGATTGCAGTTTAGGAAAGACTTTAGGGACTAATCCGCCAATTTCCCTTTTTCACGGTCTGTAGCACGATCGTAGTCTACATTCACAAATCATTCAATTCTCACATTAAGTTACATAATTTATTCATTTAACACAATTTAGTCCTTTTAGGAGAATTTATGATTTTACTCCCTACTAGTTTCCTTCTACTTAATCTAGTCCTTTCAACATAAAATATGCAAAATAACCATTTCCTCATACAACCAACCACAGCTGAATTTCCTTGGGTGTCCATTCAACCAATTCACACATTTATTTTCACAACAATACATGTAATTTCACCATTTTCATAATTTAGTCCTTAAACCCTAATTTCATCATAAATCACTTTACAAAAAAGATTTAACCCAAGTATCAAACATTCAAATACATCAAAAACTTTCAAGAATAAGTAATTTCAACAATGACAAGTTTTCTAACATTTGACAGATTCATAACTTAGTCATTGCATAAGCTAGATTAAGCTAATACAGACTTAAAAACAAAAACGATCAAGGTTTGCTTACCCAAATCAAAGCTCAAAGATTGGAATTGAAAACCCTAAGTTTTCCCCCCTTTATTCCGTGTGAAGAAGAAGGAAGAAAGAAAATGGGATGAAATTCTCAATTTCTTTCTTTTAATTCATATATATAGTAATGGCAATTTTGTATTTTTTGTAACTTTCTTAATTAAGCCTACTTAATCACTTTTAACTTTAATTAATCTTCTCATTAACACCTAAATGCCATGATATTCCACTATCTCAACCTCTATTGGCTAATTTCCCTATTTGGTCCATCTAATTAAAATAATTCTATTTTTGCATCTTTTTCAATTTAATACTTTTTATTTAATTGACTATCTAATCGATATCATTCCTTAACAAAAAATTAATGTCACTAATGACATCATAAATATTCAATAATTACTAAATTCACGACTCGACTCGTCGAAATTGTGGTCCCAAAACCACTATTTTCGACACCACTAAAAATCGGGCTATTACACGAAACCACCATGGTTGAAGCTTGGAAGTACTCGGCCAAGCTTAGGCCTTTGATTTGTTAAGCAAACCTTGCTCGTTTTTAATGATTTTTATGTTTTTGACTTCATTTTAGCTTGATCTAGCTAACCCAAGGACTAATTTGTGATTTTGTCAAATGTTGCAACTTTTTCCATTGATGAATAAGCTTGTTCTTGAAATTTTATGGAAGATTTATAAGCTTTATTGTTAGATTTGATTATTTTGTAAAGTAGTTTTTGATGATTTTACCGTTTAAGGACTAAAATGTGAAAATAGAAAAAAGTTAAGGACTTGGGGTTAAATAAACACAAATATGGGTTGTGTTGAAATGCTATAGTATTCGATTAAGCTTAATATTATTTAAAAATGGTTAATTTGCAAGTTTGATGCTAAGGACTAAATTGAATAAAAGTGGAAAGTTAAGGGTAATTTAAAAATTCCAAAAATGCTTATTTGCAAAAAATGACTAAAAATTCATGTTGATTTAAATAATTGAATGAAATTATTGTAATGGATCAAGATCGTGTCCCAATCGCGGAAAAGGAAGTTTACAAATTCGCCCCTATAGTTCACTTTAACTGTAAGTTCGTACAATAAATAATTGATTTATTTTCTGTTTGTTAATTATTGAAATAATTTAAGAATGTTGTATTTAAATTTATTTGCTTAGTAAATTTTAAATTAAGAAATTGAATTAAATTGAAATGAAATTGTATTAATGAGTGTGATTGAAAGTAACAAAATGATATAGTTGAAATCAAGTGACAACGAAACGCTTAAATGATTATGTGTTGTGTTTGTTATTATTCATGTTACAAATGAATAAATTTGGTTCATATATGACAAATAGAAATTGAACTAAATGACATGGTTAGTTAATTTGATATTATGTCTAATAAATAAGGATTATATGGATGTTTGTTCGAAATGGTATAATGTGATGGAAGTTAATTGAAACAGACATGGTATATGACACATATGAACTTCGTGAATATTCGGGACACAAAGGACATGTCATTAGGGGCTATACAATTTCGGGAGTTAGAGTTTGATGTCTTATTGACGGATAGTCCCTATACTTGAGTCGATACTACAAATCAATTCGGTAAGTTCGTATTGTTAAATTTCAATTTAAACTGTATATTCTTGTATTGTAAACAATTGTTGTGAGTTGGAACAATGATCAGAAGTGTGGAAGATGGGAACAAAGAAAATGAAAGTTTAACGGGTCTTGAACCGTAAACGAAAAAGGTCCGATGACTATGTGTCATCATGAGTATATGAATCCTTTACGGATTATGAGGTCCAATGACTATGTGTCATCGTGAGTATATGGATCCTTTATGAATTATGAGGTCCGATGACTATGTGTCATCGTGAGTATATGAATCCTTTATGGATTATAAGGTCCGATGATTATGTGTCATCGTAAGTATATGAATCCTTTACGGATTATGAGATCCGATGACTATGTGTCATCATGAGTATATGAATACTTTACGGATTATGAGGTCCGATGACTGTGTCATCGTGAGCATATAGATCATTTTTCAGATTCAAAGTCCGATGATTTTGTGTCATCATGAGTATTAAATTGGGAATGAGAAATGAATCCAAAATTTTGGATTATAGGCCCTACGATGGCTGTGATTTATGCTTAAATGCATATTCTCGACAACTCGTGTGATCAGCATCGTTAGAGGACAGTTAACAGACAGACGTTGTACCAATTATTGGGGTACCGCATACGTTGTGAGTCTTGGACAGCTCGTGTGAGCAGCATCGGGTACTTGTAATAGAAAAGATATAGACAAGAAAGTTGGAATACCGAATATGGCTTGACGAAATAACAGTTCATCCTAGCTCAGTTGAGTTATAACTACTTAAAGCATATGTTTGGTAACTCTTTAAACTCTTCGAACTTACTAACCTTTAAAGCTTACCAAAAATGTTATTATTGTTTTATAGATTACTTTGCTATTTGAAGATCGGATCATCTCCACGAAGTCACACTATCACGGAGCCTGTTTGGTAATCTTTCATCACTTGGTTTTATGGCATGTACTAGGATGATGTTAATTTTTATTTACTTGTTCGAGATATTGATGATCTTATTATACTTTAATCAAATATTGAATGTAGTATATGCATGTTCAAGATAGAATATAGTCTTGGAAGTACAATGAAATGACTTGGGAAACTATGAATTATGTAATGGTCTAATGCATTTTGATGTCATGAAGGTTATGTGTTGAAAAACTTATGTTTTGGTATGATTCTAGAGATTCTACTTACTTATTTCAGTAGAACTCAAGCATGTGTCGGTAGAAGTACAAGATAGGAGAGAGGTTGTTCACTAGCTTGAGTTGTATCGATAGTTGCATCATAGGTATCGGTAGTTCTACTTATAGAAGTATCGGTAGTTTGTACACTTGTATCGGTAGAAGTTGTAGGGTAAGATTTCTTAACTCTTTGGAGTTTTTAGTATCAGTAGAAGCATGACATGTTTCGGTAGAAGTCACATTTGTATCGGTAATATTATCTCAAGTATCAGTAAAAAAAGTCTAGACTATTCTTGAACAGTTTACTGACTTGACAATTACCGATATTTGTCCAACAAGTATCGGTAGAAGTCTCCAAAAATCATGGAATGACCTTTTGCCCTTGTTGAATTATAATTATAATCGATTGATGATTTATGACGTTTTGGGTACACATCTCTTCATTAAAATATGATTAAATGAGTTGAAAATAAAATATGAACAGTGATATATGAATAGTAAGACACCGAAACCTTGACCGACGATGGTTTTAAGTTTTTGGGTGTTACATTTAGTAGTATCAGAGCTACGATTTAGTCGATTCTCAGTCTAAGTGTTGTAAGAATAAAGTTTAGAAAGTACATGCCATATAATCCTGTGATAGTGTGATATCAATTGATCCGATCTAACACCTATTTTATTGCAGATTTTAAAGATGTTATCCGAATTTGATCGTGACGAAATTAATGAAGTTAATGGTAATATTCTGACTACTGATTCTAGTACCAGTCATAATATACTGGTTTCATGAATATTTGAAAACAAAAAGGTGAGTCAAAGTTTATTAGTTTTACAAATGTTTGATGGTTAAGTCAAATGCCTTTTGAATTTAATGAGACAGTGATTTATAGAAATTGTACAAGCCAGTTTAGTAGCTTTGTGATTGTTATCCCTGAGTATAGGTATATAAAGTGAGATCATGGATCTGAAGTTATAGTGCTCGATATTTTTTTTGGTATGTCTTATTCTCTCGGAATTATTTATTGTGAAAGCACTGATTACGATGGGGTTACTTATTCTCACATTGCATTGTATTAATAATGAAAAGAGATTTATTTCCTAACCAATGAGATTAATGTTTGAATCATAATCCGATAGGCTAAAGCTGATATGTCAAAACTATCTACTAAAAATTTATGACTGTGATTTTTCTTGATGATTTGATGATATTATTAAGTCGTGAATTTGTTATTATTTTGAGAATAGCTTGACTGCAGTTATATGATATTATAGTGAATTATAGTCTAAAATGAAATGACTTAGATGGCGGACTGATGTACTTATTATGGTTGAGTCTGGTAAATCAAATAGTATAAATCAGAGTTGTTTAGATAACTTTGTACAGGAAATGACCTAAAATGATTTATATATATAGGGAACTTGTTCAATAAGTTAAAAGGACATAACAGTGTATTTGGAAATTAATAAAGATTAGTTATTCAGTTCTAGTTAAAGATATGAGATATTAAAAATTCTTTGAACTTGAGATAATCATTAAGAATTCTGGTAATATTGTCTAGATTAATTAATGTCTCTGTTGATTTATGAATATGATGAATCAGACTGTTCAACCTTATCTAGATATTTAGATACAATCGTATTATGATTATTGAGGATATTCTGATATACTTTAAATAGGATCAGTGTATGCGTAATATGTGAGAAATGTATTGTAGACTATGTGTGAGAAATAATTTACGTGAAACTATCAATCGTGAGTTTTGGTTTAGTGAGGTCAATTTTCTTGGTTATGTAAAATTTGACAGATGGATTGGAGTAGGTTTGGGTAGAAAAACTTTTCTACTATTATATGAAAACTTCAAAAAACATTTTTGGAAATTTTTGTTTTGATCTATCTTGAATCTAGGAAGGAAAATTGAACATCAAGTAATCTTCTAAATTATTATTGCTTATTATGATTCCTGAGTAGGAAAAGTCAAGATAAAGTTTGTGTTATTTGAGATTATTATGAGATTGTTATTCTCTATATTTGGATGAACTAGTAATGATTTTGTTGTGAGGAAAAAAACATTAGAATAAACAGGTATTTCTAGATAAAAATTCCGAGGACAAAATTTCTTAAGAGAGGAGAGTTGTAACAGCTCGTTTTTTGTGGTGTCGAAAACAGTGATTTCGAGACCACAAACCCAACGAGAAATTTTTTATAATGAGTGTTTAAATTAAATAAGTCAATAATAATTTTATATGGAATTTTGAATTGGAGAATTTTAATTATTGAATTAAAAGTTAGTATAAGTGGTTTAGTTCAAAAGTCAAGTGGTTTTAGAAAATGACGTATTGGGACCTCGTTTCTGAAATTAAGGGTCATAAATATTTTTATTAAATATTTACAGTCGTATTATATGTGAATTGAAGTTTGATTGGGCAATTATGATGATTAATTGCTTAATTAAAGAAAAAGGAGTAAATTGTAAAAAGGGTAAAAGTTAATTGCTATTGATTAAAAATAAAAGGAACCAAAGTGGTAATTACACCATGGTCAAAAAGTCCAAGCCTTTTGGGATATTTGTTCATTTAGTCCTAAGTAGTTTAAGGTTAAATTGAAATAAAGTTTATTTAGTTGGAATTTAATATAATTGAAGGACCAATTGTGTAATTGGACCCTTCTTAAATGGTTTAATAATAGAAATGATGTGAAATTATTTAATTTTGTGATTAATTGCTATTATATTCTTATTAATTAGTAATTAAAGAAAGAGGACTAATCGTAAAAACTGTAAAAGTCAATTTTTATTAGTTTAAAAGGGTTAATAGAGGGGTTTAATGGGCAATTTGGCCATTGTATTTTATGTTGGATGGTAGATACCATTAATTTGGTAAATTATTAATGAGTATTAAAGGTTAAATTGGTAAATTGATAAATTAAGTAAATAAAAGAAAATAAAACAAAGGTTAAAAAATATATCATCTTCTTGATTCCTTCTTTCAAAACCCGAAACCACCATGGTTGAAGCTTGGAAGTACTCGGCCAAGCTTAGGCCTTTGATTTGGTAAGCAAACCTTACTCGCTTTTAATGATTTTTATGTTTTTGAGTTCGTTTTAGCTTGATCTAGCTAACTCAAGGACTAATTTGTGATTTTTTCAAATGTTATAAATTTTTCCATTGATGAATAAGCTTGTTCTTGAAATTTTATGGAAGATTTATAAGCTTCATTGTTAGATTTGATCATTTTGTAAAGTAGTTTTTGATGATTTTACCGTTTAAGGACTAAAATATGAAAATAGTAAAAATTCAAGGACCTGTGGTTAAATAAACACAAATATGGGTTGTGTTGAAATGCTATAGTATTTGGCTAAGCTTAATATTATTTAAAAATGGTTAATTTGCAAGTTTGATGCGAAGGACTAAATTGAATAAAAGTGGAAAGTTAAGGGTAATTTTGTAAAAATACCAAAAAGGCTTATTTGCATAAAATGAATAAAATATTCATGTTGATTTTAATAATTGAATGAAATTATTGTCAAAGATCAAGATCGTGTCTCGATCGTGGAAAAAGAAAATTTACGGGTTTACCCTTAGAGTTCACTTTAACTGCAAATTTGTCCGGTAAGTTTGTACAGTAAATAATTGATTTAATTTCTGTTTTTAAATTATTGAAATAATTTAAGAATGTTATATTTAAATTTATTTTCTTAGTAAATATTAAATTGGGAAATTGAATTAAATTGAAATGAAATTGTATTGAGAAGTATGATTGAAAGTAACAAAATGATATAGTTGAAATCAGGTGACAACAAACGCTTAAATGATTATGTGTTGTGTTTGTTATTATTCATGTTACGAATGAATAAATTTGGTTGATATATGACAAATAGAAATTGAACTAAATGGCGTGGTTAGTTAATTCGATATTATGTCTAATAAATAAGGATTATATAGATGTTTGCTCGAAATGGTATAATGTGATGGAAGTTAATTGAAATAGACATGATATATGACACATATGAACTTCGTGAATATTTGGACACAAAGGACATGTCATTAAGGGCTATACGGTTTCTGGAGTTAGACTTGGATGTCTTACTGACGGATAGTCCCTGTACTTGAGTCGATACTACAAATCAATCCGGTAAGTTCGTATTGTTAAATTTCAATTTAAATTGTATATTCTTGTATTGTAAACAATTGTTGTGAGTTGGAACGATGATCAGAAGTGTGGAAGACGGGAACAAAGGAAAGGAAAGACTAACGGGTCTTGAACTGTAAAGGGAAAAGGTTCGATGAATATGTGTCATCGTGAGTATATGAATCATTTACGGATTATGAGGTTCAATGTCATCGTGAGTATATGAATCCTTTACGGATTATGAGGTTCGATGACTATGTGTCATCATGAGTATATGAATCTTTTACGGATTATGAGATTCGATGACTATGTGTCATCGTGAGTATATGAATCCTTTACGGATTATGAGGTCCGATGACTATGTGTCATCGTGAGTATATGAATCCTTTACGGATTATGAGGTCCAATGACTATGTGTCATTGTGAGTATATGAATCCTTTACAGATTATGAGGTCCAATGACTATGTGTCATCGTGAGCATATGGATCCTTTTTCAGATTTAAGGTCCGATGACTTTGTGTCATCATGAGTATTAATGGGAAATGAGAAATGAATCCAAAATTTTGGATCATAGGCCCTACGATGGCTGTGATTTATGCTTAAATGTATATTCTCGACAGCTCGTGTGAGTAGGCATCGTTAGGGGACAGTTTACAAACAGACGTTGTACCGATGGTTGGGGTATCGCATACGTTGCGAGTCCTTGATAGCTCGTATGAGCAGCATCGGGTACTTGTAATAGAAAAGATATAGACAGGAAAGTTGGAATACCGAATATGGCTTGAGGAAATAACAGTTCATTCTAGCTCGGTTAAGTTATAACTGCTTAAAGCATATGTTTAATAACTCTTTAAACTCTTCGAACTTACTAACCTTTGAAGCTTACCAAAAATGTTATTGTTGTTTTGTAGATTACTTTATTGTTTGAAGATCGGATCATCTCCATGAAGTCACACTATCGAGGAGCCTGTTTGGTAGTCTTTCATTACTTGGTTTTATGGCATGTACTAGGATGATGTTAACTTTTGTTTACTTGTTCGAGATTTTGATGATCTTGTTATACTTTAATGAAATATTGAATGTAGTATATGCATGTTCAAGATAGAATATAGTCTTGGAAGTACAATGAAATGACTTGGAAAACTATAAATTATGCAATGGTCTAATGCATTTTGATGTCATGAAGGTTATGTGTTGAAAAACTTATGTTTTGCTATGATTCTAGAGATTCTACTTACTTGTTTCGATAGAACTCAAGCATGTGTCGGTAGAAGTACAGGGTAGGAGAGAGGTGGTTCACTGGCTTGAGTTGTATCGGTAGTTGCATCATAGGTATCGGTAGTTCTACTTATAGAAGTCGGTAGTTCGTACAGTACCGGTAGAAGTTGTAGGGTAAGATTTCTTAACTCTTTAGAGTTTTTAGTATCGGTAGAAGCATGACATGTTTCGGTAGAAGTCACACTTGTATCGGTAATATTATCTCAAGTATCAGTAGAAGTTTGTATTGTTCTTGAACTATTTACTGACTTGACAACTACCGATACTAGTCTAACAAGTTCTGGTAGAAGTCTCCAAAAATCATGGAATGACCTTTTGTCCTTACTGAGTTGTGATTATATTCGATTGATGATTTATGACGTGTTGAGTACACATCTCTTCATTAAAATATGATTGAATGAGATGAAAATAAAAGATGAACAATGATAGATGAACAATAAGACACTGGGATCCTGACCGGCGGTGGTTTTAGGTTTTTGGGTATTACATCGGCAGAAGTCTGCTACTGTTTAAAATTATTTACTAACTCGTTAACTACCGATAAATGGCCAACAAGTATCGGTAGAAGTATCCAAAAATCATGAAGATGACCTTTTTTGCCCTTGTTGAATTGTGGTTATAACTATTTGATGATTTACGACATGTTAAGTGTATTTTTAATGAAATAAGATTGAATGACATGTTGTTTAATAGATGAACAGTAGGACACCGGGACCCTAATCGGCGACGGTTTCAGGTTTTAGGTGTTACATGTTTGTTGCATCAGATTTCGAAAACAAAATTTAACTTAATGAATTTAGCAATTATCATTTTGTGAAAATTGAAATTTTAAAATTCAAAAAATATAAAGACTAAAAATGACCAAATTAAAATAAAGGGATTATATCCCATGTGATGCCCTGATGGTCAAGGGTGTTTACCGTCCCAGGTGTGGCTTAGGTTCGAGTCCCGCTAGTCACGTTTGTTATCCGGACTTTGCCCTGTTATTGTAATTCACCAAAAAAAAGTAAAGGGATTATATTTATAACTCTCGTAAAGTATAAGAACTAATAGCAGAATTTAACCTTAAAAAATTAAAAAAAAAATGGTAAACTACCAAAATATTCCCATTTTGGCCTCAGGTTACATTTGTGTCACTTATGTTTGAAATGTTACGTTTTAGTCAACTATGTTATCGTTTTGTTACGAAATTGTCACTCTACTGTTAAAATTTGTTACCTCCCAAACGATAGTCTGACGTAACAGTTAAAATGAGTTTTAAATGCTAACGTAGATGTCTAGCCAAGTAATTATTATTTTTAATTAAATAAATTTAATTAATTGAATTTTATAAATTAATTAAAGGAAAATGTTAATTTAGTTTCCCGAAATAATCAAAGCCAATACATTAGATTAATCCTTGAATTGGAAAAGAAACAGAACCCTTGGTCTCCTTTTTCTTTTATCGTTTCCATTTTGATTGAAAAAAATCCATTTTCATAGTAATATTTGTTGAATCGAAACAGTAAAAATCAAATTGAGTATTCCATCAATCGGTTAGATTTTTTATTCAAAATGGAAGAACAAAAAATCGATTCAATAGAGAGTCTAGGCATAGATTACACTAAGTAATGAGTTTTTTTGCTCTTTACTTGGGTTTAGATATTGTGGGGTTTTTTTTTTTTGCAAAACGATAATCCATCTTTTCATATTTTTTTGTATATGTGACGGACAAAAATGACATGATTAATCATTGTTTATTTGTGTATTGTGGGCAACCTTAATAGCAAGCAGGTATAGAGGTTGGTACGTTTATTTCTTCTTCTTCTTCTTTGTCGTTTTGTTTTTCTCTTCTCTTCTCTGATGGTAACAAAAAAAAACTCAATTTTTGCTTCTTTTTAAACGGGAGAAATTTGGGTTTTAGGGTAAATTTTTATATTCTATTTTCGTAAGAAGGATTTAACTTTTTCATTTCAATTGAACATCCACATTGACATTTAAAACTCCTTTTAACTGTCACTTCGGACTGTCATTTGAGATGTAACAAATTTTAACGACAAAGTAATAACTTCATAACAAAACAATAATACAAGTGACTAAAACGTAATATTCCAAACATATATAAATGATTAAAATATAACTTGAGACAAATAAAAATGTCTATTTTAAAAATTTACTAAAAAAAGCCAACAAACAGATTCAAAATTAATTCCAGCTAGTTTCGGCGTGGGTGTTTCAAGCTTTTGAGAGGGAATTTTCGCGAAATCAAGATCTTTTGTGAATCACACACTGGGTGATTAATCTTTTCTTTGCTGCTGTTGTAGAATTAAGTCATCTTCAACAAGAAAATGACATTCATTGTTAAAAAAAACAAGAAAATGATTTTTTTTTTTCCTTCTCAGCTTGTATTTATATATAAACACATGCAAACTAAAATAAAAATAAAAATAAAAATATAGGAAGTTAAAGATGAAGTAGAAAATATAAGAAGTTATGAGGGAGTGAGAAAATAAAACGTTTGGTAGTCATGATAAGCATTTTTGGTTTCCCCATGGAATAAGGCATGCCCTACATGCATGAATAATGACTAACTTTATTTACGTTTGACCCTGAAATTTTCGTCCTCCAACTCTTTGACTTCTATGGTTGTTGGTCGGTAGTGTCTCTTTGATACGTTGGAATGATATGAAAGGACGTCATAGGAAGCTATTGTCTTCGCTTTGTGAAAACACAAGCTTCTATTCTACAATGGAAACGATGGAGCAGGTTGTTTGACTAATTCTTCCTTCTTCTTCTTCTTCTCATACCCCAAAGAGGGGGGGGGGGGAATAGGAACTTTGAAGGGAGTTATAAACATGTCATCGGCCGTTGTCAAAGGGTCTAAAGTTGGATGATAGGAAAATGTAGGGGGGAACTTTGAAATCTACGTTTTCAAACAACTCGTGTTATGTATTTTCTATTCAAAGCAGAAGGTTTTGATGGGGACAAAGATTTTCAAAAACGGCTCTCATTTTCAGTCATGTCTTTCTCTTCTGTCTCTTAAGTATATGAAGGAATCATGCATGTTTTAGTGAACTTCATTGCCATATATAAAGGAGGCTCTATCTCGGTCGTCTTAACATCCAACACTCACCCTTCTCCACATTTTTGTACTAATTTCCTGCTTTTTTCAGGTATTTGTTATGGCACTGAGTTGAGGGTTATTGATAGATTATTGTTGATATAGTCAAATGGTTTTGCAGAGATATGGTTTTGATGGTGGAGACATTCAAGAGAAGGGATTTGGAGACTTGTAATGATGATGAATCTGGTCATGAGACTAGTAGCTTCAAGAAAAAGAAACCCGAGAAGTTGGAGCTTAAAACCACTACAGTTCCAGCAGCAGAGAAGCTTCATGCAGCAGCAACTAAGCTGCAAAAGTTTTACAAGAGTTACCGGACTCGAAGAAACCTTGCAGATTGTGCTGTAGTTGTTGAAGAGCTCTGGTTTGTTCTCTTTAAAGTACCATCTTTTGGTTTTCTTTTCTGCATATTCATTTGGGTCATGGTTCATTATTCTCTTATTGGGGGGGTGCAGGTGGAAGGCTTTAGAATTTGCAGCCCTTAGACGGAGTTCTGTTTCCTTCTTTAATGCTAACAAATCAGAAACAGCTGTTTCCCGGTGGGCACGAGCTCGGACAAGAGCCGCCAAGGTTTGTGTAATTCTTTCCTTTTCCATTTGGCTAGCGTGTGGCAATGAAATAAATGAGTTTGTCAGTCAAATCCCAGTTTTCATTATTTGAACTTTGAATTTTTGTGTACCTATAGGTGGGAAAAGGGTTATCAAAGGATGTGAAAGGTCAGCAGTTGGCTTTACGTCACTGGCTTGAAGCTGTAAGTCAACCTTAGCATGTTACGGTCTCCTTTAGTTTTAGAAATATTTTCCTTATATATTATGTGATTGGGGCATGCAGATTGATCCACGCCATCGTTACGGGCACAATCTACACTTCTACTACAATGTTTGGTTTGAGAGCGGGAGTTGTCAGCCCTTCTTCTACTGGTAAATAGGGAAATCCCATCTCCATTAATACAGCTTTTCTTGTCATTTTTGAAGAATGAGTTACATTTCCATGGTAATGAAGGTTGGATGTTGGAGATGGCAAAGCAGTCAGTCTTGAGACATGCTCGAGGGCAGACCTACAGCGTCAATGCATCAAATATCTTGGACCGGTAAGTTATAAGGGCAATTCAGTAGAGTAGTACCAGACTTGCTTTGCTCCATTGTTATTGCAGTTGAGAAGAGTTTGGTTTTGCAGAAAGAAAGGGAAGCGTACAAAGTTATTCTGGAGAAGGGGAAGCTGCTTTATAAACAAAACAAAGCGCCAGTGAACACCAGAGAAGGAAGCAAATGGATATTTGTTCTTAGTACATCAAGAATCCTATACGTTGCTAAGAAAGTGAAAGGTCTGTTTCAGCACTCGAGTTTCCTAGCAGGGGGAGCCACCATTGCATCTGGCAGATTGGTTGTTCGTCATGGTACACTTCACGTATGTGTTGCACCCTTGAATCCGCATGCACGAAAATGTGATTTATACTATATATAGTATGAGTAATACGTGAAAAGCTCGTTGTCATTTTTTATGTGATTTTTCAGGCAATCTGGGCCTACAGTGGTCATTATCGCCCGACAGAAGAAAATTTCATGGAATTGTGCAGTTTCCTAGAGGAACATCATGTCGACTTGACCAACGTTAAGGTAACTCAACTGACCCTCCTCCATGCACCATTACTCTTGAAGACATCAAAGATTCTTATTATTTAATTTATAATTAATTCATGATTCTGCAGAAAAATCCCATAGATGAAGATATCCCCTGGGAAGATAAAATCCAAAAGGAACTGAAAGCTGCAGCAGAGATATCTGAAAACAATATTTCATCTGGGAAAGAGAAATCCATTGATTCGGGGAAGGTGAAGGAAGCAGTGAGATACAAATGGAGTACAGGAGTGGGACCTCGCATTGGTTGTGTCAGAGACTACCCAGCACAGCTACAGCTCAAGGCTCTTGAACATGTCAATTTATCACCCAGGCTTGTTGTCAAGCCTTGTGGCCCCATTCCTTCTCCAAGACCAAGTCCAAACCTTCTCTTGTCTCCAAGGCTTGCTTACCTTGGACTGGTTAGCCCGAGGGTCCGGCTTTCCGCTACTAATTAATACTATTAGTATTACATAAGAATAGGCCTTTGAACATTATGCACGGCACATTGCCCTCCTCCTTAGGAGTTTCTTCTCTCTCTTCCAAGTTCTGTTTTTCTGTTTTTTGTAGTTGCTGCCCGGCCTCCGGGGCGATCCTGCTTACATCTCCATAAGTAACTCTAGCTTCTTCTTTTTTTCATTGTTTTCGGCTTAATAACTCAAGTTCATACCTTTCTCTTCTTTTGCCGGTCTCAAGCATGGGTTCTCCCATTTTTCGCCATTTGTCTTTCAAACTATTGGTAAGGTCACTGTTTTTACAAACTTTTTTTTTTTCCCTTGTTTGATGAAGTCCTCTGCTCTCCTGGTGTTGCGACGCTGGTGCCTCTCCGGGTTTCCGTCGAATCTGAGCTTCGATGGATTTTGGTGTCATCACACCAGTTTCTTCTACTCTTTAACATTCTAATGCAAATAAATTAATTTGCTAGCAATGCAATGCACTAGAACCCTACTGTTATGGTGTTGATGCCAAGCCGTCGGTGTCCCCGACGTGCTCCACGGTGGCGACGGAGGTCCATCTGGACCCAGCTTTGGCTTTGGCTTTGGCTCCTCCTCGACGGTAGTTCTACTGGTCGCAAATACGATAGCGCTGCCGGTGTTGATAAATCCGATCACCGTCCTCCCTCCCTCGATGCAAGAAGCGACAGATAGGAATGGTTGTGGCTATGGTTGATTGGGAGGCTCTTTACCCACGTTCCAAGTGTTGTCACCTCTTGGTCTTTTGGGCTCATTCGGATGTATCTTCTTATATTAATGAAATGTTTCCTTTTTGAGAACAAAACATTGGACCCAAACTATAGGCTGTTTTTCCACTTACACACATAAAAGGTTTTTTTTCTTTTCAAAAATAGTGCTTAAATTATGATTTTGAGTTCTTTTGGATCAGCTTTTATTTTCAGCCTGGTGGGTTTAATTTTTTTGTGTTTTATTTTTATTGTTATTTTTATATTAATTATAAATAAATACATCATTCATCCAAAAGGATTTTTCGTTAAAAAACCCTCTAAACCAATAAAATTGTGGCCTATGACAATTTTTAATCAAATAAAAAATTTTAAAAATAATATTACAAGAACCCAACATATGTAGAACCTTAGTTCCTTGCAAAGACAAATGAAGCCTCAAAAACAACATTATGATGATTTCTATCTTAGTGACATTTTTAAGTGCCAATTTCAATCAATTGGGTTGGCAAATTTCAAGTGGTTGTATGGTTGTTATATGCTTTTTTTACTATAATTTAGGTGAAATCAGCTACAGTGGCCAGTTTTTACAAACTTTCTTTCTATCCTTGAAACTTGGTTTCATTGCAAATTGCAATAGTTCGATTTTCAGTAATGTTAAAAATGACAGTTTCGTAATCTCATTCTCGTAAATCGAGTCTATAAATTTTAATATTTAATATTCACGAGATTAGTATAGAAATATATTAATTTTTGGTCAAATAATCTTTTGAATTAATGGTTAATTAAGGTAGGGTGACTAAATTGTAAAAGTCTCATCATTATCGATTTTTTAATTGCAAAGGGATTAAAATGGTAATTAAACCATTTTGTTTTATTCAATAGTGGAAATGGATGTTGCCATCCTCTAACTTTGCTTAATTAAGATTAACAACTAAATAATTAAAGATTAATTCTTTCTATCCTTGAAACTTGGTTTCATTGCAAATTGCAATAGTTCGATTTTCAGTAATGTTAAAAATGACAGTTTCGTAATCTCATTCTCGTAAATCGAGTCTATAAATTTTAATATTTAATATTCACGAGATTAGTATAGAAATATATTAATTTTTGGTCAAATAATCTTTTGAATTAATGGTTAATTAAGGTAGGGTGACTAAATTGTAAAAGTCTCATCATTATCGATTTTTTAATTGCAAAGGGATTAAAATGGTAATTAAACCATTTTGTTTTATTCAATAGTGGAAATGGATGTTGCCATCCTCTAACTTTGCTTAATTAAGATTAACAACTAAATAATTAAAGATTAATTGATTCCTAAGGAAATGCTCGATTTTTTATGCAAAACTTTGGGGCATTTTAAATGGTCTAAAACTCACCCAACAAAGAGACCATGATAAGGTGGTAATTCAATCGAGTAGTTTGGAGGTTGTTAAAGCCATACATGAAAGAGCTTCGAAGACCTCAAATTTTGCTCTGATTAGAAGAATACACCGTATATTGTCCCAAGAAAGATAATGGATATTAAGATACATTCCTAAGGAGCACAATCAAAGCACGGATTGTTTAGTCAAATTGACCTTTACAAAAAAGGAGGATTTACAATTGTTTGAGACCCCTCCAAAGGAAGCTTTAGAATTTCTTGAAGCAAACAAGGAAATAAGTATTTGTATCCCTTAGTCTTTTTCCATGTAATTTAGTAATAGTAATATTTTTATTCAGCAAAAAAACTAATTAATTAAAGATTAATTAAGTTAATTATGATTAATTAAAAGTTAAACATAAAGAAAATGATTATTGTCATCTTTTATTTTCTTTTCTTCTCCACCGATTGAAAACAAAAGAAAACCTAAAAGCCATTGTTAAAGCTTCAAAGCTTTTAGTCTCTAAATTTTAAGGTAATTCAAGTCATTTTCTTGTAATTTTTATGTTTTTTAGGTCATAGGAGCTTGATTTAGTTCCTCATGTGCCAATTTGCAAAACTATTAAAGTTTTTGAAAGTTTCCATCGATGATTTCTTGAAGAAATTGGCGTTAAATTGTTAGATTTTAAGCTTAGATGTGAAAAAGGACTAGATTGTAATATTTAATTGCTAGTTTTTTTAACATAAGGACTAAAGTGTATAAATTATAAAATTGATATGAAATTTCTATAATAATATATAATAGAGGACCATATAAGGATGTGATTGAGATGGTTTCGAAATCGAAGCTCAAAATTAAAAGTTATGGCTATTTCGATTTTAGGGACTAAATTGAATAAAATGAAAAACTTTAGGGGTAATCAAAAATGAAATTAAACTGGTTCATGCAAAGTATTGGGATGATATAAAAGTGTTTGATATTGATAGATTGAATTGAGTAATTGTATATATCAGGAATTGAACCAAATTGGAGATAATCAAAGAAAAGCCAAAATTATCAATTAGTCATTGCAAATTCAACTTGTTGGCTGATTTGACCAGGTAAGTTCAAATGGAATGATAGTGTTTAAATTTTTGTGTATTTGAATTATGAATATGTGTATGTTTGGTTGAAATTTGGATTGTTTGCGATTTGGTACAAAAGGTGATATTTGGACTAAATTGTAAAGAAATGTATATCTATGTGTTGAAAATGCCCAGGTGAATTTAGTAAAGTTATTGTGCACGCTTGTACGGATTGATTACCGAGATCTAACATTTGTTGCGGACTCGAAGATATATATGACATAGATTTAGCCTAGACCAGTTTAAAGGTTTAGTATGGACTAGTAACTTTACATGTATATTTTCAGCTTAACCAAGCAATTGAACGTGTCATTAAAGGTTTAGCTTGGACTAATAATCTAACACAAATATATATCTTTCCAACCAATAGACATGCCACCACTTGCCCCTGATGAACTAACATTCATTCCTTTGTTCTAACCACGTCGTCATCAAACTTTAGCCATACAAGAATCCTATAATTTGGTTTCCATTAAGAAAACCATTTAAAGATTATTTTCTCTCAATAAACGTAGGAGACTACATACTGCTCGTAGGTTTCCCAGTCCACAAACACTCCAACATATCAGATTCATTGTGCTCGGTTGGCTTGTGGATGCAGGCTTGCTGATCTATTTGTGTTAAGGGCCACTTCTTGTCCATTCAAAACTATTGATGATTCCTTCATCTTAAATTAGTTGATCCACCTATAGTAGTCCTAAGCCTTTCTTGCCATCGTTAAATTCCATTGGGCTATCCTCACTACTCATTCCAACATATTCGACTTCATCATTACCCCTCAATCCTCCAAAATTTTCTCTAGATTTATTTTACAATCCCATAAGATTTATGCCAAGATTAAAGCAAAATTAGAATTATGATTTGATTTTTGAAAATTAGGAAGATAATTCTCCTTTCCTAATTTCGCCCCCAAGATTCCCTCCCAGAACTTTCTCTTCGTCACATAACCAAAAACTTGCATTCATAGCTTGAAGAGAGACATCCTATTCCATCACTGATTCCTTCATTCCATGAATTACTTGGATTGGACATAAACTCTCAAAGTGACCAAGATGATCGTACCAAAAAACAGAATAAGCTAAGCCGCTCATATTGAAAACAAGCATAAAGTTGGCTTTTAGTTGACACAATTATCTTCTTCTTACGCTTTAGAGGAGATCAAACATTTATTCGAGTACGAATTCTCATGTAACCCTTAACACTCCTCAAAATAGATTTGGCATCATAGTCGATAAAAGTGCCTATAAAATTGTCAAGTTGTTTTTCCAAACCTTTGGACATCAACCCCGAAGGCAAGTACCCAAAATTAGATTACATTAACGGAACCCTCAATGCATCCTCACGTTCCCGCAATCGGTGAATTAAAATATACTTTTAGATTTAAGATTTAATAATTCGACATTCTAAAATATTTCTTTGAATTAATGTAATTTTATTGATAATCAATATTTTATTTATTTTTTATAATGCAAATTTTATTTAATCAATAATTATTGGATTAAAGTGTAAATTTATCATCATATTATAAGCGAATTTTGAAATTTGTTAATATAATTTATTTTCATTGATATTTATCATTATATTTTGAAATTTCTATTAATGGAATAAAACTTGAAAAGTAAAAATACATATATCACCAAAGAAAAAAAGTTAAGTTTATGTTTTTTATAACATTACCAATTTTATTTAATTTTAGTAGTATATTATTAACTTATTTTTGTTAAATATTAAAGTAAAATATAAAAATATAAAATTTATTATTAAATTATCTGCAATTATTTTAAATTAAAATTTAGACAAAATTCAACCAAATAAAAGTAAAGCAACAAAATTTAATATAAAATTAAAGTATAGTGATAATTTATTTTTAGTTTATAAGGATAATGACAAATACCAAACAAAATTAAGTATAGTGCCAAATTTCAATTTTCACTTAAAATATATATGGGCAAATTTGTATATTAACCCATAATTATTTAATTATTTTTTTGTTCAAAATAATTATTTAATTAAATTATTTATTCCTTGTTGATAATTATTTATACTTGACTTTTTTTTGAACAATTTCATTATAGGTTTTGATCATATCTATACTTTTTTATATAATGCTTAGAATTATCCATAATCTCTCTTAAACCTTTAAACTAGAAGATAACACACTTTAACGCACTCAAACTCATATCCTTCTATACTGGCAACAATGTTGAAGGTATAATTTTTATTACGTTAATTGTTCTTTAAATTAACTTAGGTTATCATGATTATCATAATCACTAGAGTTGGCCATGGGTCAGGCCGGACCCAAACAAAATTTTAGGTTTGATTGCAGGGCCCAAGCTCAGTTCAACCCAAAAAAATAGGCTTAGCATTTTGCCCAAGTTCGACCCGTAATATTTTTTTAATTTTAATTTTTATATAAAATTTTGAAAGATACATCAAACACATTAAAAATATTAAAATAAATATTTTTTAATAAATTAAAATAAATTAAAAATTTTATACTTAAATAACACTAAAGAAGTTTCTTCTATTGATAAATCTTAATAGATTAAGTAATATTAGATTTTAGTAACTATTTTTCTATATAGATATATAATTTTTTTTTAAAATTACACAAATAATAGAAAGATAAAATTTTATATATTTTTAAATCATAATAGATTATTTTAAATATTTAATTATTATAGAACAAATATGTATAATAATTTTATATTCAAATTTATTCTTTGAATAATATTATTTAAAATAACATAAATATGTATAATATTTTTTTAAAATTTATTTGAAAATAACAATAAAGTCTAATGAATAAATAAAATTTTTAACTTGCGTTAATCTTAAACCCTAAAAACTTAGAGCTAATCATAGATACGGGAGGACAACCTTATAAAGTTTTGTCAAATATGCTCTTTTTGAATATAATGTTTAAAATTATTCATAATTTCTCTCCAACCTATAAATAAAAAAATAATACAATTTAACACATTCGAACCTATGTTTTTCTGCATTAACAACAAAACTTATGTCAATTAAACTAGAACTCAATCTGCATTTACACCAAAATATTAGATCTAAAAATGTTACAATCTAATGGCATACAAGCTGCGTAAGTTAAGAAGGAGCGCTCTTTCAGATCAAATCCAAAAGCTAAAAGTCAATGTATCCGTTAAAGTCAATTTATTATGTGTTCCGTTATTTTCGAATTTCAAATTTTAAAAACTTCATCTTTCCCAATAAAACGCTCGCCTATGCCCCAACGGTTCCTAAACCCATCTGCTAAACATCATCATCATCTGCTATTTTTCCTGCAAATTCTAGCAATGGGTGCCTCAGGAAAATGGTTTAAATCGCTTATATCTTTCAAACCACTTCAAGATCCTACTAATCAAGTAACTTCACTCTAGGTTTACCCTCTTTTTTTCTTTCTTCTTTTTTTATGCTTTCATGGTTTCATTTTTCTGTTATTTGGGTTTGTAGGAGAAGGTGGGAGATAAGACGAAGAAGAAGTGGAGGCTATGGAGGAACTCGTCCGAATGGTTGGGATCCACCTCATCAAAGGTTCCCAGGATGCTCCATGTGGCTGCTTCAGAGGCTTCTGATTCATCTTTGTCGGTGGATGATGTCCTCGCTTCAGCTATGGCTACTGTTGCTCGTGCTCCACCCAAAGATTTCAGAGCTGTCAAGCGCGAATGGGCCGCCATTCGAATCCAGACCGCATTTCGAGCCTTGCTGGTATTGCTTCTCACTTTGCTTGCACTATAAACAATGATTTGTCATTTGGAAGACTAAAAGCTCATCAAAATTTGTCATTTGGTTTTGGGGTCAATTGCAATGACTTGTCATTTAATAATTTACAAGTCCATGGGAGATATATGGTAAGAGAAAATGGCAATTATTGTAGGAAATAGGAATTGAAGTGCCCTTTTATTTTTCGCTCTGATCCAAGTGGCTTTGCATTTTCTTTAATGGAGGTCAATCCTGTGAGATATGTAAATTGAGTTGTGAACAGTCTTTTATGAAGAATTGAATTAATCTTTCGGTAATTGGCCATGGATAACAAGGTAATGAATACTGGCAGGCAAGACGAGCTCTAAGGGCCTTGAAAGCAGTAGTGAGGATTCAAGCTATATTCCGGGGTCGTCAAGTCCGAAAGCAAGCTGCTGTGACATTAAGGTGTATGCAAGCACTTGTCAGAGTCCAAGCTCGAGTAAGGGCACAATGTGTGACATCTTCTGAAGGACAAGCTATGCCCAAACTAATGGACGAAGATCCAGCAAAACAGGCTGAGGTGGTTATACATAATCCATACACAATTATACTTTTACCTGTATGATAATGACAATATGCTAGCTGATACCATATGTTTATATACATCTTTTAAACTATTTTCAGCAAGGATGGTGCGACAGTCTGGGAACTGTAGAGGAACTAAGAACTAAACAACAAATGAGGCAACAAGGTGCAATCAAGAGGGAGAGAGCAATAGCATACTCTGTCTTAAAACAGGTAATGTAGCTTGGACACCATAATTTTTCTTCGGGTTAACTAGGGCTTATATATATACCTTTGTCAGCAGTCAAGATCATGTGCTAGTCCAAATGTGAGAGCGAATAAGCAACCGTTCTCTCGCAATCATCATCAGTTAGATAGGAATAGTCCGGATTGGAATTGGCTTGATCGTTGGATGGCAACCAAGCCCTGGGAAAGCAGGGCAATGGAAGAGGGTACTGAACCAGCAGAGATTGTGATGATGATGAACACAATTTCTCGGGAAAGTGAAGATAAGAATTTCAGCTTCCATTCCAGCTCTTACGAACATGAGCCCCTAAAAGTGAAAAGGAACAATGTCACAACTAGAATTCTTGCTAGACCTCCTACATCCATGCAAACTTCGGGATCATTGTCTGCCCCAAGTTCCGAATCCGTCTATGACGAGACCTCGACGTCAACCTCATCCGCATCTCCAGCCACGTTGTCTAGCAACTCTCCCGTTGCGGGCACAATAGAAGATAATCATGCTCAAAAACCAAACTACATGAATCCCACAGAGTCCATTAAAGCTAAACAGAAGAAGACATTCAGGTTTTCTCCTGATAATGTGCGGAGGAGACATGTGGTTGATGATGATTTACAATTTTTTCATAAGAAACTGATGACACTTTCTTGCGAGGACGACACAAGGAGCAGTGCTGATTCTTCTAATCCATCATTGTATTTCTCCAGAGACTTGTACGGACCAAGACAAATGGGTGGTAGGCAAGATTCCCCAAAAAGGAATCAGTGGCGCCAAGGTAGACGACAACCAAATTCTTTTATGTAACTAAGAAAGTTTCCTACATTGAAATCCTACAAAAGACTTTTTTGTAGTATTATGTAACAAGTTCAAGACAATGTTTAATTTACTATGTTGAGTTAATATACTATTTGATACCTAAGTTTTGCTTTAATGTTTACTTTAGCGCTTGAATTTTCTTTTCCTAATTTAATACTTGATTTTAGCGTCAATGCTCAATTTGATACTTGAATATTCTCTTTATTTAGTATAGTATAGTCAGCAACTAAGATTAAGATTTTCAAGTTGTGAACAAGGAAAAATATATTTTGTTCTAAATTGACCAACTTGTGTTTTCATGGTTTAGCAGATTACATGTAGATTAGTCCAGCCGTATTAGTAGCTAAAACATAAACACACACTCACTCAGTGATGGAGTTAAGGGGTTAGTAGCGGTCTCGATCATCTAAAATGAAAAAAAAAATTCATTTAAGCTTTTTATATAATTTAAAAAAAATTTTAATTAATGATGATAAAATTACACTTTAACTCTTAAAAAATGATAAAAATTTGATTTAAAATTTTAAAATTTATAAAAATATAGACTATTAAAATAATAAAATTACGTTTTTACAATCATAAAAATATAAAATTTAATTTCAACCCAAATTTTTTTTTTTTATTCCGCCATTTCACTCTCCCCTTTCGTCTACTCCTTGTGAAACATGTATAGACTTTTGTTGTCTATTAATTAGCGTTAGCTACAACATTACCTTCATCATAATTCAATATAACTAACCCACCTTCCTAATGTTGACATTTCAGTTTATAATAAATATTTAGGCTGATTCAAATTTCATTAGTTTTAGTAAATTTACTTATATTTAATCATAAAAATACATAAATTTCTATATTATAAAAAAATACAACATGATAAATTAGCAAACAAATTGTTGGAAGAAGTGGAAAATGAATCATTATTGTTAGAAAGTTTTACCTGAATAGTATCTCGATCTAGATCTGTTTATGGGTCAAGTTACTTGTTCGAAATTTGAGATGATTTGTGTAAAAATATTAAGCCCTAAAAATGGGTTTAGATAAAAAAAAAATTAGGCCCATTTAAGGGCTTGAGCTTAAATATATAAAGCCCAAGCCCGACTTGACTCAACCCATTTTAAGTTTATAATATTTTATATTATGTTATTTTTTATATATTATGTAATTTAGACTACATTAAAAAAATAAACATATACTAAATATATAATACTACTCTAATGTAAGCATTAAAATAATATTAAGATGATTATATAAAATTTTCAATAAATAAAAAATATATTAAAATAAAATAAATATATATTTTTAAAAAATTTAAAAATATGAACGGGTCTAAAATGGGTTTGAGTTAATCTTTTACAAATATAGGTGGATTTAGCAAATTTTAGACTCATATTTTGGGTCGCGCCGAGCTTAAACAAATATAAAATATGTTAATATCATGCTTAGATCTGTTTCGACTAGACTCGTGAGTACCACTACCCTGATCTGAACATAACTGGACTCTAACAATAAAACAGATGAAGACAACCGCAATTATAAAAAAAATCATAATAAATTTAGAAATTTAAGAATATGAAGTAATTAAAAGAACAATATTTCTTATTACAATGGTCGCCACAATATCCTCGATGGTCGGGTTATGTATAATTATTGGATTAGTATTCTGTTCACAATCAATAGAGTTTTTTAATTTTACAAGTAAAATTTAGTACATGACACTTGTTTGTTTTAACTTATTTTTAATTTTTTAAATATTCCCTCGAGACACATGGTAGCATTTCACCTTTTTTTTAGAATTTTTTAATTTCATTGAGAATAAACAAAATAATTTTCAATAATGATTTATATCTCGATTAAGTTAATCATTCGAATATGTAGACAATAGTGGTTGAACTAGTTTATTCAATGAAAGGTCAAAAGGAGTAAGTTCCCAACTTCCCATTGATTTAAGGGTAAACTACACCACAACTCATTTTAAAATAGTCATTTTTATTTTGATTATTCTAATTTTTTTTTATTAATTTAATCGCTCTAATTGAAACAATTGTTCGAATTGGTTATTGTTGTTAAAAAATTCATTAATCCATTAATGAATTGGATCGGGGACCAGGTTCGAATATTGAATGTTCAAACCCGAACCAACCCATATTTTAAACGAATCTAATTTTTTTGTCCGAAATTATTTTTCGGATCTAATATTTTTTCCCAAACCCTCTTAAATTTTAAACGGACCTTCGAACCTGAGCAGATAACTTGACCCATAAACATGACTAGTAGCATGCTGGATAATTTCTTGTCTTATATAAGACATACCTTTCATGATTCTCTACTTTGATAGGTTTATGCGAAATACCTTCCTCTTTCCATTCAATCTCTTTTTTTTAATCATCTTGGATGATGGCTTTCTGCCTTGTAATAAATGAGGTGAACTGCACATTCTCGCCATCTTCTCCATTTTACCAAATTAACCCATTAACATCATTGAATTTCTTACAAATTAAAATTCTTAATCACTTATAAAATTATTGAATCTCTTCTTACAATATTATGACTAATTTTCCTTTTACAAAATTACTGAATTTCTTAAAAAAAAAGATTGAAGCTTTTACAAAAGTATTAAAGTTTATCTAATTTCTTACAACTTTGTAAATTATTGAATTTCGTTATAAAATACTGCATTTCTTTCAAATTTATTAACTCTTTCAGCATTGTAAAATGTTTATTTAATTTTTTTTCGTAAACTATTATTTATTTTACAAAATTACCTAATCTCTTAAAAATCATTGGATTCTTTATAAAATTATTAAATTTCTTGCAAAATTATTAAGTTTTGTTGGGGATCGACTCGTATAAACAACAAAATAGAAAATGTAAGAAAAGATTGAACATAAATATTTTACATGAAAAACCCTCAAAAAGTGAACAATCACGGACAAAAGAAGTTTCGACTTTTCACTAAATGAGTAAATAAACAAGACTACAATATGAAGTAAATAACATAAATGCACAACCTATACATTACCCAAAACCCCGAATACAAAACTTAAGATCCCAAAGAGTACAATATCAACTACCTTGAATTTTCAAGCTCAAGCTCAACCCATATTTTAAACGGAACTAATTTTTTTTACTCAAACCCATTTTTCGAACATAATATTTTTACTCAAATCCTCCCAAATTTCAGGCAAATCTTTGGGCTTGGGCAAGTAGCCCGACCCATTAACAGATCTACTTGTTAGGTAGTATGCTTGTTTACACAAGGTACCAAATCCTTTTAGTAAAAGGTGCGATACTCATCAGGCAGTATGTTTGGTTTCACAGGGGTATCAAACCCCTACTAAAAGAAATCACACTTTAAGCTTTTGTTTCTCAATTCTCAATACCCGGTACCAAATGCCTACTTAAGAGGTATCAGACTCTTGACAATGAGGTACTGCACCCCTCTCAGCTAAGGTGCAATACTCGAATCAACAATCATATTTTGGAACAAAGGAACCAAACCCGAAAGGCTAGGGCATGATATCTCTAGCTATGTAACTACATTTAACGCCCATATTATTGACTCCAATGGCTCAATTCAATCTCTATCAACCCCAAACAATTGTAAATCCATAAGAGAGTATAAATAAAACTCATGAACAATCAGAACAAAATAAGAAACAAGCTTACAAAGACCAAGAGCAAAAATCCAATCCATTCTTTGTTATTTTTATTTTCACTTGTACATACTTGTGGGTTCATTTGTAATTCATTCTTTCAAGTGTTATATTGTATTATGAGAGAGCTCAAATGTTGTATATTTGTCTTCTAGAGGTGATAATCCATTTTCAATCTTATTTCTCTATTTTGCGAGGATTTACTTAAGATTTTGGGTAGAAAACTTTTAGGGGAAATGATTCTATCTCGCCTACTTAAAATATAGAGATTATAAATGTTAAACCTTATCCTTACAAAGCTCAAAATAAAAAATTTGGGAAATCTTTAATTGCGGTGAACTAAGATAGTAGAAGTAGACAATTACAATTGAACCACTATACATTTTTGTAACTTTCTTGATTGTCATATTTGCTTTAAAATTTTAAAACATCAATGCACTCCATCTTGCATATGTTGGCTTAACACAATACTAAAATTTAATATAAAATATTTAATTATTAAAAATTAAATCATTTAGTTTTTTTTAGTTCAAGAGTTAGCTTGTCGTAAACATAAAAATGTACAACATCATTGACTCAATGTAAGGGGATTGATATTTGTAAAATTGATCTTAACACATTTGGGAGACTCACTACTGCCCAAAAATATAAACCTATAATTGAGAAATACATCATGTTAAAATAAAAATGTACTGAAAAATTGTGTAAGAATAGAATATTTAAAATATGGTAGCATGCATGATAATTTTTTTTCTTTTTTTTTTAAATAAAACATATCTTTCTCGATTTTCTATTTTGATAGTTTTTATGCGAAATATGTTTCTTTTTTTTTTTATATTTTCTCATCTCTCTTCTCTAATCACTTTGGACGCCTTGTAATAAATGAGATGAACTTCACATCCTCGTCATCTTTTTCGTCTTACCAGATTAATCTATCAACGACATTAAATTTCTTACAAATTGAAATTCTTTCAAAATTACTTAATTAGTTACAAAATTATTGAATCTCTTCTTACAAGGTTGTGAAATACTAATTTTCCTTTTACAAAATTACTGAATTTATTTAAAAAAATTGGATCTTTTACAAAATTACTAAAGTTTATCTAATTTCTTACAACTTTGTAAATTATTGAATTTCGTTATAAAATACTACACTTCTTTCAAAATTATTAAATCTCTTTCAATATTGTAAGAATGCTTAGCTAATTTTTTTTCGTAAACTACTATTTATTTTACAAAATTACCTAATTTCTTAAAAATAATTAGATTCGTTATAAAATTATTAAATTTCTTACAAAATTATTAAGTTTTGTTGGGGATCGACCAATATAAACAACGAAATAGAAAAGGTAGAGAAGATTGAACTTAAATAATTTATGTGAAAAACTCTCAAAGAGGGAAAAATCATGAGTAAAAGAGGCTTCGGTTTTTCACTAAATGAGTAAATAAACAAAGTACAATACGGAGTAAATAACCTAAATGTACAACCTGTATATTACCCAAAACCCCGAATACAAAACTCAAAATCTCAAAGAATAATTTGATAAACAAAACCCTAAATCTCATAAATCACTCACAAAAAGGTATAAAATACTCTCTATAATTACCATGAAACTCTTATCAAAACTCATATGCGATTCCATCTTATCGCCCTTAAAGAAAAAGCCTACGACTATATCTTGATTGACTTAATAGCACAGGGATACAATGACCCCTTTAAATAAACTAAAATTAGAATTCTAATCATACTAAAATATCCTTAAATAATCATAGTCGGGAAAAGAAATCCTACTTGAAGTCTAAAACGCGACTACCAAATAGGAGAGCACGTTGTGACATTGCAACGTCCCCATTCACGTCGTCACAACGTCATCCATCGAGTTGTCCCAACGAGCCGATGCTCCTCGTCTCGACGTCAAGCCTGTTTTGACTCTTATTGCTTGTCAATTCTCGTCTAAAGTGCTTATAACATATCCGATAAATGCAAGACACACTCCACAAGTTTCTTACGATTTAAATTACCAATCTCTTAAGAAATTATTGAAGTCCTAATAAAATTATTGAATTTGTTAAAACATTGTAATGTTTTCCATAAATTCATGAATTTCTTACAATGAAAAATATTGAGTCCTTTGCAAAATTATCAAATTGCTCACAACTTTGTAAAGTTAGCATAATTTCTTACAATTTTGTAAATTAATATATTATAGAATTACTAAATTTCTATAAGATTTCTAAATTTATTACAGATTTACTAAATTTCTTTTAATATTATAAAGTTTTCAATAAATTACTAAATTTATTACAATTTAAATTACTAAAATCAAAATTACATAACTTAGTAATACATTTTCCTTTAATTTTATACAAAATTCTATTGAGTTTGTTTTAGAAATTTTCATAAAATCAATAATTAATTAGAATATTTATTTTATATTAGATTATGACACATTAATATTGTGGGTGAATTTTTTTATATAAGAAATATATTTATTAAATATTTATATTAAAAACAAATACAACTTTAATTGAAATGGTAAAAATTAAAGGTTTAAAATTCATTATGTGTAATTTTTGGCTTTTTTTTTTATCCCAATAACACAAAAAAATAATAAAAACTCAAATGGTATGATCAAGAAATTATTTATCAAAATCGTACGTTTGCTACAGTATTCTGTCGGTGTCACCTGACAAATTGGTGACACCAGACTGAAATGTGATTACTTAAAATATTTAGACCTAAAGTGTAAATTTTTCATTTGATTGAAAAACTTTAATGGTGCCCCTGACACGAATAGTGTGGCCGCACCAAACTTCAAATAGGATAAATTACTTCATAAATCTTTCTTGTTTATTATTTCTTTTTATTTTCCTTTAACACAAAATTTAACACAAAAAATAGACAAACCTCTTACCAATTAGTCCAAAAATATAATAAAAATCCTCATTTAATAAAGCTTTACTTTTAGTAATTTTTTAATTGGGTTAGTGTTCGGTGACTCTTGTCACTAACTCACCAAATGGCTTAAATACCAACAATATTTTTGAATCGGATCGGTGATTGAATCGATCAGACTATTGATTCTTAATCTGGTAGATTCGATCGATTTATCTAGTTTAAAGAAAATAAATTATTAAAAAATTATAAAAAAATAAAAAATAAAAAATTCGATTTAATCGATTCAATTAGTTTTTAACTTGATTTAATTGACCCATACTAATTTGCGAGTGAACTAATTTTTTGTCCTCTCAAAATCGATAACGCGATCGGTTCCTAACCCAATCGGGTTTGATTCTAAAAACACTAAATACAAGTATAGATTTTAATTATATAATTCAAATAAAAATAGGGCAAATGTCACTATAGGTCGTCCAACTTTGCTTAAGTTTCCTTTTAGTACCCATGAAAATATAAAACCACCCGAAGAGGAATTTGGTGACGCTGTCAATTCACAAATTCAAGCAGAAGCTTTTGGAATTAGAAGCCATTTCAAAATAACACTTTCAAATGCATAATAAGAAAGAAGCTTGCAGAAACTTTCAGCGCGGCAGGTACCTCTTCTTCTTCAGTTCTTTTTTTATCTCGCCTGCCCAATATTTCATATCAATCGGGTAATAATTAGAGCTATCTCTAGGAGAATACAGAACCTTTAGGTTAGGTTCATTGTGAATGGTAGTTTTAGGTTAGGCTCAGAATCAGAAATTAGTACTCCAATCAACGAACCAATTGTGCTCTGTGTTCAGTCAATATGAGGAAAAAACAATGAGTTTCTCGTGAAATTATTGCTCAGCTGCAAATTTGATTAAGTTTCATAATGAATCTTTAGGCTTGTTGTTGTTATTTAGTGTTTTTTTTTTTGAGTTGAAATCCAGTCTCAATCAAAGAAACTTCAACATATGTGACAGTCTATTATATTCTACGTGAAAGTAATTAATATGCTAAGCACATATGGTGGGACTTGAACATGGTTGCTTAAAGTTTTCCTTGTTTAACCTGTTCTTTAGGCAAAGCTTTAAGCTGAATTACTGCACCATATCAGACAAACTGAAGTGAAGGGAAAAAAGTTGGGTCAATTACAGCACTAGGGAATGAGTAATATGATGGAGGTTTTAAACAATCACTCCCATATGTATTGTTGCTGCTATTGTCTTTCTCATGTAATATATTTCCTTAATTTCAATGGAAATTTTGACATCTTAAAAGACTGCCAATACGCTTCTTAATTTCATTCATCCTTCTTGGATGCATGGGTGGCAACTCTTCTTATTCTCTCGTCCTCTTGAATGATCGAGTGAAGATATGAAAATGCTACTTTACACTATTAGTCTTTACATGAGTAACTGCTCCATCATGTGTCTTTATCTCATAGATATTAATGGTTTAAACTCCTCTATTTTCTAAGGTCCTCGCAAGATATCACTAACATAAGTTTTTCTCTTTTTCCTGAATTTATGAATATCATGCACATCTGTCTCGTTATTGTGAGATCTCAGTTTGAAACCTGAGACAAACTCAGACTGTTATTAGAAATACTAGTCTCCTCCTTTGATCTTTGTTTGTTCACCCTCTCCAATTTTATTGTATGGCTGTTGACTTATCTCTCTATAATTTGCACTATTTTTTATGTTTGCTCTATTCTTGTTGAGAGGTCTTAGTCCATGCATTTTTTGCTCATCTGTCATCTTTCAAGTTTTTAGAACCTTATCAGAATTTGTAAGCCAAGATGGCCTTTCTTCTCCCATTTGTCTTCTAGTCAGTTGTTTTTCTACTATTCGCCTTTTTCAAAGCTTTGTTTATTTTGTTTCTTTTGAATCTGTTGATATAGAGTATAATTGTATTTTAAATTTGGAATTATTATACTCCCCCATGTTGTTTTAGCGTCTGATTTCTCATTGAACAACTTAAAAAAGCTTCCTCACCAACCCTTGCTCAAACTTTGCTCCCTTAAGCTGTCCAACCATTTAACAGAATTAGGGGTATAATGAATTGAGCAGAGCTGATTGGCACTTGCTCAAACTCGACTTGGGTAGATCAGACAAGCTTGAATAATTACTAGGCTTAAGAAACCTTGTTCAAACTACACTCAGCTAAGCTAGTTGGGGCATGTTAGTCGAACATGAGCTACTTTTGAGATCTCATCTTGACTTGCAATAGAACAACTTAAATCCCCTTAAACAGCATTTTATTGTGGACCAAAATATTGCAAGGGCTTGAAGCCAATCAGCATAATTTGGCCTAGGTGACCATTGGCAATTCATTTGGCGCCTCCAAATGCTTGACCATATTTTGTTCGTTAGAGGAAATGTTGAGGGGTTGCTCTGTAATATGTACAACCTGCTTGTTCTGCTTACATCCTTAAGGGATATGGGATTGACTGCAAGAGAAGTTCCCTCTTTTCCCATGATTCAGAATTTGTAATTGCTCCAATTCATGTGCATAAAATAATTTAACAATCATATTTATAAAAAAAAATTGTGAATGAATTTTAATCTATTTATACCTGCTTTTTGATGATATAGACATTAAATCTTGGTTTTAATTGTATAAAAGGTTACTAAAACTAAAAGCTATCAAACTTGATATTGATAAAGGCAAGCTCTTCCCTAGCTTTTCTAATAAGCTTCTTCATGAATGGCATATTGAGCTTGTTCATGAAAATAGATGAACTAGGTTTACCTATGATCAAACCTGGTTTTTATGAATCAAGCCTCAAAATTTGTTGTTCAAATTCATTTATTAAACTTTGTAAATCAACATAAATGAACTCTAGCTAAGCCTTGTTCTTGAGCAATTCAAATGTACATTTCATTCAAATGTATTCATTTAAACAAGATATTCAAATGTTCAAACTCACTTATTTAACTTCATAAACCAACCTAAATGAGCTCTAGCTAAGCTTGTTCATGAGTTATTCAAACTTAAAGTTTATTCTTTCCCGTCTTATCATATTTCTTTGCAATATGTGCTTTTCTAGGTTGTACAGAAATCTTTGTAACAAGTTCTTTTAACTTGAGTTTTGTTGTACTTCCTTGTTAGTCCACCAAGATTTCTTGTATTCTTGTTTTATGGAGCACCTACTTTAATTTATGTGGGTACATCCTTAAACACTTTTTAAATATGACTGGAGATATTTGTCCAAAAATATTACCTTGTGCAGCTCATCTAGGCCCATTTTAGCATATCTGTTAGTTAGACTAATCAGTTGGGTTGACTAGGTTGGTTTCAGGTCCAGTCAATCTACTTTTAGTTAATTCAGGTTTAAAATCTGAGTAATTTCAGGTTGGGTTAGTTTCAAGTTCGAGTCATTTCGAGTTTGAATCGTTTCATGTTTGAGTCATTTAGGTTTGGAACTTGGGTTTTTCTGGTTGGGTGATTTTTGGTTTTGCTATTCAGGTTTGACACTTGGATTATTTAGGTTTGGGTAATTTAAGATTCAAGTTATTTGTGATTCTTATTTAAATTATTTTAGTTTGACAAGGTTTAATTTCATTTAATTTTAAAATAAAATTATATTAAAGTCAAACAAATTATTTAAATGAGATAAAATTATTATAAATTTAATAATATTAAAAATAAATTTTTGAAATAAAATATAATAATAAATTATTATAAATTTAAATTAATTTATTTTCTGCTTTTATAGCTTAGCTATTAGCATCAATGCATATGACATAATGGTGGGGCATTTCATTTTCTGAAACCATCTTCATCAACTGAAAGTTTAAAATCATCTTTGTTAAGCTTTTTGAAGTTTTCTTCTGAACTCTCTATTTAAAATTCTTGATGATAGAGTTGTTGAGAAATCTGCCTGAATTGTTCATCCATCTTACTGTTTTCCAATCTACTTATAAAATCTAAGACTATTTTCCTCCCGTGTATGTAAAAACATGGTAGAAAACATCATCAAATATGGCGTGCCTAAGAATGACTTTTTTTTATAGGAGAATAATCAGAAACCTTTTTAAGGTACAAAAATTAGCAATTACTAATCCTTTTAAAGTACTTTTTTTTTTCAAATCTTGAAAATAAATGAGCTTATTTTAGTTTAAATTTGTAATATGGATAGATTTTATTACAATATTTTGACATCCTCTCTTCATAGGATAATAGTTATAAAACCATTAACCCCTTCTAACCAACGTATGGACCTAAATACCTCAATTTGTAGCCATGCGCTTGATATATTTAATTAAAAATAAAAAAAAGATATGTTTCTAATAGTTCACCTGAATCAATAGGTTTGTGGGTTCTTAATACTTGATTTATTATCTTTTATTTTCTTAGCATTTGTTTTCTGCCTAAAAGTTTCTTGATGAAGTATTAGTTTCTGCATTTATATAATCTTCATCTCTACACATTATGTGTCTAATTGTTCAACACTATTAGATTATCTAACCAATTCTTAATCTTTGGCCTCTTATCCTCCAGCTGTCAGTATGGTGAAAGGTGCAAATTTCTTCATGTGATTCAGCAACAGCCAAAGTCTAATGCATTTGGATTTGGCACACAAGCTACCTCACACCAACAACAAAAGCCAAATCCATTTGGTTTTGGTGTCCAGAACAATGCTCAGTCAAAAGGGGTCAATGATTTTGGAAATAAACAGAGCCAGTTCAAGGTTAAAAAATTGTATATAACAATTCAATCCACATGTGGTTATTTTGATTGATGATGTCATTTCTGGCTTTCCTTTGTTGCATGAAACTCGTGAAGTTTTTGGATGCCCTTTGCTTCTATTAAAGGGTATCCTAAGTTTATCTTATTTTTTTTTTCTTTATCATATTGTAATATATTATTCTTCAGAATACATGGACCCGATCTTCTGCAAGCAGTGGTGCCCCTTCATTGCGGCAGCCTGACAATCAGCCTCAGGCAACAAACCATAGGTGAGTAGCAATGAGTGGTCATGCCATCAATTTGTAACATCTTCATTAGTTGAGTTCTATACTTGACAAAATATGAAACTTATTGATGCAACAGATGCAATGATCCTGAGTCCTGCAAACGTATTATTGCTGAAGATTTTGAGCACGAGAGACCCCTGTGGAACCTTACATGCTACAGCCATTGGAAAAAGTATGTTTTATCATGTAGATAATCTACAGGCCTTTCAATGGGTTCTCAACTTCTACCACAGTTGTTGCAAAGAGTATTTTTGAATTTTAAGAACAAAATATCCTCAGAAGAAGTGGATAGAAAGAATTACTTTTTAGTTCAGGTGTTTTAGGCCGTTGGAAGGAATAACATCCTGAAAAACTTCACTTTTGTTAAATTGAGCATACGAATTAAAAACCATTAGACCGTGATTTGTCTAGGAAATCTTCTGTTGTTTAAATTCTAAACTTATTGACTAGTGCAGTCGAGATAAATTTTTCTAACAGTTTAGGTGGTAGATTTTTATTCTTGTAATTATGAAATTTTATGGGAAATTAATGTGGTCTAAAATTTGCGATCTTTTGTTTTAGTTCCCCTTGCGATATTGTTGGTGATGTCAGCTATGAAGAATTGCGGGCAGCAGCTTATGATGATGCAAAACGTGGGTTAAGCTTGCAATCTATTGTGAGGGGATCTTCAATACCTTACTTCCCAGATTTATAGTTGCATGTTAATCATATCTACATGCTCACCTTAGTATACCTCCGTGATTTCATGCTTAATTTTTACTTTGGAATTACTTTTTCATTGACATACTTTTGGCTATTTCGAATATTTTGTTGAAGCTTGGGTGAGAAAGTAAGAAACCTGGAATAAAAGGTATAATAGATCCAGAGGCCAGTTGAATAAAACACAAAATCAGTTGCAGATATTGTTTCCTTGAATTTCTTGCAAAAGATAGCTGAAGTAAAATTTGATATAGGGCTTAAACCCTAGGAACTAGGAATTAACTTGTTAAGTCTGAAGTTTGTTTCAACAGAATGTAGTTATACCCTATATACACACAAAAACACTCTCATATAGATTGATAGATCAGAGAATTTCTTAATAAGTTTTCTTTGTTAGCCTGAAAAGAAATTCTCTGGCTGCTCATAAGACAATTTTCAACTCTCAATGTCTTATCTTCAAGTTACTTTGTTCTTGTTTATGCACCACACATTTCTTTGTAAATGTTATCAATGGTATTTCTGTTCTGCAAAGAATTTCATACCTTTGCCTTATCAATTTTAAACATTGTTATGAATATAATGTTTATATCATACTATGTAATGGCAACTAGTGACCAGAACTTACTAACTGCTCAAAATCCCATAACAGATTGAGCGAGAGAGGAGTTTACTGAATTCAAAGTTTGTTGAGTTTGAAAACTTTCTTCATAATCCCTATAGGGGACCTGCTGGCTCTGCGGCGGCACAACAAATTCCATTTCCGGGAGCCACTACAACTGTCCTTTCTCCCACTACTCAAAATACTGTCGCTCCTCAAAGCAATGTCCCTCCTTCAGTCTCCAGTTTTAGTCAGCTGGGAGCTTCACTTAATACAGGATTCTCACTGAGGTAAGAATGACGCCTAGTAATTAAAATATTTTATTTGGTTTTTCTTGATTTTAGCCCTCAGGGTTTTGTAACCTTGCAAAGAATTTTCTCAGGCCTTCTGCACAGTCAAATAACGCCTCTGGGCAACCAACTTCTTTCTCAAATCCAGTCCAATCCTCAAATGTATTTGCACCAAACAATGTTCCGTCGGCCAATGCCTGTATGTTTCAAGGTTTACCATTTGCGCTATTCATGTACATGTAATATGCATGCTTCTCATTTCAGTAATGACATGGCAGTTTCATTTGGTAACCAGCAACCTAACCAGTCAGTAGCAGCTTCCTTCCCCGCAAACATGGCCAACTTCAGCAACAGTAGTGCCATTAATCCTGCTATTAACCAATTTTCTGCCACAGCAGTATCAACGCAAAACGTTAGTTCATCCAGCATCCAGTCTCCTGCTTTCTTTAATGCCTCGCTCTCAAATTCTGAAGTGGTTGGACAAAAAGCTACAGATGTTCAGTTAGGGTATGTTAATGGAGAAATTCTCTCCATTGGGAAACAAATCGTTTCTTTTCCAAAAAATTGTTTAGTAGCTAGCTTTTTTGTATTTGTATTGCATGAATGAGTTTATTGGTATGATGGCATGTCAGTTGGAAATATGCTTATTCTTTCGGAATGTGACAGAAATAACTTGCCAACGACGGTTGCTTCTGGGGATTCAAATATTTGGTTAAAAGAGAAATGGACTCCTGGAGAGGTAAAGGACTCTGATTATATGCTAATACATCTATATATATTTTAAGATTGAGTTAGAACCACTAGATCGACTCCTGGAGAGGTAAAGGACTTCAATATATGCTAATATATATACTAAGATTGAGTTAGGATTACTAGATTTCAAGTAGCATCTTAGGGCTAACTTTTTAGGGATATCATCTGATTCTTTATTTTTTTCGTTCACAAAAGAAGGCAACTTGCTGCTTTAATGGATAATTTATGCCATTTACTGCCGTCTGCAGCTAAGAAAGGGCAATCTGATATTTGTGATATTATTTTGTGCTGTTTCTGGCATTCTTACCTGAAACTTGACTTTCCCGTTATCTAGATTCCTGAGGAAGCTCCTCCAGATGCTTATGTTTAGCTGTGGGATTCACGTCGGAAGGATTACATGTTATCTGAATGGCTTGATCATTCTATTGAAAATTCTCAGTTTTTAGAAGGAAATTGATGTGTGGATGAACTGTAAAGCTAATTGATTTTGTGTGTAACACAATCCCTGAGCTGCCAGCAAAGTAGTGGCTTTGTCAAGCTATAAATGGTTTCTATGATTTTGGAACTTTTTTAGAAATACTTAAAGGTAAGGGCACAACATTTCATCAATTCTAGCAATCTCTTAAGTTTTCTACTTTGATATCAAATCCTACTTTTTTACCCCTTTGGATGGATGTTTACTTTCAATGCAGTGCATTTACTTTTCTTTTTGTCTTATGTTACAATATTGCTATAATATTTAATTTCACTGCTATCATTGTTTTTACACTAATCATAGGTAAACGTACCATCCATTCAAAAAGGCTTTTGTTTATAATTTTTAAGTATCTTGTGTTGCTTTAAAAAGATGTTTCTATTAAGGTCTGTAATAATGTTTATGTCTGACTTAATTGCTTCCAACGGTTAGGGTTTCCAAAGATGGAATTTGTTTCCAAAGATCGAATTTTGCTATAGCATATCTAACTAATACTATATACTTATTTTTAAAAAAAACAAAGTCGATTCAATTTTAATTAGATTGACATCGATATTTTTATTAGTGTAAAAAAACGTGATGTAAAAGTACTCAATCTTTTATCCCTTGTGGTATGAAAAATATTTACTTAATATAATAATAAAATTATTCAAATAAGTTTGGTAAAAAAATTACAAACCTCTTGAGATTTACTTATTAATTAAAATTTGAAAAAAAAACTTTACCCTTGATTAATTAGTTAATTATTATTTTATTTATTCATTATTTTCAACTTTATAATCAATAATGTTGAATTGAAAATAACAAAAATCTAATTATACATAAAAGTATTTTAATTAAATTTTTTAAAGAAAAATATTTTTAATTTATTATTAAATTAAATTACATTATATTATAATATAATTGTATGTTAAATATAATGTAATTTTTTGAAAGTTACACAATTTTAATTGTCATTACAAAAAAAACACCTAAATAATTATAATCAGATCAGGCTAATGATCAGAATATATCTCATATCAGAATAAAGTTATATAGAACCCACATATGGTGGGACATAAACCAGAACAAATATAGATGGAGAGTCCATGTGGTTTATAGACAGTGAACTTGAATATGAGATTTTAAAGTTTTAGTCATTTATATTTAAAATATTACGTTTTAGTTATTTATGTTATCATTTTGTTACGAAGTAATCACTCTGCCGTTAAGTTCTGTTACCTCCCTAACAACAATCCTACGTGACAATCCAAATTAATTTTAAATATCAACTTGAATGCTCAATTGAGATTAGAATAATTTTTTTCAATCAAAATGAAAAAAAAATAATAAAAGAAAAATATTTTCTTTTCCAGTTCAAGATTTAAATTGCCACATAAGATTACAATTAGGGAGGTAACAGAACTTAACGACAGATTGATCATTTCGTAACAAAATAATAATATAAGTGACTAAAACATAACATTTCAAACATACGTAATTAAAATATAATTTAAGACAAACAAAAATAACTATTTTTATAGTTTACATAATTCTTTAAGACAAATCATCAAAACTCATATAAATTTAAAATTTATCCCTACCTATTTTTATTTTAAAACAATTATGATAAATGAATTTAACTGTTTCAACAATTTAAAAAAGAAAAGATATACTTTAAATCATACTAATAAACATAAAAGTTAGACAATTTATTATTTATAGTTAACAAAGATAATATTAAGAAAAATATAAATTTTAGATTCAATGAAATAATAATAATTAATAAATAAATATATGTAGCACAATAACCTTGTCTTGCTCATATAATCCATTGAGCTGATGGAGAAAAAGAGGCATTGAATCTTGCTGTTTCATTCACAATAGATTCAATGAGGGCTATATAAGCAAATTCATACTATGCAGACAAAACTTACAAGTGCTCAGGCCCCAACATTCATTAACAAATGCAAAACAAGACTGGAGGACCATGTTGTCCCAATTCCCAATTACTACTCTTCCAAAACTGCATATGGTGACCAGTTGTACCATACTTCCTTACTATCTTTCCAACAATCTGAAAATGGAAAGGTACATGTTCCAGCTGAGAAGACTCCACTGTGACAGCAAGTGCAAGTGGCAGCTCTCAAGACTAAAACAACAGATCCTCGCATAAATCTTTTCGACACTGTCCAACTTTCCACTCTCATTTGATACAGATTCAACCTCTGTCGGATTCAGACTTCTCTTCTGTTTCAGAACTTGTAGGATCATAAAGATCACACTCTTTGGGAGGTTCACTCCTGCTTCTTACATTTGTTGATCTGCTTCTTTGTGCATTCACTTCTCTGTGACTTCCAGTTCTGCCAGAATTCATCTTCTTCACAGAAGTGCAAGCCTCTTTGCGACTATCATCGTTTGTCTCAAGTGTCTCAAGTAATTCAACCACTTCATTCATGAGAGGTCTCCCTTTTGGGTTTTGGCTAAGGCATTGATAGGCTAAATTGGCTACCTTTATTGCAGTTTTAGCTGAGTACTGACCATCCATTTTAGGGTCTAAAATCTTCAGAACCTTCTTATTATGGTTCAAGAGTGGACGAGCCCACTCAACCAGGTTATGCTCTCGGCTAGGCCTGCATTTGTCCATTGCTCTTCTTCCAAGGAGCATCTCTAATAAAACTACTCCATAACCATAAACATCACTTCTTGCCGTTAAATGGCCTGGTCATATCAATACTGCAACTTGGTTAGCCATTATCATTTCTAGTACTGGCATAACTTAACAGTTAACACCATAAGTACAAACATGTCAGCTTATCAAAGGATATAACAAAGGCAGTGCATCATATAACTATTGTATCAGTTTCTATTCAGCAATTAAACCAATTTTGTGATCATCGTCTTCTGATTTAACAATACAATATATTTCTTAAAAGTTGAACTTCAAAGATAAGATGCTTTAATGAAGAAATAAATAAGATTTGACTCTCTACTGGTATGCGCAGCTTTTGTGCAAGAAACCTACTATAAAATGCATTATATAACCATTTTTATTCAATAATATTTTTGTATTAAACTAAACACAGAGCAAGGTTCAAGAAGCAAGTGTTACACACAGAATCGGATTGATTAAGCATAGATGAGATAAGCCACCAAGTTGTTCGTTTATTTACTCTCATCTATTCCTTTTATTATTTTCAACAGTTTATAAGCTACAGCCCAAAACGGAAAGTAAATATTTTCATGCAAAATAAATATATGCCACAAATTTCTCAAGTCATAAAATGCACAATCAATTCTAGTACACTAATGCTATGTTTGGTAGCAGTATTATTTTTTCACCATGTTTTAGCATATGAGTTAGCAATAAACTAAGTTCAATTGGTAATTTTAAGCCACTCACATGACTTGTTTTTGGAAAAGAAAAGGAAATTTGTTTGCTTATTTTGAAGAGATCTTATTTTCTACAAGAGTTTTTACACATCCTTTTAACTTCAAAGTCAAATTTGTACTAACTATTTTTTATTTTATGTCTAAACATTGTAGTATGTATAAATTAAATAAGCTTTTTCCTCATATTATTTCACTAATAACCAAACGATGCATGAAGAATTAAGAAGTCAAAATCAAGCTGAAATTGTTCAAACATTTCGGTTGAATATTGCAGTTGATTTCATATGGGGAAAATGCATTGTTGGAATACTATGTCTATTAGACTACTATCATAACACCAGGTATCTGCCTGGGAAACTTAGAGACAACTGAAGAAATTGCTACTTTCCAACTTCAGCACAACCGAATGGAATGCTAATTACTGCTCATAAAAGAAAACTTATCAATAGTTGACTATCAAGATCCTACCATTATGACTAAAATATCTCTCTTTGGCATTGAAGAAGATTTTCAATTATCTTGAAACAGAATAATTAACTACTAACCAGTCATAACATATTCAGGAGCAGCATATCCGTATGTGCCCATCACTCGTGTTGACACATGGGTCTGGTCTCCGGTTGGTCCATCCTTTGCAAGTCCAAAGTCTGAGAGCTTTGCATTGAAGTCCTACATGATATGAGCATTTTGGAAACTAAAACTTATTCAAAAGAGACCACATAATGAAAACTTAAATTTCAATTTAACTAGGAATGGATCGTTGTCAGGATTAAAATTCCAATGAATTTATCAGCTGTAAGGTTCTTGACTTTAAGGAGTAACTGTAAATTTACAATTCAGATTAATGGTTTTTCTATACTACAAAAAAAGAAAAGAAAACTTAGCAAGGATCATGAACAGGTTGATGAGCCTTCCCATTTTTAAAGATCCCACAAAACAAGATGCACTCAATTAATGTAAGGACAACTCATAAATAACAAACCAAAAAATGAGGACTAACCGCATCCAATAAGATGTTTGCTGTCTTGAAGTCACGGTATATGATAGGTCTTTCGGCACCATGAAGAAAAGCAAGCCCTTTTGCTGCATCTAAAGCAATCTTCATCCTTTTTGACCAAGTCAAACTGCAACCAGCCCCTAACAACCAAGAATAGATAGGTGTATAAAAAATGCTTCCATTCTTTTTATAACAGAAAACGGAAACCTCTTTCTTTGAAATGTAAGAACTATGCAGATGCTTTTAGCAGATATTTTTTCTAGCATGCTCTTTATCTCTAATATTATAACCCAGCCACAAAATCTAAGCAATACCAGGGAAGAAGAGCCACAAAACATCATTGATGGATGTAAATGCTAGTAACCATAGGAGGAATAACAAAGTTGGGGTTAAGTGAAATGGGTCACCCTTTTTAACCAACTATCTAGGTTGATGTATGTAAAAACTTGGGATTTTTCCATTCTTCCAGACTAAGTTTGAAGCAAGAAAATAATTCTCTTTCCCTTTCATCAGACAGCATATAATTTTATTTTCCATCATTTTCTGGTATAAGAGTCACTTCTAAAATCAAATGAAATTCAAGTTGACAAATATTAATCACCATAAATGTGAATGAATGCTGTGAATGCATTAGTTCAGAAAATATCAAAAGATACTTAAAACCACTCTTGCACTTTTATCCCACTAATGGAGTAATTTCTTGAAAAAATATCCATATTATGGAAAGTCTCCTAAAAAGGTCTGACTTCCGAGCTCATTGAACAACCAAAACAAACACAACTTATTTGCCGGCAGATAATATACTTTATCTCCCAAGTTATGGAAAGGTGGCATTCATTTTGTATAACCAGATAGAAATACAAAAGCATACCGTAAAGAACTACCTGAAACTTTAAAAATTAAAGAATTAGAAATTATATTATGGTCTTCCTGCTTTTACATGAAAAAGTTATAAATTGTACTTTAACCTCTCAATCCATTTACAGATATATCTAACCACTTACTGCGGAAAAGGTGCTTTTCAAGGCTTCCACTTGCCATGTATTCATAGACAAGAAGTCGATGCTCATCCTCACAACAGTATCCAATGAGCTTCACAAGATTTGAATGGCTGAGTTGCCCTAGATAGTTGACTTCAGTCTGCAGAACAAAGAATCATGTGCAGACCAAAGTAATCATATTCTACCTTGAACTGCTATTCTCAATAAAAAAAATTGCATATAACATACCAACTTAAACAGGTCATTTTTCAGGTCTCATTGAATGATTAAGTATTATTGAAACTATTTATGCATCGACAAAATTGAGAAATAGCAACCAAACATCTGCTTCTGAATGATTTTTTTTTCTCAACAAGAAAAAAGAAGATAACCAAATGAAACTTATAAAATTTGTCACTCAATTCCAAATGCCCGAAAATACATCCCTACCTAATATGTTAAGTTAAAGCTTAAATTATTGATTTTTTTTCTATACTCCTAGATAGCTATAAACAAAAACAAGAATTAACTAACAAATTTGAATTAGGCCAAGCAATTTAATTGTGGGAAACTACTATATCTATAAGATAATAAGATGAGATGTGTAATTACCCTCTTTATTTAAAATGGATTCTCATAACTGTAATCCTCAGGATCCTGCCAGTATATGAGCATTCTTCTTCTGGTAGAAGAAAATTTTTTACATCTCTCTCTGGTTGCATTGATAAAGTTTATAACAGTATTTCAAATGATATACTATGCATCCAAATATGTAGATATAGCAAAAAATAAAATGATAACACCTCAGATTAAAATAATTACATAGAAGATGTGGAGACAATACAAGGAGATTACCAGCCATTCTCTGTCACCTTGGAACCCATCAGGATTAAGCTCCTTAATTGCGACTGCTATAGATGTATAACCGGGCCTCACAGTCTCGTCTATTACTCCTTTGTAAACAACCCCAAAGCCACCCTCACCAAGAATATAGTCTGGCCTGAATTGATTTGTAGCCAGCCTCATCTCCTCATAAGTGAATATATCAACATTGCTATATCCAGGATTCTGCAGCAGATCTTTGACATCCTTGGCTGCCAAAGGAACGATGCATGGGATTTTGGTTTCGGGTGAGTACTGCATTTCTGTTTTATTGTCGGAGAGGCAGTAGCTTTAACTTTTTAAGTCCTCTGTCCGAAGTTGTTCATAGTAAAGCAGTATCTACAAACAAAAGGCCATCAATCGCTTCAAATGTGCGAACATACAAGTATAAAACATCTGACATGCATCATTATTTAACAATTCTATACAATTTAAAGAAGATCAGTCCTAACCACTCTCAGTACAATTGTTGTAGGTTTTTTAAATAAAATTTAGGCTGTTTTTTTTTTCTGCAAATAATAACATATAGACTTTTGAACTCTTCATTCTAAAAGAGTAGACCTCACTCAAACCATGTAAAAATACTCACATTCATAACATAATCAAGAGATCAACATTGAACAATGGGCCTAATAAACTTTTACCATATGAAATTTAAACAACTCAAAGAGTTTCAAATAGAACGGCCGTTTCCCTTTGCAATAAATTCTTTCGGAGGAAGAAATTAAACCACCAAAACAATATTAAAAGAACAGATATTGAAACCAGACGTAGAAACTTGAACAATGAAATCAAAAGAGAGGAATTAATATATAACCTAAACATTTGGTGAGAGATTGGAGATGGTGATAATGTTGATGCAGTTGCCCCTCAATGCTTAAACAGATCCCCATTAAATCCAATAGACTATGAATACGGATTTTGTATCCCAATTGTTGCTAATCACAATATATTTTATAAGAGCATCCTATTTGATTCAAATTCAAAATGAACTCAATGTTGTTAAAAGAGGGGTCCGGATCCGATCCGGGTGAGACCGAATCTCGCCGGGAATTACACCGATCCAATTGACAAAAATGGAAAACCAACAGCGCAGAAAGTGGGAGCATAAAAGAAACCCAAAAATCACAGACAGAAAGTTTCATCCCGTCAAAAGATTATGGTTTTCTCTTTATTGGGTTTATTTTCAGAGGCTCAGCCGCCAAAAACGCCAAGCAAAACGGGACCCCATGTTTTTCTAACAATACAAACTCCTCACATCTTGCCATTCACTCGTTGTAGCCAAAATCTACTCCATAAACAAACCATTACTTTTTTTAATTTAATACAAATTTCTTCAATATTTTCACCATCAATTTAATTGCTTATTTTCAATCCTCTTTTAGTTATTATTATAAATGAAGGAGGTTGTGACTTAGCATTGCATATTATTAGAAGATTGTTAAAAGAAAAAACATCAGACCAATTAAAACTTTCTCAAGTAATTGCTGGTCACAGCAATATTTCAGCTTTAATAAAAATTTTGGTATAATCGCTTAGTTCACCTTCCAACTTTATGAATATAAGTGATTTAATCTTTAATTTAATTTCTTTCTTTCTTTTAAATTTGGGTTGTTTGTTAAATCACTAAAATTATTTGACATTTATGTGAATGCCACATCACTATTTAATTATTTTTAAAAATTAAAAAAAGTATTTTTTAATATTTTTTATTTTGTAAAAAACCAAATAATTGTTAAAATAAACTACCACATAAATATCATATCAACAAAGTTAACATCGATTAACTTTTCATTCATTTTGAAAAGATTTGACAAATAATACAAATATAATAATTAAAAAGACGGAAAATCAAATAAATGATTAAAATGACATTTTTATAAAATTGAGGGTCAAATAAACAATTCTACCTATATTTTTTAGTTCAAATTTATATATATATATATACAAACGTACTAAAGCAATTTGAAGAAGCATTTTAGGAAACTAATCGTACGGTCATGGTTAAATTTTGCCATTTGTCAGCCTAATAACCAGACATGTATAATTATATTTATCTAGCTAAACAATATATAGATTAAGAAAAACTCTTTATTTAGGTTAAGGAAAAGACTAATTTAATGTTTGTACTTGATTTGTCAAAATATTCATTATATCCTATTAATTATAAGCATCCGACTAAGTAAATATGTAACACCCTTCATCCGATCCGAGCTGTTGGAGATAAATTTTATTAAACAACGAATAAGTAAAAATAACGGAATAAATTGAGAAATTAAACATACAAATTTAACGTGAAAAAATCACTCCGAAGAGGATAAAAAACCACGGGCAAAGATAATTTTACTATAATGGCAAAAGAATGAAGAGTACAAAAGATGAAGATAAAAACTAAACCCCGAAAACAAAAAACCCTCAAAACGTAAACACTGAATTCTCCAAAAATATTAGGAGTTCTAAACTATAATGATTGTGTTTCTAAAGTTGTAAAATAGCCTATTTATATGCTAAATTCTTAGGTCAAATATTAATAAAATAATTTAGACTAAAAAAAGTTTGACTCAAACAAATAAACAGAGTTTAATTGAAACAACTAAACAGAGTTTAATTGAAACAAATAAATAAGAGTTTAACTGAAAGATTATTTCTCAAAATTGACTTGAAATAGGAGTCATAATTCAACAAATCTCCACCTTAACTCGTATTTTCATAATGTCATCTTTGCCAAAGCACGCCACTAGCCTATCTTGAACTATGTAAGGAATTAACTAAGTCGAATCTGTGCTTAAAAAGTGAAAAATTTCTAGCCTTCGACTTGTGCACTGCCAAATCAAAACTAACCCGAGTCTAATTTTCATGAACACAGTGCCATAACTTTTTAAAACATGCATCCAAAAGAGAACCTCTCTTCAACGAAACAGTCATACCTTTTTCCCTCCTATGACCAAGTTGCCTCCGCTCCAAACAAGTTGACTTCAACTCTATAATGGACGAGGGACGTCCAATTTCACCAGTCACTATAGAACCTTCCAGAATATAAAGACTAACAGTCTTTTTACCTTTTAACAACACGAGAGCTTCACGAGACACCTTAATGCTGCTCGACTCGATGTTGATTCTGCAACCTTTTGAGTCTAAAATACTTAAGGAGATGAGATTCTTTTGTAAATCAGGTACATACCTGACATCTGATAGTGTCCTAATCGTACCATTATGCATCCTAATTTTAACAGTATCAATACTAATTATTTTACTGGATGAATCATTTCCCATGTGCACAACTCCACCTTCAACCAAACTGTATGTGGAGAACCATTCTCTAATGGGACACATGTGGAAAGAATATCCTAAATCTAGGATCCACTCGGACGTAAGCTCGGAGTTTTCGCTCGTTGACACTAACAAGAAATCATCACCACTTTCATCGACCAAATTAGCACCAGTTAAATCTTTCTCGTTACTCTCAGCAACCCTTTTATTTCGTAGTTTATAACAACATGCTTTAACGTGACCTAACTTCTTACACTAGCGACACCTTTTGTCTCATTTCTTTAATGCTACCAAAATGAAAGCTTGCCTATTTTCCTTACTATTTGAACCAAACTCATTATCGAGTTTGTCTTTCCTCAACAAATGACCTTTTATATCCTCGAACAAGAGTTTGTCTCTACCATAAATCAGAGCACAATAATAGTATTGCTTGATCCTCATCGTCAACCTGAACCTCTACGTTATTTAAATCATTTAAAAGAGTAATGAATTGACTAATGTGATCTCTAAGAAGCTCACCTTCGTTAATGCGAAACGTAAATAGACGTTGTTTCAACACTAAACGATTATCCAGAGACTTAGTTGCATAAAGAGTTTCTAGCCTTTTCCACAATGCGGATGAGGTCTTCTCTATCAATACCTCCTGCAATACTCTATTCATGAGGCACAACTAGATTGCAAATAGTACCTTTTCATCAAGCTCTTCTCATTTTGACTGATTTAGATTATCGGGCTTTTTTTCGGTAACGACCTTTTTCAAGTCGGTCTAAACTAGAATTACCATAATCCGAACTTGCCACAAATTGAAATTTGTGACACTATCAAACTTCTCAATATCGAACCTTGTTGCTGCCATCTCTGAACGGGTTGACCTGCGAATAATCAAATTAGCTCTGATACCACTTGTTGAGGACCAACCCGATTAAGTAACGAACAAGTAAAAATAGCGAAATTAATTGAGAAATTGAACACACAAATATAACGTGGAAAATCCCTTCAAAGAGGATAAAAATCACAGACAAATATAATTTTACTATAATGGCAAAAGAATGGAGAGTACAAAAAATAGAGATAAAAACTAAACCCCGAAAACTCGAAAACAAAGAACTCTCAAAACGTAAACACTGAATTCTCCAAAAATGTTAGAAGTTCTAAACTCTAATAGGTGTGTTTCTAAGGTTGTAAAAGAGCCTATTTATAGGCTAAATTCCTGGGTCAAATAATAATAAAATAATTTAGATCAATAAGAGTTTGACTCAAACAAATAAACAGAGTTTAATTAAAACAACCAAACATAGTTTAATTAAAACAAATAAATAGAGTTTAACTTAAAGATTATTTATCAAATTTGACTTGAAATAAGAGTCATAATTCAACAAGAGCAATCACGGTAAAAAAAACATAGTCTAACAATCATTTATACATGCAATTTAATGCTGAACACATTCAAATTATGTTAAAAATTCAAATATGAGTCTTAATCGAGAATACTTGCGAGTCACTAACGATTGTAGTGAGAGACACCTTGCTAACATATCCTACGACCAATGGACACAATCGTATAACGTGGATCTACGATACAGGCACATGATGACAAACCTGGTGGAATGCATCAATTTCGTATTGAAGAGGACGCATCATTTACTAATAACCTCAGTTGTGAAAGAAACATATTTTCGTTTGGCAATAATGTTTCAAAAACAAGCGAAAAAATATGTTAGACAGATAAAATGTGGTCATGTTTGGTACGAGAAAATTATGAAAGAAATTAGAGAAGCTATAGAACGATTGAATTATATGCATTCAATGTGTCACTCACCCGAAAACCTATCATTTCGGGTTATAGAGTTTGAAAAGCTCAACCAAAGTATTGTGGAGGGAGCATACCGTGTAAACCTGAGACGATGGACCTGCGCTTGTGGGAGATTTGACGCACTTCATTTTTCATGTGCACATGTAATTACAACATGTTCCTCTATATGTTTGGATCACATGAGCTTTTTGGATGAAGTGTACAAACTACAACACATGTATAACGTGTGGAAATATGAATTCTCATTGGTCCCAAATGAAAGTACGTGACTGTCGGTATCTAACGCTCCATTCAAGTTGGTACCCAAACCAAAAGATCGATCAAAATCTACTTAGATATGCAACAACATGGATATTCGGGAGAGGACAAACCAACTTAGGTTATGCAATTATTATAGGAACCCAGGGCATACAAGGCCGCCATGTCCACACTTGGAGGATACTACGAGGACAAGACCGCGTTACCCGATTTATTAATTTTTATCTACTATTTGTTTATTTATTTTATTCATTCTCAATTTTTTTGTAATTTGTAAATATCAATTTATTATACTATAGAGAATAATACAATATACAACTTTGTTTCATTTTTCTCGTGGAAATTGGATCTCTGTACAAATTTGTAATATCTTTATAAAATGATCGAATAAAACTTGGCTTAACAATATAAAATGACTATAATAGCCCGATTTTCAGTGGTGTCGAAAACAGTGGTTTCGAGACCACAACTCCGATGAGTCGAGTCGTAAATTTATTTATTTTAAATATTTCTTGTGATATATGCGTTGTATAAAATTATGATTTGAAAATTTCATTGATTAGATAGTTAATTGAATAGAAATGACTAAATTATAAAAAGGGTAAAAGCATAGAGGTATAATTAGAAGGACCAAAGGAATAAATTAACCAAGAGAGTGTTAGTGGATGGATTGGTATGAATTATATTGATTATAAATAGGTTTAATAAAGGCGGTTCCTTTAAATACTATGGATTTCTGGGTTTTGATTCAAGGTTTACCTCATGGCTTTGTTTCAGCATAGGTGGGGAAGCAGATGGGCGATTTCATTGGCATTTTCCTTGTTTATGACTGTAGGGCTCTGTCTTTAGGCTTTGCTGGGGTTCTTCGTATAAGGGTGAGGATAGAGGTGGATAAGCCTTTGAAAAGGAAGAAACGGGTAGTCATACCGAATGGTTCTCCCTTTTTTGTTAAATTTGCTTACGAGAAACTCACTTTATTTTGCTTTCTCTATGATAAATTGGGTCATGGAGAGAGTTTTTGCCCCTTTGTATTTTACAGGAAGATCAGAATATAACTTTTGATTGAGATATCTCATTATGGGCTCCTTTTAGGCAATTGGTGACTCCCTTTAATCGGTGGCTTCGGGATGAAGATGGACATTTCCCAAATATGGAAATTCCTTCTTTTAGTATCAAAAATCCCATGATGGGTGTTGGTATTAATAATTTCAATAAAAAAGGATCTGCTCCAACTATTGTTAGTCAATGCCAATTTCAAAATGAAAATTGGTAGTCGAATGTAGGTCCCTTTGTCTTGGGATCTATTGTGGGTAGTAAGGATATTGGCATTGGGCCTTTGATAAGGGGCTGTGAAGATGATTTGGGGGAGTCTATTGCTTCACGTCTTGGAGATGGCTCAAAGAGGCAACGTACGCAACCTTTAGGAGCTGACGATAAATTGGTCTTAAATGGTGATGCGTTGAATGATGATATATCGGCAGGCCACGCTAAGCGGGCTAGTTGGGCCCAATAAGGCTCTTTAGTTGGAACATCCGGGGATTAGGTAAACTCAGGACAGTTCGTCGTCTTCGACATGAGCTGAAGGAAATAAACTCCTTTGTAATTTTTTTGATGGAGACAAAATTGAAAAGTAATCGTATGAAAGGTGTTCGAAGAATTTGTGGCTATGCGAATGAAATTGATGTATCTTCAGTTGGAAATGATGTGGGACTTTCTCTTGGATGAGACTATCGATGTTCGATCACTTTAAGGTCTTTTTCAAGTTACCACATAGATGTTCTTATTATTGAAGAGCTAGATGGAAGAAGTTGGCAGTGTATAGGTTTTTATGGTGCTCCTCAAGCAAATCATCAGCATGAGACATGAAATCTTTTACGCCAATTGAATGACTGTCCGGATATCCTTTGGTTAGTAATGGGTGATTTTAATGAAAATTTATTTTCATTTGAGAAACAAGAGGGTTTGTTGAGGAGTGATAGACAGATGCAAAACTTTGGTTTAGCTTTGGAGGATTGCACCCTTGAGGATTTGGGTTATGAGGGAGTATGGTACACTTGGGAAATGGGGCACTTTGAGAGTAGTAATATCAGAGAACGACTCGATCGGGTGGTTGCAAATAATGCTTGGTGCTGCTATTTTACCTAGTATAAGGTTTCGTATATGTCTCATTCAATATCTGATCACTGTCTCATTGTTGTGAAGACTAACCTTGTTCATTCTTCTATTCGATTGTGGAATTTGAAATTTGATGTGGCATGGTTAATGGAAAATTCCTGTGAAAGGGGGTTGGCCCGACTATGGAGTGGTTTCGAGGGTACAGTTCCAAAAAATTTGATCTCAGTGTATGCTGGTTTGAACCGATGGTTTCATCATATTCGTTATGATAAAAGAGCTAGTTTGACTACTTTTCGAAATCGTACTGATTAGTTGAGTTACCTTCCTCCATGGGATACTGTATTGGAAGATCTAGCGGAGGCTCGCTTAGAAATGAATTTTGAGGTGGACAAAGCTGAGGTTTACTGGGAGCAAAGAGCGAGGGCAAACTGGTTGAAACATGGTGATCGGAATACCTCATTATTTCATAAGTTTGCTTCGGTTAGAAGGCGAAAGAAGCGATTTTCTCGATTGATGGACAAAAATGGTAACATGGTTTATGGGAATATGAAGGTGGGCAAAGTGGCTAGAGAGTATTTCGAGGAATTATTCTCTTCTCATAGAATTTCGAACTTGGAGGAAGCTCTTGAGGAGGTCATTCCTGGTATGTCCGAATCCATGAACATTAGTCTTTCTCGCCCTTTTACTACTACAGAGATTACTTGTGCACTCAAATCCATGGCACCGTTAAAAGCCTCGGAGGCTGATGGCTTAGTAGTTATTTTTTACCTGCGGTTCTAGCATATTTTGGATGACGAGGTGACGACTTTCTACATAAGTCTTTTTCGAGGTGATGTCTCTTTATCTGATTTAAATTATACTTATATTGTTTTGATTCCTAAATTGCAAAATCCTATGAGTATGTCGGATTATTGTCCTATCAGTCTCTGTAACGTACTTTACAAGATTGCTTCGAAACCCTTGGTGAATAGATTTCAGAAAGTTCTTAATGTCTGTATTGACGAAGCTCAGAGTGCTTTTGTTCCGGGAAGGCTTATATCAGACAATATTATAGCGGTATACGAGATTTTGCATATTATGAAGCACCGTAGGCTGGGTAAAGAGTGTGCGTTTATGCTTAAGCTCGATATGAACAAAGCGTACGATAGGGTGGAGTGGGGTTTTTTACGGGCGGTGTTGTTGAAATTGGGTTTCTCCTTTCCGTGGATTGGTAGCATCATGAGATTTATTACATCAGTTAGTTATTCAGTTGTTTCGAATGGAGTGGTAGGGAAGCGATTTGTTCTTTCATGGGGTTTACGCCAATGAGACCCCTTAAGCCCATTCTTATTTCTTATATGTGGTGAAGGGCTATCCATTTTATTAAGAAAGGCTGATCGTGATGGCCGAATGAGGGGTGTTTGGGTTGCTTGTGGGAAATCACGAATTACACATTTGTTGTTTACCGATGATAGTCTCATCTTTGGAGATGCAACCCTTCTTGGAGCTTCGAATCTTTTGTCAGTACTTAATATGTATGCGAACTGTTCTGGGCAACAAATAAATTTTGCTAAGTCAAGTGTTTTTTCCATTGCTAATGTTAACAATAGGGCTCGTAGTGAGGTGGGTAGTATTTTAGGAGTGACCCCTGCAGAAAGTTTAAAAAAAATACTTGGGTCTTCCTTGCGTTGTGAGACGGAACAAAAAGAGGGCTTTTGCTTCTTTACATGATAAGATTAAGAGTCAAATCTCATCTTGGAGCACTCGTTTGCTTTCAATTGGGGGCCGTGAGGTCTTTATTAAGTCAGTCCTTCAAGGGATTCCAACCTATGCTATGATGTGCTTCCTCTTACCGATAACTTTTTGTACGGAGATAGAATCGATTTTGGCAAAGTTCTGGTGGCAAAAAATTGTTGACAAAAGAGGAATTCATTGGTGTTCGTGGTCCTATTTAAGCAATCTCAAAGATGATGGTGGTATGGGTTTCCGAGACTTGGCGAAATTCAATTTCGCCTTATTGGCTAAGCAGGGATGGAGGATAATTTCTAATCCTTCCTCTTTAATGGGGCAAATTCTCAAGGCCAAATATTTTCCTAGCTCGGGGTTTCTTGATGCAAGGCTAAGATCGAATCCCTCACTTATTTAGAGAAGCGTATGGAGTGCGATAAAGTGACTTGAATGTGGTCTTCGATGAAAAGTGGGTTCGAGATCTCACATTCGAATTTGAGATGATGCTTGGCTCCCGAATTATCTCAGTGAACGAGTGCAATCCTCTCAAAGTGGCGCTGTGAAAATGGTATCGAACCTTTTATGTTCTGAGTCTATAGATGGAATAGACAGATTGTCGATTTTGTTTTTTCTGTGGATGAGGCAAATATTATCCGCAGCATCTCGCTGCCTATCTATCCTCAAGAAGATCGAATGGTGTAGGGGTGAGAGGTCAAGGATTTATTTGGTCCGTAATAGTTATAAGTTACTTCTTCAGCAATCCTCTATAACAGAAGCTGAAAAAATTTTGTTTAAACAGATTTGGGCTGTTAACTGTCCTCCAAAGATTAGAATTTTCATGTGGAATTTAATTCATGCTTTTTTACCTACAAAGATTGCTCTTTATGATAAAAGAATTGCTACTGACCCTTTGTGTCCTACATGTCCTAGGGAGAGAGAATCTGTTGATCACGTATTTCGAACCTGTGATTTTGCAAAACACGTTTGGGCTGCTGTGGGGTATAATACAAGTTTCTTAGCTGCTCCGATGAATTTTGGTTTGGCTATTTGACCAGTTTAATAATGAGAAGCGTTTAGAAATTTGTATTCTGTTATGGGCAGTTTGGTTTACGCGAAATAAACTGTTGCATGAGGGGAGAAAACAGGGCGTGGGTGAACTTACCACTTTCATCCATGGCTATCAACAGGAACTCTCAGCTCTTGAATTGGGTCGATCACATTTGCCCATGGCAGTTTCAGTGAAATGGTCTCCTTCTCCAGAGAATTTTGTTAAGATTAATGTAGATGCAAGTTTATCAACGTCCATAAGAAATCAGTTTCAGGCATTGTTATTCGAAATAATTCTAGGGAAATTTTGGGGTCTTGCCATATAGTTACTCACCATGTACTTTCGGGTTTTACTGCAGAAGCACTTGCTATGATCCATGGTCTTCAGTTTGCAAGGGACCTAGGTTTCCTGTCGATCATTGTGGAAAGGGACTCAAGATCGGTTATTAAGAAGATCAATGATAATGAGGTTGATCTCTCAGAGATTGGTGCTCTCACTTGGAATGCCAAAGAACTCGCGAAAGGTTTTCATGTGTGCCGTTTTGCCATTATTGGAAGATCGAGCAATGGTTCGGCTCATGCAATGGCGAAGGTGGGTATGTTGGTAGATGAAGACAGGTACTGGATTTAGGATGCTCCCGTTGAAGTTTTAGTGGCAGTTGCTGAGGACTGTCACGCTCAAGTTCCTCCCTAGATTGGTCTGAACCGTGTGAATTTTGAGGGGATTGCTAGATTCTATGCCCCAATTTATTTTTTTGGTTGCTCGCTGTTATTCTCCTGCAGATCTGTTTATTGCTGTCGAGCAATTTTCAGTCAAGTTTGCTATTTTAGAAGGTTTTAAGTTTTCTGTGTTTTTTCATGGTGTTTACTGGCTTTTGTGCCAATTTCTGGTCTTTTGGTTTACTTTTGTTTGTTGTTTCTTTAATGCGTGTCAGACTTTTGTATTCCTACCAACTTTTGACATTGTTTCAATAAATTGATTGGCATTATTTAAAAAAAACATAAAAATAAAGGTTAAAAATGTTTAATTAAAGCTTAATGATGATCAATAATTACAAAATTGTCATTTATATATATATATATATGAAATTAAAAGAAAGAAATTGAGAATTTCATCCCATTTTCTTTCTTATTTCTTCTTCACACGACATTAAAGGGGAAAAACCTAGGGTTTTCAATTCCAATCTTTGAGCTTTGATTTAGGTAAGCAAACCTTGATCGTATTTAGTAATTTTTATGTTTTTGAGTCCGTATCAGCTTAATCTAGCTTATGAAAGGACTAATTTGTGAATCTATCAAATGTTAGTAAACTTGCCATTGTTGAAATTGCTTGTTCTTGAAAGCTTTTGATATATTTTAGTGTTTAATACTTGGGCTAAATCTTTCTGTAAAGTGATTTTTGATGAAATTAGGATTTAAGGACTAAAGTGTGAAAATGGTGAAATTACATGTATTGTTGTGAAAATAAATGTGTGAATGGGTTGAATAGATACTCAAGAGAATTCGATTATTGGTGTGAGAATGGATTTTTTGCATGTTTTGTGTTGAAAGGACCAGATTGAATAAAAGGAAATTATTAGGGGTAAAACCGTAATTTTACCAAAAAGGACTATATTGTGTTAAATGAATTGGTGTTGTGATTTAATGTGAGAAATGAAATGATTTGTGAATGTAAACTATGACCGTGCCATGGATCGAGGAAAAGGAAAATTAGCGAAGTAGTCCCTAGAATCCATTCATAACCGCAATCCTGTCCGGTAAGTTCGTATGGTCAAGTTTCAGTTTGAATTGCACATTCTTGTATTATAAACTATTGTAGTGAATTGAAATGATGACCAAAAGTTGGAAGACAAAAATAAAGCAAAGAAAGGCAACGGGCTTTGAGCCGTAAATGAAAAAGGGTCCGATGACTAAGTGTTATCGTGAGTACATGAATCCTTCATGGATTATAAGGTCTGATGACTAAGTGTCATCGTGAGTACATGAATCCTTCATGGATTATAAGGTCCGATGACTAAGTGTCATCGTGAGTACATGAATCTTTCACGGATTATAAGGTTCGATGACTAAGTGTCATCGTGAGTATTAAACGTAATGAATTCCATTACGAATTAAGGGTCCGATGACTTTGTGTCATCGTGAGTGTCAAATGCGAGTTGAGACTTACCTCGGATGTACACTGTATTCCATTCGGTTAACTAGATTGTTACAACTCTTGAAGTTTGATAAATCTATTTAACTTGTGAACTTACTAAGCCTTAAAGTGCTTACTTGTGGATTTGCTATTATTTTGTAGATTCAATTTTGCTGTTCGGAGATCGAATCATCTTGGAGCATCATATTATCTCGGAGTTGTTCGGTAGACTTTTACATCATTTGGTTAATATGGCATGTACGAAGATGATGTCTCTTTTTGCTTATGTATAATGAGTTTGTGAAAAACCTTGCTATGGTTGATGAAATGTTAAAAGTAGACTTAAGTACCTTGTTTGACATAAAAATTCATGTACTTGTGTTAACTTAAATGCATACTTAAAGTTGTGTATGAATGAAGATTAATGAACTTGTAATTGGTATAAGTCTTGAGATTTTGCATACTTGTTTCGGTATATCTCATGTATGTTTCGGTAGAAGTTTAGAGTAGGAGAGAGGTTGTTCACTGACTTGAGATGTATCGGTAGTTTAATTGTGAGTATCGGTAGTTATATGCATAGATGTATCGGTAGTTTGCATACTTGTATTGGTAGAAGTTGTAGGGTGAGAATTATAGCTCTTTGGAGTTTTTAGTATCGGCAGATGCATGACATGTATCAATAGAAGTTATACTTGTATCAGTAGAACAAGCACAGGTGCCGGTAAAAATCTGTACTGTTTTCGAATTTTTTAATTACAGGGCTATTACCAATACTTGACCATCAGGTACCGGTAGAAGCCTCCCAAAATATTGGAAATGTCATTTTTACCCTTGTTGATTTATGGTAATGTTTAAATAACAATGTGTAACATGTGAAGTGATATTATAATAAATAAAGTTGTATAATATTACGATAAGATGATCAGTGATAAATGAGCAGTAAAACACCAAAAATCCTAATCTATGATGGTGTTCGGATTTTAGGTGTTACAATGACAACAATAACCAATTTCGATTCAAAAATAATATTTATTTAAAAATATTTCATATCCAATATCCATACATCCTTATCGACTAAAACTTAACTAAATAATTAAGATTTACATGATGAAGTACCAAAAAAAAATCAATTGTGTCATTCTGCAGAATGTGTGCCACAATAGGGTGGTCTTTAATTGCGAGACAAATTTTTTATTCATTCAAGCTGTAAACCCGGCTCTTTCTCTTCTTCCTCTTCATCGTCACCTTCAACCTTGGGTACATGTTGTGGTTTCGACCCCTCCTCTTCTTCACCTTCATTTGTCGTTGATTGCGGTGTGCTCCTTGGTTTCAATCATGTCTCTCCTGTTCTACGAATAGGTGGTTACAAAGATGGTCTACCTTGGTAGAACAATGATCTTGGGGGTGTTTGAGACACTATTGACATATAAGTATATTGTGTCCCATACACTGATGGCAGAGTCGGTGCCGCAAACATAATCGATGTATACGTTGTTGTTTGATACGTCAATGGAATCGACGTGTAATATGGTGGGGACGGAGGTGGTGGTCCAGAAATAATACCTAGAGACGGTGTAGAAACAGAAAAATGTGGTGCAAGATGCGGTGCTTGTGTTAAAAGGACGGGGTTAATGAAAGCACTAAAATAAGTCGAGCCATATTGATAGGGGGAGGTGCGACCATTGGTGCCTCTTCTTGCGTTGGTGTTGATGATGGACTCGCCTCGACAACTGCTCTAAATCTTAAATTCCTAGGCGCTTATCATGGCCACCTTGTATGACGTTGCCTACCCTTCACCTCCTTTGATAGTAGATACGGCTTACAATATTGTCTAAACCATGGCATGTACTCCAGATTGTAGGCTAATTCTTGAGCATAATGGGTTCATAATTAGGTGTAAAGTCATACCTATGGTTCCATGTGTTGATATATTGCGTATGGAATGTAACCCAATTTTCATCGGTTCTCTCTCGCAAGTCGATATTGTACAAATATTCGATGCCTTGGGGTGCTGACATAATTGTTTGCCTAAACCCGAACTGTCGCATAACTCTATCATATTCGTGCATCTCCACCGTAGTGTACACTACCAATGACACCTTCACGTGCTAGATGTTGGGATTCGCCAAGAATTCAAACAAGATGCATGCTTGAATTCTCGGATTGGAATATGGCATCCATTCAAACTATAGTACAATATAATTTTAATTATATATTTATTATTAATTTTTAAATCAACTATGTTAATATTATATAATTGAAATTTTAAAAATAAATACGTTCGATTTCGATCGTTGATTTAAGAGTAGCCGTATATCTTCGAGCGCCTCTGATAGTCCCACGTAACTCGGTCTATGATTTTACCTATTCAAATAATATGTTAATACAAGATTTTAAAATTTTAAAATTTTTATTAAGGATGGTATATTATCATATGAACTTTACCTTGTTACAAGTAAGAATGTATACGAGTAGTTAACTTGAGGACGTAAAAAAGGCAACTAAAACCATGCCCATGATTGCAGCAGTAGCATGCAACCACCGATTTTAATTTTCTATGGTTATGTCGCCTGACACATCTCCCAGTTCAACGTCGTCAACACGATTGAGTCGGCCCATTCTCTAAAGTCTATGAGTTTTAGCAGCCACTTTAAATGGAAAAGATTTCGCGATTTATTGGGCATTAGGAGACCCTTGATGATCCTAAAGATGTATGTCCGAACATGTTGTTTTCTTTCAACTTCACTCGATTCCGCATCGAGCCCAGCAAAATTTCTTTTCAACCAATTCATATCTATCCAACCTCCAAAAATCGTGTTTAGAACCCTCCCTAAAAGTTTCTTGCATACATCTCTCCAATTGGCAACGATAACTGACCCAGTCACTATCGACCCATCCACTGGTAACCCGATCTGTAACTGCACATTTTCGAGTGTGATTGTACACTCGCTGTATGGAAGATGGAATGTGTGTCTCGAGTCTCCATCTTTCCACCAACGAGCTTACAAGTATGGGTTCCAATTTAAACTCCCTACCCATACGGGCAACGTGAATAAATCCTGTATCTCTCAAGTATGGTTCGATTAAAGGCGATGGAGGAGTGAATGGTTCGATTAAAGGCGATGGAGGAGTGAATAGATTGCAAATATACGTCTCTAAAATATGATTTTTCGGTTAATTATAAAAAATACAAAATCTTAAACTTCAATATAACTACTTAATAATTAAATTAAACTTGATTAAAAATAATAGAAATAATTCCTTACCATTTGCAATTGAACGATTGAAATGTACTTGTCATCCAAACGAATGAGAGAATTTGCCATTAAGAATTTCAATAAATACTAATAAAAATTGTAATATAAAATTAATTAAAAAACTTAAGACAAATTTAATAAAAATAAGAGTGAATTGAGAGAATTAAGTGAGAATTGAGAGAGAATTGAGAGAGGATTGAAAATAAATTGAAGGAAATTTAGGGTTTAAATATGGGAAAAAAATAACTGAGGGGGGGGGGGGAGCTATTTGGGGTAGCCGTTATAGGGTAGCTCTTAGGGAAAATACGTCTAGTTGGATGCACTTTGCTAATTGAGCAGGAAAGCGCATTCAACTAAAAGTGTTTTCTTGCCAAATTCATTAAAAACGTATCCAACTCTTTCTCTCTTCAAAATCGACCTAATTTGATAAATTTAAAAAAAAACCTGTCTAATCCTATAATTACAAGAATATGATAATATTTACGATAATAAGAAAATGAAATAGTGAAATATTGGTTTCGTCTGACCAATCGACGACACTACTTTATTTTTAAAAAAAAATTATTTTTCGGGTGCAACCTAACCAATTGGTGACACTAGACTGAAATACGATGATCTAAAAACTCCAGAGACTTTATATATAAATTTTCCATTTTAATTGGCAGGTTAAAAAACACTTGACAGTGTGCCGCCTAACGTTATGACGACACCAAACTTTTAAAGGGCAAATTGCACCATAAACCCCTCTTATTTGTTATTAATTTTTATTCTCTTTTAACACAAAAATAGATTGATCTCTTATCAATTAGTCTAAAAAGTTTTTCTACAAAAAATTATTTTCGTAAGTAAGTCGATTCCAACTAGAAATAAATTTTATTTTTTCAAAAAATATTTTTTATTGACATTGTGTTTGACATAACAATTAGCGGTATTTATAGTAATTTTCTTTTTCTCTCGTTATATTTGAAAAATATAAATTTAACTAATAATTATAATTTATACATAATTGTTATGAATATTATTAAATGGATGCTCAACATTTCATCTCTCATTACCTTTAACCTTTCATATTCTTTAACTTTTCATATTTTTTTAACTACTTTTTCCTATTTATGTATTAGAATATGAAGATTTGAATCTCCCTATATATATAGAGGAGTATGCTACTTATAAATGAGATGAAATATATAGAATACAATATATATTCTCTCTTTATTCTCATCTATTATTCTTGTGTTCTTTACATCATTATTATTATTTTATAACACGTTATTAGCACGAGCTTGCTCGATAGTATTCAATATTTTTTTCGAGAACAAGTAATCTAGACGTACGACATTCTTGTTGAAGCAACAATGTTAAGGTATGTGAATTTCTCTGTGTGCTTGAAAGATTTTTAGATTTCAATATTTTTAATGAAAAATAGTTAAAATGATGCTAATTTTTTTCTCGTATTTAAATATGAATTTATGTTTTATATATTCCATGATATGCTTGTTTATGATCTAAGACTTTGAATAAGATTGACGTATCAACAACTTGAATATTTTTTAGTTAAATATGTTTATATTTTATAACATATGTCATTGACATGATTAAAAATAAAGTAATCATTTAAAAAAAAATTATTTTATTTGGTGACCTTTACCAAATGTACTACGTTGCCTATTAGATTATTATTTTTGACACTAGAAGCTCATGTTCAATATTTGGATATGTCATATGAAAAACTTAGAAAAAGTTAAATATACTTGTACTGAATATATATCCAGATGCATATGATATAGCTTATGGCTATTTGTTTTTTTGCGGATGAAATTTTCTATGGAAACCTTGATTATAGTAAATAAAATAATGTGATGTCTCTAGTTAATATTCCATAAAATATTTTTGGGGTATTTTATTGTTATGTTGATTAAATTGTAAGGTTGATCTTAGTTATCATAAGATTTTAATATATCTAGATGATCATATTTCTATAATTAAATTTGAATAGACATGAATATTAGTGCTTTCTCACTTTAGTTGTTAGCTTAGAATATATAACTTGACACGAATAATTATGAGAAAGTTTCAATTGTGAAAGTTCAATGATTATCATCTACATGAAGAATTAAAAATGTGAAACATCTAACTGTGAAAGATCCTCTTGATTATTGAATGATGTAATGATTTGAAAAAATGATTTTACAATTAGAAAACGATAATACTCTTTAAAGATTTCTATGATTGAAATATCTTATGTGCTCCCGCAGCAGCAATATTGTGAAAAAGACTTTAAAAAGTATTTTGGAACGATCTCATGCCTTTTAGTGAAAAAGACTTCATTTCCTGAAGTGAATGTTACAACACATAACAACTATAAAAAATTAGAATATAGAAATCATGGTTGTCGTTGTAATTGAGGATGTGGTTAGAGACATACAAATAATTGTTATCATGGTTGTTATAATAGTTAAAAATATTTGAAGGTTATTGAAAATTCATGCTACCAATGTTGTATGAAAATGCATTGGTCACATACCTGTCGTATGTTTAAACATCTAGTAAAATTTTATCAAAGCATCCATTAAAAAAAAGAGAAACAATATTGAGACAAATTTTGTCCAAAATGATGAAATGGAGGATAATTTCTTCGAAAAAAGATGAAAATTTTCAATATGATGCTAAAGTTGGCCATGCATACAATGATGATTGATATGTTTTTAGTTTGTGTCAAAATTATGTTGAGATCCAAGCATTGAAATTTAATTGTTTGATTTAAGAATCATTAGAATCAATGTCTATTTGATATTTGCTTGAGGATAATCTCTTTCTCTTCATTACAAAGAATGCTTATAATCACTACTTCTCATCCATGGTAACCTAAGTTAGTCTAATAAACTTCTTTTGAAATTTGATTTGATTTTTATTAAGAAGTTTAATTTATATAATTCCCTATCCATAATTCTATGAATTTTTAAATCTCTTCATGTATTTAGTTACTGAGAATTTTATGTGGAGATAAATATTTTTATTTTTATTGGTTCATTTTAAATAGAATTGATTGGTTTAATTTTGATTTTGATTAAGATATATGATTATTGTGGAATGGGAGTAAAAGTACTTGTTATGAATTTTGAGATATTCACCTTGTTTGGATAGTTTCATAACTGAGGTAAAGATTAGAAAATGTTTATGTTTAAATTTTTATAGTTGTAAAATTACTTTAATATGACATTATAATATTTTGCATTTTGTTGTGTTATGATATATATAAAAATATATATTATCTAACAATAGTGATTTATTAGTAACATGAATTTATTATTTATTATGTTTAATATATGTTTTATTTATACCTATTCATTTTATTTTTATATGAATAAATTAAGTATTTATTAATGATATATAATAAAATGATTGTATGCTCCTAAAAAGCTAATATTGCATCAAACTGTAGAAAGCTCTTGAAGAGCTAATATTTTACCTCATTGAGATGCAAAATTTTGTAAAACATAAAATTTTTTTTCCGATCAAGAAAATATATGTTGAAGGAAAATTTTCTATGTTTTACAAAAGCATAGATAGAAACGACATGTTTTTGTATTATAAATATTCCCAGAAGGAATAAATTACACTTATATGAATGACATATGAGATAGTGAAGAAGTTTATAGTGTTGGTATGACCGGTTAGACCATCCCGAGTCAATGTTGATCAAAATAATTTGATGAAATTTTATATGATTTTATTGAAGAATTAGAAGTTATATTTTAATAATTTTCATAATACTAGTTATTTGGACAACATATTGAACTAACACCAACTAAAGTTAGAGGTCGGTTGCATTTTTAGATGATAACTAAATAATATATGAGCTCATGTATCACATGTGTGCAACCCGAAGTTTGTAATACTATTTTTTGAAATAATTTGATTATGCACAATCTCTATAGAATGCAATTTGTGCTAACAACGCTAGTGCATTATATCCCAAGCATGATTTTCGTAGTTTTAGCTGGGATAATTTTAAGTTGTCTATTGCGTATATATATTATATTTAATGGTTAGCAAAAACTATGCCTCCATTTAGTTGCTTAACCATTAATATAAGAATTGCTTTACAATAAGTATGTAATTTTATTTGCATCAAGCCAACATGTAAGAAATATTTGTCTTGTTAGAATTTACTTTTATTTATAAGTCAATATGTTCCATCTAAGAATATTTGGATGTGCAATTTCTATTTCATATTCCACCATAATGCACTAAGATGGATCATCTAATATGAAGTTGAAAAATTTTAGAATTTTCATTAGATGTTAAAAGTTGAAAGGATATATATTTAAAATTTTGAAAAAAAAAAAGTATTGTCATGTTGCAAATTTTCTCGACATTAAGGAGAGACAAATTACTTAAATAATTATGTCATCATTTTCTTTTGTGATCCTCACTAATATTATGTGCACAAAGTTTGAAGGATAAAAATTATTTGCTAGATATGTTTAGTGATGACATTTAGAGATTCCATATACTAGTTGATACATATACCAGCTAAAATGCTCCAAATAATTATGTCCTAGAAGGACAATTTGATAAAAAAAATAGGTCTTGAGCATGCTAGAAGCATGACAAGCTAGTCGACTCTATAAAGCAAAAATTCATTAGAAGAAAGGAGAAAAAAATGAAGATGGTCATATACTAAAAGGAGGCGGGTACTCCTGAAGAGACCCAAGGCATAACTTTTGATAAAACCCTAAGAGAGGTTCAGGTACCTGAAATTATGAATATAATGAGATATTTCAAATAGTTATGTCATAACTAAATATGATGGAGTTGAAAAAAAAATTAAATTGTTGTCGACAACGATAATATACGTAGAACACTTTAATATTATGAAAAAGTGAGGATCTTGAATGAAAATATACTTGAAAGTATTGAGATGAGAACAAGTCATCAAAAATAAATAAGTATTTCTATTATAACTTATGAAATGTATCTCGGACAAGAAGTCCAAACACCCTGAAGGTGTAAAGCGAAGAGGAGTACATGTTAGCATAATAGCGGAAAAAATTACAAATCATAATATATAGAATTGACTTGTCACAAGAACGTTCACAAGACATCTGATATTGATTATGAAGAGACATACTCTCCTATGGTGGATGCAACTACTTTTAGGTTCTTGATTAGTCTGGCAATAAGAGAAGGGCTTGATTTACGCCTAATAGATGTAGTTACAGCCTATTTATATGGCCACTTGATAATAACTTTTACATGAAACTCCCAGAAGGTTTTAATCTGTCAGAAGCAGCTAATTCAGGTTCTTGAGAACATTACTCAATCAAATTAAACATATCCTTTATGAATTGATACAATCTCAGTGCATGTAGTATAATCGTCTTAGTGAATACTTATTGAGGGACGACTATAAGAATGATCCCATTTCTCCATGCATTTTTATAAAGATGTTTGGATTAGAATTTGTTATAATTGTTGTGTATGTTGATGATTTAAATATTATTGAGACTCCTTAAGAGAATTTAGTGATAATGGAGTGCTTAAAAAAAGAATTTGAAATGAAAGACCTTGGAAAGACAAGATTTTGTCTAGGGTTAGGATTACAAAGTGAGCACCTAAAGAATAGAATCCTTATGCATCAAATATCATATATAAAAAAAGTGCTAAGAAGATTTTACATGCATAACGCACATCCGTTGAGCACCCCCAATGATTGTTAGGTCACTTGAAGTAAATAAAGACCCTTTTTCTATCCTCGAGAAAATGATGAAGATTTTTTTGGTCATGAGGTACCATATTTAAGTGCTATTGGTGTATTGACATATCTTGCTAGTCATACACGACTTAATATATCATTTGCTGTCAGCTTATTAGTAAGATTTAGCTCTTGTCCAACCCGAGGACATTGGAATGAAGTTAAGCATGTTTTTGTTATCTTCAATGTAAAAGAGATATGAGTTTATTTTTTCCTAACCTACCAAAAACAGAATTAGTTGGTTTTGCAAATGCAAAGTATTTTTCTGATCCTCGCAATGTTCAATCACAAGTTTATTATGCTTTCACATATGGTGATACTACAATTTCTTAGCGCTCTATGAAACAAACAATTACTGCTACATTTGAGAAATTAATTTTTAACATTGAATTTCGTTGTTTCAAAGATTATATATATATATATATATATGGTTGTGATATATTATGTATCAAAGGATTATGTACTCTTTTTTCCTTCACTAGATTTTTGTCTCACATGATTTTTTCTAGTAAGGTTTTTAACGAGACATATCCTTTATACAATGAACATCTAAGGGGGAGTGTTATAAATATTATTAAATGGATGTTCAACCTTTTATCTCCCTTGACCTTTAACCTTTCATATTCTTGTAACTACTTTTTCTTATTTATGTATTAGAATATGAAGAGTTGAATCTCCCTATATATATATAGGAGTATGCTATTTGTAAATGAGATGAAATATATAAAATACAATACATATTTTTCTTTATTCTTATATATTATTTTTGTTCTCTTTACATCATTATTATTATTTTATAATAATAATAAGATTTTTCTAATGCTTTTATATTATAAAAGCATTAGAAAAATCTTATTATATATTATATTAGAATTTTTTTTGAAAAATAAATAAAATTTATTTCGAGTTGGAATCGTCTTACTTACAAAAATATTTTTTGGTAGAAATTTTTTAGACTAATTGATAAAAAATAAATCTATTTTTTATATTAAAAAGGAATAAAAATTAATAATAAATAATGGATGTTTAGGGTGCAATTTACCCTTTAAAAGATTGGTGTCGCAAGACTGTCAAGCGATACCGTGTCAAGCTTTTTTTAACTTACCAATTAGAATAGAAAATTTATATATAAAATTCTTGAAGTTTTTAGACCATCATATTTTAATTTGATACTGTCGATTGATCAGATGATACCGATATTTCATAATTTTACTTTTTTATTCTCGTAAATATTATCTCTTATCCTATTAATATTGATTTATTTTATTATTGGTGTAAAAAAGCTTTGAAATTGTTTGAAAATTGAAAAAGAAAATTATGGTTGGCCTCTTAAAAGCTAGGTGCACGGATGTCTCGAATCTCAACACCCATTAAAACTTATATTAAGCAATATAGAAGATCTGAAATCGAAAAAACTCAAATTACAAAATGTTCCTGTTACAGTGGGACAGCTCCACTAAGTGTGATCAGATGTGTCAGATCAATAATTAGATGGTGAGTGGTGAGTTTACTTTCCCACCAACTCCATCAGCCAACACGGAATAGGGCTTTTTACCTCGCTTTAAAACCAAAACTCAACCTCCCTCCGCGTCTCAGATCTGGCCATGCTGCTTGCCTTCCTTCTCACATCACATGCTAATGATGTTGTTGTCGTTATGTTATGGGTACTAACACCAACACCAAATGCTTACGCTGCCTACGAGAACTCACAATCAAGGGGAAAACATTGACAACCAAGGTGGCGAAGAAAAATGCAATGTTGTGTCTAAAAATTATTCATAAAATTACCTGTATATATTATCATTTATATTAGCAGAACAATACAAAGGAAATGAAAATGACAATACAAATAATTATATATTCGGGGAAAAAATAGTTCTCAAAAAAGCTGAAGAAACAACACGTCATCTACTCATGGTTGCAGCACCTGAAGATTTTGAATTACAACTCAGTGTCGAGCAAAAGCATTTCTTTTAGTAGTAGGGAATAACCGGCGGAGGAGGAGATGCGTATGATACTCCTCTAACTGGTGGAAGTGGCGTATTTTCAAATGAGGGTGGCGGTGGAGAAGGAGATGGTGGTGGCGGTGGGAATGTATACGCATAGTGAGTTGGTGGGGGTGGGGATGGTTTTGAATAGTGATGACCAGGTGCTGGTGCATGTGGTGAAGGGGTTGAATGTTGGCTTGGCGGTGGTGGTGCTGATACGGGAGTTGTGCATTCTGGTGGGGGTGGAGGAGGAGGGATAGGATGACATGACTCCTTGGGTGGTGGATGATACCCTACTGGTGGAGGTGGAGATTGAGTCCCCGTATGCTCATGAGATGGTGGTGGAGGTGGACTTGCTTGATGCCCTCTTGACGGATAAGGAGGTGGAAAATACTGAACTTGAGGTGGCGGCGGTGGCGGCGATGAATGACTAGGCGTGGGAGCATAATGAACAGATGGGGGAGGAGGTGGTGCATAGTGGGTACTTGGTGATATATTCTTTGTTGGTGGTGGTGGCGAAGGTGTGTTGTAGTAATGGTTTGGTGATTGCGGTGGTGGATTATTATAGTAATGGCCTGATGGAGTTGGAGGTGAGGGTGGTGTATTGTGGTAATGGCTTGGTGGCGGGGTGTTGGAGTAATGGTTTGGTGGTGGTGGTGCACTATAGTAGTGGCCTGATGGGGTTGGTGCAGGTGGTTGTACCATTGGTGGTAGAGGTGGAGATTGTATGGGCTCGTAGTGAACAGGCGGAGGTGGCGGTGGAAGATGCGTCTTTGGTGGTACTCTTTGAGTCGGGGGTGGTGGAGTGAAAAAGTGAGAAGAATTCGGTGGTGGTGGCGACGGTGGGGAATGGAAAGGTGGCATTGGTGAAGAGTGGGATGGCGGTGGTGGAGGATGTGATCTAGTGGAAGGCGAAGACTTTGAAGAAGGTGGTGGAGGGGATTTCCTAAAGAACTTTGGTGAACTGGATTGACGCGGCGTTGGAGGCCTAGGAGCATGGCTCCTTTTCGGCGATGGAGAGCTTCCACCACCACCGCCTCCACCCCCTCCGCCGCCGGAACTTCCATCACCATTACATTTGAACTTGCTGCAATCCACAGGGCGAGCAGCATCTGAAGAGCATTCCATGGAAGATCTCTGATCCTTCTTGCCAGGAATACAGTTCATGGTGCCATTTGCGACCTCTGCCCCAGATATTGCAGGGCAGCTGGGTGGTCCTCCGGTGAAATAATTGAAAGAGTAAGTAAAGTTTTGCAAGCTGGAAAGCTGGCACACAGTGGACGGAATCACACCGGTGAAGCCATTGTGGGCAACATCCAGCTGCTCTAAGCTCTTCATGTTGCCAATAGTGGATGGCAAAGATCCCTGGAGATGATTGAAGCTGACTTCGAAGACAGTAAGCTCCTTGAGCATCCCGATCTGTGGAGGCAAACATCCAGTAAGGTTGTCGTTCATGAGAATGATTTCATTCAGCGTTTTGCCCATCTTCCCTATGCTTGCAGGAATGCAACCTCCAAGATCGTTGTTGGCGAAGACCAGTACCGAAACGGGAGAGTTGCCAAGGTTCTCAGGAATACCAAATCTGAACCAGTTGTCGTTTAAGAACAGCGCATCAAGTTCCTTGTCGAAAAGCTTAGATGGAACCGACCCTTCAAACTCATTGAACCGAAGATCCAAGTACTTGAGAGAAGGAAGGGAGAGAACCACATTAGGGAACTTGCCTACAAAACGATTGTTGCTCAAGTCAAGCTCATGAAGCAGCTTCATGCGGCGGAAGCTGGTTGGGACAACACCACAAAAACGGTTGGAGTTGAGGTGAAAGAGTGCAAGATCAGTAAGGCGGCCAAGCTCTGGAGGAAGATAACCTGCAATGTCGGCATGATTAAGGTCAATGCCGGCAACCACACTGATCTTGGGGTTGGAAGGAGAGGGAGCACAGTAGATTCCTATATAAGAGCAAACATCAGAGCCATTCCAGTTGGCAGTGAAGTTAAAGGGGTCCGAAAATATAGCAGACTTCCAAGCTTGCAAAGCAATGTAGGCTTCACGAAGCCTTGGGTTCTCAAACCGTAGGTTTGGATCTACCCCATCGGCCGCTGAGCAGATCCGCAAGACAAATGAAGTAGTAACGAGCAAGAAACCCAGAAGAAAGAAGCGGAGAGAGGGAGGAGACATTTGCAGGTGGGATGGTTTGATTCACAACAAGAATGATAGAGAAGAGAAAAAAAAGGTCACATGAAGATGGGTGATTGTGCCATATGTTAATGTCCTGAACTGAGCCACATGGTTTGCTTTATAAAGCATAATAATTATATTTTTGAGCCTCGATTTCCAGTTTTCCTTTCTGAGTTTGGGTTATATTTTAGTTATTTAAAATAAAATAAAATAAAAAGCATTGAAAAGATGAATAATAAATTGATAACAGAGCAGCAGCAGCAGAGCTGATTTGAATTAGGTAAAAAAAACAACACAACTTTGCCTTTGTATCAATGCAAGGAGCATGATGACATGCTGGCACGTCTCATCAGATATAATTGGTAGATTGTTGTGTTCCTTTTCTTTTGAAAAGTGGACCCGCTGGCATTAGATTGGATTCTCCCATCCTAGCAAGCAATCACCAATGCTCGTTGCAAGAGTCAACTGGTTTGGAATGGTGCGGGCCACATCTATACATTCATATAATCTTTTTTTCTTTTTATAAACTACCATTCAATTTTTAAATATGGTAACTTCTTGATTTTTTTACCTAGATAATATAAAATTTTAATTAAATACAAAGAAGAAAACAATGTTTTAGGGTGGAAGGACAATGGGTGGCGACACTACCAATTTTTTCCACCAATCATTAGGCCATAATTGAATTGAAAAAAACATTATTTAAATGGTGGACAGACAAGAGGTGGCGACATCAATATTTTTTACTAATATACGAACGAAAATCGGGTTAAAATACAGGTTGGAGGGGTGGAGGTCATGTACCGAGCCCTATTTAAACGATGTTTTCTTGAACGTTTAGCAAATAAAAGGAAAAGAGGAAAAAAATTGTTTAAAAAAAAAACAAAAGAAGAATTCGTACAATATGAATTGTATTTTTTTTACAATAGATTTTTTTTCAAATAATTTATTGAGAAGTTTAATTATTTTTATAGATTTAGTACTAAAGATGGATAATCAATTCTTCGTATGCGTTTATTTCGATGGAGTAATTTTAACAACAATAATTGGATGTATATTTGAATGACGCCAACAAATAGCAATGAGATTTAATAGAAATGTGTCTGTTGATGATATAAAAGAAAGGATTAATGTAAAAAGAGGAGGATCTCAAAACTATTCTACAAATTCTCAGTTTCGGTAACTCTATCAAATTCACCGAGATGGAACTTGTTGATGATGAAGACGTGGAGACAAAGGTTGCACTTTATTACAGGAATCAGAGTGGCCACACTAAACCGATTCATTTGTTTGCTGAGTTAATTGATGTGGAGTTAGCTGAATATTTCACTTCATTAAGTGAAGAACATGGAGTTCAAGATCCATGTATAGAGGTTTCGAGAGCGTCTATTAATAGGCGATTGACTGTACACGAGTTCGACATCGATCTTAATGCTCCACCTACGTTTGAGGATCTTAACTCGGGTCCTCGTTTACAAATACATTCGGTGGTGATTGAGATTGATGAGGATGGTGATGAAGGATATGATAATAATGGTCCTTCTGATCATGAGGTTGAAAATTATAGTGATCCCAATCTAGAAGAGGTCCCGAATGATATCGATGATGAAGGCGCGAACAACGATGGAACTGTTAACGCGTCTTTAGTCGGGAACCCGAGTCGAGGCATTGTCATACACAATGATATTGAGTCCCACATGTTGATCGTAAATCCCGATACGATGCATGATCCGAGTTCCCAAAGTATCCCGATATACTACCTGCTCACTGATTGGCTGTAGATCTCGAACGTGAGGAGTTGTTCGTGGGAAAAAATTTTGCGACCAAGGAAAACAACGTATTTTCCATTAAGCGGTATAGCATATATGTGTCGATTGACTACAAAGTCATTATGTGTAAACGTATATTGTATACTGAGAAGTGTTGGAGGTCGACAGAAGGGTACAATTAGCGGGTATGAGCTGCATCTATCCAAAGGTCGCAAATGTGGGATATCCAGAAATTTATCGGGCCTCACACATACATTTTTACACGTATGACGCAAGATTACCACGAACTTGATGCCAAAACTATCTATAACTACATCATGCCAATGGTGAAGGACATGCCGACCATCCTTGTTTTGATATTGATTACCGAAATACAAGAACGATTCCAGTACTGAGTGTCATATCGAAAAGCATGGATAGCTAAACAGATGGCATAGAGCAATTGTATGGAGATTGGGATGCGTCATACTATGAACTATAGGGGTGGATAACCTTTATGCGAGAGTACGTGCCGGAGACTATCATTGAGTTGCAGGCACAACCTTATTACAGCCTGAATGACCAACTACAATTGGAGAAAAGAATTTTCCACTAGATGTTCGATCCAGCGTGCGGGCCTTTTCCCACTACAAGCCGCTTGTGCAGGTTGATGGAACCTGACTATATGAAAAATATACACAGATCCTACTTATTGTGGTTGCACAAGATGGGAATCAGAACTTGCTCTTGATAGTGTTTTCTGTTGTGGAGTTAGAGAACATGGAATCATGAGAATTCTTTATGAAGAACTTGCTGACGTATGTTGTTAGAGACGATAATATTTGCATCATACTTGATAAATCGAAGGGACTAATTGCTGTAATTAGGTGTCCAGTGTTCCATGAAGTTCCGTTTACTATATCCGACACATCATCTCTAACTTTCACCGAGACTACAAAAATGCAGACTAGCTAAAACAATTAGTGAACATGGGTAAATTTCGGTTTCAACATATTTTTTTAAATGTTATTAATGCTTCCACAAATTAATTAAAAAAGATAACGTGTCTTTTTTAAATACATACGCAATGTACAAGCTAGAACAACACCATTTCAAGCAACAATTAACCAAACTTGAGGGTGATATGCACGATGAGACGAATATTCTTTTTTTAAAGTGGTTGGATATCATGGAGCTATGGAAATAGGCTCAAAGTTTTGTTGACGGGTTTCAATATGGTCATATGACCAGTAACATAGCAGAGGCGATTAACTCCGTCTTGAAGCAAACATGACATCTACCAATTTCATCTATATTTTTCAACTACATTTTACAGGTTGGAAACCTTGATGCCAAAAATAGGGTTGAAACACATAAACTAGGTGGAGGGGAGACACGTGTTTATCAAGGAGGTCAATAAGGCAATGAATGTGAATTGTCAAAGAGCGAGGTCGATGAATGTAGAAATATATTCTCGAAAGTTATAAATTTTTTGAGTTATGGAGTCCATCGACCGTCGACCTGGTATCTCACCTAGGTCCTACGGAGTTGATCTCCAAAATAGACAATGCAATTGTGAGAAGTTCCATGTAATAGTTTAATTTTAGTGGTGTCAAAAATAGTGACTTAGGACCATACATTCTAACAAACGAGTAAGTAAATATTATTAATTTAATATTTACAAGTAAGGAGTATAATCATATTAAATTTTGGTTAAGAAATTTAAATGATTGGATTGTTAATTAAATAAAAGGACTAGGTTGTAAGAGTTTCGAAACTTGAGTGCTATAACTAATTAAACGTGTCGAATAGTCAAGGAAAGAGAATTAGGTGGTCTAAAGTGGCAATTATACTCTATCAATGATTAAGGAATGGTTTGAGCCACTAACTTTTGATATTTGTAGCATGTAATTAAAATTTAAAATAAAAATAATTAAGATAGTGGATATTAGTTAGAGAAAAAATGAAAATTTCACATTCTCTTCTTCCTAAAATGAGACCATCATTTTTAGAGCCAAGGAGATTCAACCATCTCTCATCCATATTTAGGTAGGATTTTTGGTTTATTTTGAATAAGTTTTATGTTTTTTATATTGTTTTAGCTTAGTATAGCTAACTCGGGGGTTGTTTTGTAAAATCGTTGGAAGTTTAGGGACTTACCATGAATGAGATAAATGTATTTGTGAATTTTTTTGTTAAATCCTTAAGTTTTAAAGTTTATTAAATGTATTTTATTAAGTGACTTTTGATGATTTGGTGTTTAAGTACCTAGTTGTGAAGTTAGTAAAATGCTAATTAAATAATGTAAAATGGTGGGAATGTTGGGCTGATAAGAAAACATAGAAATGTTTGATTAATGTGTTTTTCATAAATTGTGGCTAAATTGTGAGTTGGTATAGGGACTTAGTTGTTCAAATGGTGAAAGTGTTGAGGGTAATTTGGTAAAATTACCATAAAAATATAACACCCGAAACTCGAAACCGTCGCCGATTAGGGTTCTTATGTCCGTCCGATCTTTTATTGCATTTAATCTCTTGTTATTGTTTCGTTTAATCATGTTTTAATAGAGTAATTCAAAGTACACAACATGAATCATCAATTGAATGTCAACATAACTCGAAAAGGGCAAAAATATCATTTTCACAATTTTTTGAGACTTCTATTGAACTTGTTGGACAAGGATCGATAGTAGTCAAGTTAGTAAGCAATTTAGAAACAGTGGAGACTTCTATTGATACTTGGAAAAGTTTTACCGATACAAGTGTAACTTCTACCGAAACAAGTCATGCTTCTACCGATACTAAAAACTCCAGAGAGCTAGGAAGTCCTACCCTACAACTTCTATCAATACAAGTATCCTAACTACCGAGACAAGCATACACAGAACTACCGATACCTATTATGTAACTACTGATACAACCCAAGTCAGTAAACAACCTCTCCCTACCCTGTACTTCTACCGATACGTGCATGAGTTCTACCGAAACAAGTACACAGTAATCAATAAATCAAGCATAAACTACAAATTTATCAACCAATCATCACTTCATAACTTCAAATGAAATATACCGATACATTGTACATGGTTTCAAATGAAATATACCAATACATTGTACATGGTTTCAAGACCTTGCATACAACATAATATAGTATGTATATCACATTTAACTAACATACCAACTTGATCAACATTTATCAAGAATTCACAACAAAAGATTCATTTATCCATACAAGAAGTACGTGTCAATTCATCCTAGTACATGCCATAAGACCAAATGATATAATTACCACTGAACAAACTCCGAGATAGTGTGATGCTTCAAGATGTTCCGTTCTCCGAACAACAAAATTGAATCTACAAAACAACAACAATTTCCACAGGTAAGCATTCTAAAGCTTAGTAAGTTCATAAACTTAAATAGATTTACCAAACTTCAAGAGTTGTAAAATCTAGTCAACCAAGCTGAGTAAGCGGTATACATCCAAGGTTGGTTTCAATTCGCATTTGATACTCACGATGACACAGAGTCATTGGACCTTTAATCCGTAATGGGATTCATTTCATTTAATACTCACAATGACACATAGTCATCGAACCTCTTAATCCGTAAAGGATTCATATACTCACGATGACACATAGTCATCGGACCTCATAATCCGTTAAGGATTCAATCCTCACGATGACACATAGTCGTCGAACCTTATAATCCGTAAATGATTCATATACTCACGATGACACATATTTATCGAACCTCATAATCCGTAAAAGATTCATATACTCATGATGTCACATAGTCATCGGACCTCATAATCTGTTAAATATTCATATACTCACGATGAGACATAGTCATCGAACATTTTTCATTTACGGCTCAAAGCCCGTTAGCCTTTTTTTTCCTTTGTTCCCGTCTTCCACACTTCCGATTATCATTCCAACTCAAAAAAATTGTTTACGAAACAAGAATATGCAATTTAAATTGGAATTTAATAATACGAACTTACCGGATTAATTTGTAGCTAGGGATAAGCTTCGAGGGCTACTCCGTAATTTTTCCTTTCCACGATCCGCAGCTCGATCATAATCTAAATCAACAATCATCAAATTTACATATTAAATCATATAATTAAATCATTTAACACTATCTGATCCTTTTTAGGAAATTTACAAAATTACCCTTAACATTTCTTTTTTATTTGATTTAGTCTCCATATTCAAAACATGCAAAATAACCCTTTTCTTTCTAAACTCATACCAACCGATTGCTCTAAGCATCCATACAAGTTCCTACCAATAAACTATTTCACACCAAGTACTCATAATTTCATCATTTTAGTCCTTAAACCTTAATTCCATCAAAAATCACTTTACAAAAAACATCAAACCCAACATCAAGTTTACAAATCTACCATAACCTACCAAGAATAAGCATTTTCAACAATGATATAATATTTAACATTTGACAGAATCACAAATTGGTCCCTGGGTTAGCTAGATTAAGCTAATACGAACTCAAAAACATAAAAATTACTAGAAACAGACGAAAATCACCTTCCCAAATCAAGCACCAAGTATGGCCGAATATTTATTCTCTTCTCCTAGGGTTTATTTTGTTTTCTTAATGAAGAAGATGAATGAAAATAGCCTAATTTACTTTTCTTTCATGTTTAATAATTTTTATTATCAAATTACCAAATTACCCTTATTAAAATGACCAAAATTTGGCCATTTCTCATGCTTGAACCGTCCATCACTATCTTATGAGGGTTAATAGCCTTTTTAATCCTTCCACTTAACTTCCTTAAGCTAATTAACACATTTAGCCAATAGAACTCAGTTTCCTTTTACAATTTAATCATTTTCACTTAATTAACTATCTAAACGCCAGAATTTCTCAATCAAAATTTAATAAGATGCATATAACATCATAAATATTAAAATAAATAAATTTACTACTCGACTCGTCGGAGTTGTGGTATCGAAATTACTGTTTCCGATGCCACTGAAAATTGGGCTGTTACAAAAAAAGGATTACGTGTTCAAATTAGTTATCAAATTAATTTTGGATGATTTAATTGAATAAATCTATTATTTAGATCAAGAAACGCAACAACCAAACTTGAATCATGGGAAGGCCAAGGTCCTGGAGTAATCGTCGATTCTTTTGTGCAAACGTGCGATTGAGGTAAGTTTGTATGTCTGTTTCAAGTTATTACAATTGAATTGATAAAATTATTTATTGCTTTCTTTGTATATTTAATCATGTTTGACGTGAGATTGCTCTAAAATTTATGGAAAGGTTATATTCGAAATGAATGTCAAATGAAAAAGTTATATCCGAATGGATATTCTTGAAAAGGTTATATCCGAAATGGATATCAAATGAAAAGGTTATATCCAAATGGATATTATTGAAAATGTTATATCCGAAATGGATATCAAATGTAAAGGTTATATTCGAAATGGATATCAAATGTAAAGGTTATATCTGAATGGATATTCGTGATCCGAATGGATATTCTTGAAAAGGTTATATTCGAAATAAATATCAAATGTAAAGGTTATATTCAAATGGATACTCTTGAAAAGGTTATATCTAAAAAGTATTAACATACAAAAAAGGGTATGAAAAATATTATTATCATAGTGATCGAAGATTTTGAATTATTATTTATGATTTTTTGTTTTGGTAAGTTAAAGTTTCATTTTACGAATTTACTAAGCAACAATTGCTTCTGTGGTTGTTTCTTTTGATTGTAGATCATTAGAAGCTAAATCGGTTTGGACACTAGCGGAGATCTATCACACTATCCAATAATTATTTGGTAGTTTTTTTGTTATTTTGACTAAGGTTATAAATGGTATGTATAAGTTATTTTTGTAATGAATAATGTGAAGTAAGCCATGTGGTTACCATGGTAAAGTCATGCTCTTTTGTGTATATATAATTGTATAGACTTGAAATGTTTTGGCATGACATGTCTTTTAATCACTTTTAGGTACTTTTAAATATATTGCTTAAGATAAGAGTATTTGAAATTAAATGGAATGTTGATGTGATTTTATGTTGGTCAATGCTTAGTCATAATGTGGATATGAGGTGTTATAAAATATGGTGCCTATGAATGACATATTGGTTAAGGGTTCTATATTGATTGTTTTGGTATGTTTTGATGTGGTTTGAATGTGCTTTGGTTATTGAAATACTTATAATGATGTGTTAGATTAGTGTTTAGGCAAATAACTCATTTTAGGGACAATTTTTTGTGCACACTAGCTTCCACACGATACACGGTCTAGCCACACAGTCATGTGTCACTGTTCATTTTTGGTGCAAGGTTCACACGGTTTAACACACAGTTGAAGACACGACCATGTGTTTACAAATGTAAAGGGACATTTTGTATCGCTTATGGATTTTTCAAATAAATTTTGTTAATTTGAATGCTTGTTGTTATAAAATGTTTCGACTTGTACAATAATGCTCAGTAACCCTATTTAGCGACAAAAATGGGTTAAGGGTGTTACATTCTAGACACTTCGTTACTCTTGTACGCATGTCGTTGCAACTTGTGCTCGCATCTCGATCAATGTTGAACAATATATAGATGAGGTGTATACTTTAGAATGCACATTACGTATTTAGGGAAACGAATTCCCCATCTTGCTTATTTTTCTACGGGAAAATGCCTTCGCCGATTTTCGAGCTTGTCCCAAACAAGGGGTTACGTAGGCAGCCGAAAAGTCACCCACAAGTCACTAAGATCTATGGTGAAATGGACATGAGGGAGAAAACCAACCCAAAACTTTATGGTCTGTGCAGAACAATTGGTAATAATTGGACTAAATGCCCGCATCGAACCTATCATATTAGACAATTATCTTAATCGAGTGAAATATGAATTAATGTACTATATGTTCAGACTGTTATTAAATTTTTTTACTTATGATGCGATTTTCATATTTTTATTTTAGGAACAACACAACTATATTACATCTTTAAACACCACTTTGGCATTATATTGTTTTCAAAAAAGTCAAAAGTTCATTCAAAACAAAATTAAGTTGAGAATTTAATTAATACAAACTTGAAAATTTAAATTACAATTACAAAATAAATGCAATAAAGATAATGTTACATGTGCTAAAATTGATGGTTTGATGGTGTCGTCCGTCGGGTTAATAGTTAGGGTGCCCGATGTTAGCTTTGAAGGTGCTTGCATCGGTCATTGTTATCCTCATCCGGAACATCATTCACATCATCCATCAACGAACCTTTGGGGTATGCTAAACATACTCGAGGTTTGATTCATTTATAACTACTCATGATTTCAAAAGAAGATTTGACAATTGTCTTTATTTTAAGAAAAATAATAATGGTTTATTTGTATATCTACTCCTTTATGTTGATGACATGTTGATAGTAGCCAAAGATAAATGAGAGATAAGAAAGGTCAAAACTTAGCTTAGTAAAGAATTTGAGATGAAAGATTTGGGAGCAACAAAGAAGATACTTGGGATGAATATTCTTAGAGATAGAAAAACATGTAAATTGTACTTAAGTCAGAAATGGTACATTGAGAAAGTTCTTTGCAAGTTCAATATGCAGAGTATCAAGCTTGTTAGTACTTTATTAGCAGCCCACTTCAGACTTTCATCGGCTTTGTCTCCACAATCAGATGATGAGATTGATTACATATCACGTGTTCCATATTCCAGTGCAGTGGGATCTCTCATGTATGCTATGGTTTGCTCACGTCCAGTTTATCATATTCAGTTAGTAGATACATGGCGAATCCTAGTAAAGAACACTGAAAAGTAGTTTAGTGGATTTTCAAATACTTACGAGGTACTACTGATGTTTGTTTATAGTTTGGAAGAACTAGAGACGGAGTTATTGAGTATGTTGATTTTGATTTTGTTGGAGACATTAATAAAAGGTCTCTCATAGGGTATATATTTACTATTAGGGGTTACACCTTTAGTTGAAAAGCCACTTTGATACTATAGTTGCTTTGTCTACTATCAAAACTGAGTACATGGCGATTACTAAGGCTTGTAAAAAAACTATTTGGTTAAAGGGACTCTTTGGTAAACTCAGTAAACACCTTTAGATCAATACAATGTTTTGTGATAGTAAGAGTGTCATCTTCCTTACGAAGGATAAAATGTTTCATAGAGAATGAAGCACATTGATGTTCAGTATTATTTTGTGCGAGATATTATTTTTCGTGATGATATTGTTGTGAGTAAAGTTAGTACTCATGATAATCCTACGGATATGATGACTAAGTCACTTCTTATAACCAAGTTTGAGCATTGCTTCGACTTGGTTGGTGTTCATTGTTGAAGAGTACCCTTTAAGGGGTTTTGTCAGAGTTGTGTGACCCGAATCCCATCACTTGTTAAAAAAATAAATACAGTGGCAAAATTAGAGTATTTGCGGAGGCGATAGGCCAAAGCCCGCCATATATCACCATTAAGCATAAAACTGTATTGGGATTGCGATCATGGGTGTAAGGGCGAAGCCCTCGCAATACAGATCATGTCGCACAAGTAGAATCCATATAGAACTATACTTCTTCTATTTGACATTGATTAGAATAAGATTTTTCAACCTTTTAAATAGATGTAGTCAAAATTCCTCTTGTATCATCTAGTTTTCAACATTAGTGAATTTCTTCTCCTTTGCCGTGGTTTTTTCCTGAAAAGATTTTCACGTAAAATCTGAGTGTTTTATTTTATTTTTTATTGCTTTGCGATCGTTCTATTTCCATTATTGACGTTTATTATATAACAACTATATTTGAACTTTTCAAGGACAAAGTTTAACTTTTATAAAACACTGTATTTTCACTAGGCAAGATAAAGGCATTTCCCTTAAGGTTTTTACCCAAAAACCTTAAGCAAACCCTTACAAAGACGAGAAATAAGGATAATGATTAAATATTTAACTTAAAGGAAGATGTTACAATGATAAAGCTCACTCAATAACAATATAACACTTTAAAAGCTTTCTATCAATTGATTGCACATTTGACTAAGGAGAATTTTTAATTTAACTTTTTTTTTTATTATATTAAAACATTTGAAAAACTATGGCTACCAATACTAAAATAGTTTTTCTTTTGAATAATCTTATTATAGATCTTGATCATATATTCTCTTTTTATGATAATGCTTAGAACTACCCATAGTCCCTCTTCAACTTATAAATAGGAGGACAATGCGTTTCAGTGCACTCAAATCCTCACCTTCCTATATTGACAACAATACCCATATTAATCAAATTAAAACTTAATCAGCAATACTAAAATAGTTAAATTCTCTCTATGTCTAAATAAAACGTGTTACAACATCACTTTTGGAACATCATTTTAAGCGTGGCTCCCAAATCCCTATATTGTTTTACTATAATGATAATTTATACAAATAATTTTCATAATTCATAAATAAATCCTCCTAGCATTATCGACAAAATTAGTGAAAATGCCGCTTTAAAAAAATTAGGGATTTAAGAATTTTTTACATTATTTAGAAAAATAAACCGATTTTGAGAATGACGTGGCAAAAAGCGCGTTCTATGAAAACGCTTTTCAGAAAATATTTTACATCAAACACGTTTTTGTGTGTGTAAAATTTACGTTCTTTAGTTTGTTGTTTAATAGCCTGCATTTTCGACTTTTAGGTTTCAAGTTCAAACCCCCTCCCATGTTTATTCGGGTTTTTTTTTTCTAATGAATGTTGTTTGAAGTTTTTTTTTTTTTTTTTAAGTTTAATTAATATTTTTAATTAATAAGCAGGTTTTTTTTTTCAAGTTTTTAATTAACAAACATATTTTTATATGTGTATTTTAAATAATTATTTGAAATATTTTACATATAAAAATAATAATATTTAAAATAATTATTTGATTTTATAATATTAGAATATAATGTACTCACACAATATAGGTGAAAAAAATAAATATTTATTAAAAATAATTAATTTATTTTTTATGTTAAAATTTATCATACCGAAAATATCCTAAAAAAATAAATATTTGACATATAAAAATTATATATATATAAAAATAAGATTTTTATTATAATAATGTTTTCAAAAAATAAAATATATTTAATATAATGATATACATGAATATATTTTCATTATATCCATAATTTAAGTGAAAAAATAATGATATTTGAAATAATTATTTTTATAATATTAAAATTTACCATAATTACAATATATGAAAAAAATAAATATTTGACATAAAAATTTTATATAAAAAAATATATAAAAATATTAGTTGATCTTTTTAGAAAAGATATATATAAAAAAATTATTTTCATTATATAATTATATATCTATTATTCTGTCTATATAAATAAAAAATATTAATTAAAAAATAAAATTAAAAACTTAAAAACATATTTGTTAATTAAAAACTTGAAAATAACATATTTATTAATTAAAAAATAAAAAATGAGCTTGAAGCAACATTCATTAAAAATGTATAAATAAACATGAGAAAGGATTTAAATCTAAGACCAATGATAAAAAATGCGAGCATTTAACCAACAAAATAAAGAAGCTAAACTATCAAAAGAAAACGTGTTTAATATAAAATGTTTTTTGAAAAGCGAATACCCTAAATGGGTTATGTAACATAAAGTATTTATTATCGAAATTATTTATAGAAATGAATCAAAATGAAAAAAATATTATTGGAATATGCTATTTTTGCAAAAACACGTTTATGTGATGATGTTTTTAGGGAGAATTCTAAAAAGTACTTTCATGTGATAGCATTTTTTATTGACTGAGATAAAAACGCTTTCATGAGAAAGCATTTTACAAAAAAACGCGTTGAAAAGTACACTTACGTGGACTTTATTTTGAAAAAACGCTCTTATGTGGAGGCGTTTGTCTCAATCAAGAAAAAATGCTTCCACGTGAAAGCGTTTTTCTAGAATTTCCCTTGAATATGTCATCACGTAGGCGCGTTTTTACAAAAAAGCCTATTCTAATAATTGTTTTTCACTTTAACCCATTTTTATAAATAATTTCAAAAATGAACCTTTTATGATACATAACCCAGCTTAAATTACTAATTTTTTTTAAAAAAAAAGGGCATTTGTAACTAAGTTTGCCTAACAATATCGATCAACATATGAATAATTAATTTAAATTTTTTTATAAATTTGAATATTTAATTTAGCACTGGGAAATTTAGGTATTGTTTGGTTGACGATTGAAATAAATAAATCAATTAAAATAAATATATTTAATAATTTAATATTTTACACATTTTTTATAATCTATTATAAAAACAATTTGATAAAACTTTTCTATAAAAAAGTGTAGAAAATAATAAGTAGATAAGAATTACTTAATGTAGAATATTTTTAATTAATTCAATTTCATTTTCTTTATTTTAATATTATATTATTTTATAAAAATTTTATATTTAAAATTTGAGTTTTGTTTAGAATAAAATGATATGTTTAAAAGTTAAGGATAAAATGTAAAATTTATTTATTTTTATAATCAATTTGATACAATGCCTAAAATTATCAATAGTTAGGGGTGTGAAGATTTCGGGTAAAACCAAATTAATTTGGTTAACCGATCGAATTCGGTTAATTGGTCGATTAACTGAATTATTTCAGTTGGGTGTCGGTTAATAATTTTTTGGAAGTTCGATTAACGGTTAATTTGATTCGAAATCGGTTGATTAATCGAATTAACCAACTTAATAAATAATATTATAATATATAAGTATTAACCCAAAAATCGGTCGATTAATTCGGTTAATTTTTTGATATGTTTTATACTTATTTTAACTAAAAATAAAAAAACATATAAATTTCGATTAATTCGGTTAACCGACAGAATTAACCGAAAAAGTTTGGTTCGGTTATTTTTTTGAAATTTTTTTGATTCGGTTAACAATTTAAAAGGGTCGATTAATTCGGTCAATGGTAGTTCGGGTCGGTTAACTGATTGAAACCCTTACCTATAGTCCCTCCTCAACCCATAAATAAAAAAATAATGTGTTCGAACGTGCTCAAACTCATGTCTTTCTGCTTGAATTAAGACTGAATTATAAATGAAAAATTTTGTTTTCCACAACAAGAAATGTGGCAATCATAATCGAACATGCTTGCCATACGCAAGCTCTCTTCTTATTTATATAATAAGAAAAACAAACAAATTAAATAGAACAACTCTTTCACATTTTATATTGTGAGAATTTGTACATTCAACTCGCACTCCTAGTCCTTGATGGAAAATATCAAATGAGAGTCTGCAATGGCGCCATCATTGTTTTCCTTTTGTTATTCTCAACCACTGAGGCCAGTTACCTCAGCCTGGTTAAACAGTTCATGGCTCCTCAAAATACTGCTCGTGCCGCCAATAGAATGCCGCCATTGGTGTGGGATAAAAGGCTCGCACAGTATGCTCAATGGTATGCTAACCAAAGGCGTGAAGATTGTGCTTTGAGGCACTCCAATGGACCTTATGGAGAAAACATATTTTGGGGTGGTGGTGATGGCTGGATGCCTGCCGACGCGGTTGCTGCTTGTGTGTCCGAGAGTAAATGGTACGATTACTGGTCTAATTCCTGTGCCGGAGGGCAGGAATGTGGGCATTATACGCAGATAGTGTGGAGCAGTACCAAAAGAGTTGGGTGTGCCAGGGTGATTTGCGATGGAGGGAAGGGTGTTTTTATGACTTGCAACTTTGATCCTCCCGGGAATTTCATCAGAGAAAGACCTTATTGAATTTCATCAATGATTTGCTTTCATGAATTTTTTTAACTGCAACTTATGTGAAATAAAAACTGGAATATTGATATTGATACATTGGATCAACGGACGTGAAGATGGAGAGGAGAGAATTCTGGTTCAGCAATAGAGAAAAAGATCATTTTCTCTCTCATAGGATGTTTGTAGAATTTTATTATATAAGGTTGGACCCCGAGTTAGATTCCGAGTCAGATCATTTTTATTATAATTATATAATAATTGATAAGCTATCACATTTACAGATATGAGGTTTAGTGTGTATATTTGTATACTACACCTCTTTAGTCATTTTGCTTATATCAAATTTGAGCTTGGCAACGAACAAATAATGGTACAACAAATAAAAACAAGTCTTGATTTTTTTTTGTTATCAGATTAGTGTGCGACAAAGAAGTTAAATTTGAATTGGTATCGATTATATCTATTGAAATATATATTTCGATAATAAATCAGAACAATAAACTTTAGGTTTAATATTTGATTAAATTTTAATCATACCCGTTGAAATAGGGTATAACGGTTGGTACAAAATTTATTTATATTAGATTTATTGAATGATAAATTGTTATATGCTAAGTATGGGATGATATTGTTGCTTAATGTATGGAATCACTTTGAACAAATTGTCATATATACTAACGGCTCGAAAACAGTCGCTATAGATCTAGAAACTCTATACCGGCATATAAATGGGATATTCCAACAGAAAAATAACCGTTCCTAAATGTAAGTCAGTATACATTTTACCGACACAAAATGTGACCATAGTATAGGCACTAAGGCTTATATCGACAATTCAAGCGTATCAATTGTCGGTATAGACCACAAACATATAGTAATAACTCTTAGGAAATTCTAATTATATCCCCAAGCATACAATGACAGTGTAAACCGTCAGTAAATAGTGTTATTAGTTTAGATATACCGACGGCTATTCTTGCATCGGCGTAAAGTTAAATTCCAATTATATCCTGAAACATACAGTAATATTGTGGACCATTATTGTAATTTAATTTAATAATGTTAATTTTTCATCGGAAGAATTAAAATATTAATTTATTTATAACATTAATTCAATATACAAGTAAAAAATAAATATTTATTGGAAACGTAATCTAAATAAAATAAAATGGAACCAAATGCACTATCCAAATATAGTCCAAATACATAATCATAGTCTACTTATATTCCTATGGAACATAGTTACACTATAGCAGTATAAATGGTCTCATGAAGACAATGGTTATGCTTTGATGACCCCCTCCATCAACGTTTCTGTTATAATAAATGTCGATAACGATAATAGAATTATTACAAAGCAATAAGGAAAGAAAAATAAAAACACAAATTTTATATGAAAAATCTTTTCGGGAAAAATTATGAATAGAAGAGAAGAAATACATTAATGTTGAAAAACAAATGATACAAAAAGAGTTTCGACTACATTTATTTAAGGGTTAAAAAAACCCTATTCTAATCAAAGTCAAATAGAAGAAGTATAGTTTGATACGGATTCAACTTGTGCGGTATGATTCGTACCACGTGGGCAACCCAGTCCAATTTTGTGCCCTTGAAACTTCGCCCCCACAGATCCCCTTATTTTACCTCTGTAGTTTGTTTCTTTGACAAGTAACGAATCTCTACCAATTTCTCTACATAAATGATTACGAACACCTCCTTTTGTTCAACTCATTTCACAAACCATCTCATGCCATTAATTTGCTTTTCATCATGTATAAGATTCAGAACATGGAGATGAAATGAGAGGAAGAGGGCTTACCCTTTTAGTTGGCATGTTGTTGTTGACAATGACAAAATTCAGACACTTTTAGAATTAAACATTCAAATGTGGCACAAATGCTAAAACCTGTAATAAATAAAGTGTTCATAGTCAAAACATTCTTCAAAATCAAATGCAAAACCATATTGAAATAAACTTCAAAGACCACTTACATGCTCCCCAAAGGAGTCCCTCCATCTTAACACCTCTTACTGCTTCTGCATGGTTTAATATCCAACAATACCGAGGACTTGCCAGCATTAGTTGACATGCGTAATAAAAACAAGTTAAAGGACTCGTGTTGATTCTTCTTGGCGGAGGCCAGTATCTGTGCGTGCGTTCTTCTGCTGCCTTCTTTTCCTGCTTGGTCTCTTCACTAAACAGATCTACATCATCGTCATCGTTATCCTCAGCAACTGCAAGAGTATCATTCAAAGGGTGAGGCGATTGATCTCCTACGGCTGGTAGTGATGAAGCGTCAAATTGTACATCATCTCCAAGAACGCCACATGCCAATCTCTATCAAAGTACGACAGTGGTGGTGATATCAGTGACGGTGACAACTTTCCTCCTTGTATAGGTACGAAATTTCATGTCAAATATATCTACATTTGAGAGCACAGATACGATTTCATATCAATGCGGGAACCAATTCTTCCATCGGATTTGATGATGTAACAACCTCAGATCGAGCCGGACGAATTAAAATTATTGATTTAAAACCTCCTACAAGACAGTATAGATTACAACAATTCTCTCCAAAACCGTTTAATGTTATGGTAGCTCTTGCACATTTGGGATTTAACACAACTATACAACCTACAAGGATTTCGATGGGCATTTGGGAAAATTTGGAAATTCTTAAAGATGAGAAGGCATGACTTGTCATCTTATAGAATGTTAATGACTTCCTCATTCTTAAACTCCGATCAACCCTTCCGAACCTCCGCAAAGCCATTTTTCCTCTACTTAAAAATATCTTCCCTTTGTTTAAACTCTGATCAATCCTTCCGAACCTCTGCAAAGCCATTTTCGGCACATGACCCTCATTTCAGGTAACTCATAGAATACACGTCCTCAGGACAACATTAATTTCCTTCTTTGGGCAGCATAATACATCAACAATGCAGGATATTTTAACATCAATAAAACATTTTGGACAATGTAAACAGTAATACGGTAGGGTACTAGGCAGCAAAAACGAAATCAATATGTGCTACTTTGGACAGCATAAATCAGCAAATACAGCAGGGCATTAAACAGCAATAACACCATTAATATGTCTGGCTTTGGACAACATAAATCAGCAAACAAAACAGAGCATGAAACAGTTATAGCACGATTAATATGAGTGGCTTTGGACAACATAAATCAGCAACAATGCAGGGTATAAACAAGACACATTAGCATGAAAATAAATGCTGACAATCTAGCATTAGGACAGCATCACATTTTATTATTTGAACAGCAGAAATTTTTTCCTGCATAGCAGCTTAGAGAAACATGCAAATTAATTTACTAAAAGCTTGATTCAACACACATTACAGCCGAATATCTTGTATACCAAAAGCACAAAAAGTTGAACTTAAACATGTCCTAAACGGACAGTATTCATCAACCGAAACAAGAAGACTGAATCAGTAGAAAATTGAGCAATTAGAATATCTTGTATAGATTACGAAATTCCATGCCAAAATATATATACATTTAGGAGCATAGGTACGATTTCATACTTATGTATGAACCAATTCTCTCACCGGATTTGGTGATGTAACAGCCTTAGACCGAGCCGACCGACTGACAACCTGTGGATGAAACGACTAAGCAATTAATCATGCAAGAATCCAAAACTTTATGTATAAGTATTGATTTAAAACCTCTTACAAAAGTCGATTGAATCTTAGCTCGATTCACATGATAATTGTTTCTAATACAGAAGAATGTGGGTTCGAGTACGTTGAAGCATATTATCCTCCTATTTATGGGTTGAGAAAGGATTATGGGTAATTCTAAGTATTATGTAAAAATATATATATATATATAATAAAATTGTTCAGAAAAAAACCTCTTACAAAAGAGTATAAATTACAACAACTCTCTCCAAAACCGTTCCATGTTATAGTAGCTCTTGCACATTTTATGAACATCATCACATCAGTAACCCACAACACGATATGGGATTTAGCACAACTATACAAAATACAAGGATTTCGGACCGATTACAATGCGCATTTGGGAAAATTAGCAAATCATAAAGATGAGAAGGCACGAATTGTCATCGTATAGAATGTTAATGACTTCTTCTCCGATCAACTCTTCCGAACCTTCGCAAAGCCATTTTCAGCACACAGCACTCATTTCAGACAACTGATAGAATACAAATCATCAGGACAGCATTAATTCCCTTCTTTGGGTAGCATAATACATCAACAATACAGGATATTTTAACAGCAATAAAACATTTTGGACAATGTAAACAGTAATACTGTAGGGCACTAGGCAGCAAAAATGAAATCAATATGTCCTACTTTGGACATCATAAATCAGCAAATAAACCAGAGCATTAAACAGAAATAACACCATTAATATGCTTGGTTTTCAGCAAACAAAACGGAGCATTAAACAGTTATAACACCATTAATATGTCTGGCTTTGGACAACATAAATCAGCAACAATGCAGAGGATAAACAAGACACATTACATAAAAATAAATGCTGAAAATCTAGCATTAGGACAGCAATAGCAGAAAATTTTTCCTGCATAGCAGCTTAGAGAAACATGCAAATTAATTTACTAAAAAGCTTCATTCAACAACATGTAAATCACTCTAATCTCTTCCGATCAAAATTCTTAATTTCATCAGTAAAGTTGTTCAATTTAAAATAATTTATCTAGGTTCAATGATGTCTAAAGTTAAAGGTGATTAAAAAGTAAATTTGGGTGTGATAACTCTCCCTCCCTTAATGAAATTTCGTTTCCAAAATTTTCTTTCTTACAAAAAAGATGAGGATATTGTTTCGTTATGAAACTCTATTTTTCCCAAGTAGTTTCCTTGACCTTGTGATTTCACCAAAGAACTTTCACCAAAGGAATTCTTTTATTTTAAAGTTCCTTCACTTCTCTAGTCAAAATTTGAATCGGTTCTTACTCATAAGAGAGGTTTGGTTCCACTTTTAAGGTCTCCACTTGAGCATAGTGTGGTACAACCATCAGTGCCACTTGTTGGGTTGAAGCCAATGATGAATCCGTCTCGGAACTTACTTTAGATCTTTGATTCCAGTGCGATCATCGTGGCCTCCTCGTACGGCGTTGCTTACCCCTTGCCTCCTCCGATAGTAGATATGATTTGTTGTGGTGTCTAAACCATGAGAAATTTGGTGCGCAAATAGGTAAGAAGTCGTACATATTGTCACGGACCACGCACTGAGGCCCGAGACGAGCACACATCAAGCTGCCCAAGAAGCACTCTGTAGCATTTTGGGTCTATCACCACTTAGCCCAACACTTGGGATTGAAGAGCCTTTCAAAGAAGATATGACAAGTGGCATATAATCAGGAATATTCCCTTTTTATTCTTTCCATATCTTTGTAAAATCTTACCATTGTATCTCAACCGTCGATGTACTCTAATTTTGATCGTTGGATGTAGGGGACTTCAACTATAAATAGAGGCTTACCCCCACCTCATTTTACACACTTCACACTTCATACTTGAATATACAGAGTATTCACTCAATTCCTTCCTTGTCTTTTTGTTTTGCCTTTTTCTTTCAGAGTTCCTTTGCTTCCGCTAGGATCTAAGCACTTTAGCTTTGATCGAGTTCCAGGCTTACTTAGGCGTTGTTTGATCAAGAAGCGTCTAAGGCCGCACGCTCTAAGATTTGAGTTCTAAGGACGTGACAAGTGGTATCCGAGCCTGTTCGAGTGAGAGAACTGACACCACAAAACACAAGCGAGGTTCCAGCAGTTGAACGAGAGACCCGTGCTGTTGCTGAGAAGAAGAGGAGAGAGAGTTCCAGGGACATCATTTCAGCCTTGGAGAGGAGGGTCGTTAGACTTGAAGATTCCATGAAGGAAGTCAAGGAGGCTCAGGAAGAGACAGAACCGTACTTTGAGAGAGTGGGTTCTCTTAAAGAAGAAGTCATGACTGCGGTTCAAGGACTTCTCGACGACATGTATAAGAAGTTAGACCAACGGGACAATTCCCTTGAAGTAGCAGGGGAAGCTACCAAAGCCGAGTTGGTGGAGGAGATCAAGGATCTCCGAAGTGAGCTTGCCATTTACAAGAGAGCCGTAAAGAATGGCATGATGTCAAAAACAACGGCACCCACACCTAGGATCGATGTCCCAAAGCCAAAGATGTATGCAGGGACACGATCAGCCCAAGATGTTGAGAATTTCATTTGGGCCATGGAGCAACACTTCCGAGCCATGGGGGTCAAGGACGAAGCAACAAAGGTAAACACTGCTTCTATCTATTTGACTGATATCGCTCTTCTATGGTGGCGACATAGGTGTTCCGAGAAGGAGAATGGGGAAATTCCCATTACAACATGGAGTGAGTTTCAGTCCGAGCTAAAGGAACATTTCTATCCCAAAAATGCGCAACTAGAAGCCCGAGCAAAGTTGCGACAACTCAAGCATACTGGCTCAATTCAAGATCATGTAAAGCAATTCACCGAGCTCAAGCTTTAAATCCCAAAGTTGAGTGAGGAAGAAGGATTCTTTACCTTCTTGGACGGACTCCAACGATGGGCTAAAATGGAGTTGAACCGTATGGGAGTCCAAGAGCTTTCTAAAGCTTTGTCCGCAGTAGAGTCAATTATCGAGTTCGAGATCAAAAGGTCCGAGTCTACTAAACCAAAGCCAAAATCCAAAGGCAATGGTGGGGGAGACAAGGAAAGACCAGCCAATAAGGGGTTTGAGAAGCCGACCGGTAGTAATATCAAGTTTCGCAGACCTTAGGAGCAGAACAATGAGCCTTTCAAGTGCTACATTTGTGGAGGAAAACACTTGGCGAGGAACTATCCTCAAAGTGAGAAAGCCGCTGCCATCCAAAGGAAGGATGCTGAAGAGGAGACTCTTAAGCTTAACTCCATCATGAGCTCCATGGAGGTTAATAAGGGTTAGAAGAAGAAGGGACTGATGTTCGTCGACATCACCGTGACAGGCCAAAAGATGAGTGCACTAGTGGACACTGGTGCATCAGAATTGTTCGTGTCCGAGCAAGCTGCCAAGAGAATTGACCTTCGTGTTGAGAAGGCAAGTGGGTTTATTAAAACCGTCAATTCCAAAGAGGCTCCGATTGTGGGGGTGGCAAAAAGAGTCATGATAAACCTTGGGGGTTGGATCGGTAAGGAAAACATCAAGGTAATCCCTTTGGATGACTTTGATTTCGTGATTAGACTTAATTTCCTTGATCGAGTTAATGCGTTCCCTGTTCCATTTGCCAATTATTTATGCATTTTGGATCCGAAACATAAATGCATTGTTCCGACAACTCAAAAGGCTGGAGTTGAAGCCAAGATGTTATCAGCCATCCAGCTTAGCAAGGGGGTGCACAAGGAGGAACCAACTTACTTAGCTGCGTTGGTTGATGAGCAACCTACCAAGTCCGTTAAGGTCCCAGAAGAGGTGGGACAAGTGTTGGCAAAATTCAAAGATGTGATGCCAACCGAGTTACTCAAAAGCTTGCCACCAAAGAGAGAGGTGGATCACAAGATTGAACTCGTGCCAAATGCGGAGCCACCCATTAGAGCCCCTTACCGAATGGCTCCACCCGAGTTAGAGGAGTTGCGCAGACAGTTGAAGGAACTCCTAGATGCAGGTTATATCCGACCGTCTAAGGCACCCTATGGTGCGCCGGTACTCTTTCAAAAGAAGCACGATGGGACGCTTCAAATGTGTATCGACTATCGAGCTTTGAACAAGCTCACTGTGAAGAACAAGTACCCGATCCCGCTCATTACCGACTTGTTCGATCAACTTGGTGGTGCAAGGTGGTTCACCAAGTTGGATTTGAGGTCTGGATATTATCAGGTTCGAATAGTCGAAGGAGATGAACCAAAGACTGCATGTGTGACGCGCTATGGTTCGTATGAATTCTTAGTGATGCCCTTCGGTCTCACGAACGCTCCCGCCACTTTCTGTACTCTCATGAACAAGGTATTACAACCCTTCATTGATCAATTTGTTGTTTTTTACCTTGACGACATTGTGATTTATAGCAAGACACTTGAAGAGCATTTGGGGCATTTGAGAAAGGTGTTCAAAGTCTTGCGAGAAAACGAGCTCTACGTCAAAGAAGAGAAGTGCTCGTTTGCCCAACAGGAGGTCTCTTTCCTCGGCCACATTGTGGGAGGTGGCAAGATTCGAATGGATGGGGCCAAAGTCCGAGTCATTGAAGATTGGGAGCCACCAACCAAGGTGACAGAGTTGAGATCCTTCTTGGGGCTAGCCAATTATTATCGAAGGTTCATCAAAGACTACTCCAAAATAGCCGCACTCTTGACCGAGTTACTAAAGAAGGACAAGGCATGGGATTGGAGTATCGAGTGCCAACAAGCCTTTGCAAAATTGAAAAAGGCCATGGTCAGTGAACCAGTGTTGGTGTTACCAGATTACACCAAGTCATTTGAGATCTACACCGATGCGTCTGATGTTGCCATTGGTGGAGTTCTTATGCAAGAGGAACATCCAGTTGCCTTTGAAAGCCGGAAGCTCAATGAGACCGAGAGGAGGTACACGGTCCATGAAAAGGAAATGATTGCAGTAGTGCATTGCTTGCGCACTTGGCGACACCACATACTTGGGTCCAGGTTTATGGTATACACAGACAATGTTGCTAATAGATATTTTCTAACACAAAAGAAGTTGTCTCCAAAGCAGGTCCGATGGCAGGAATTCCTTGCAGAATTTGATTTTTCCATGCAATACAAGCCAAGAAAGGTGAATTCTGTTGCCGATGCCCTAAGCCGAAGGTACAACATGGAGTCTGTTAGCTTGCCGGAGGGACAACTATTGGAGCGCATCAAAGAGGGATTGTCACATGACCCAATAGCTAAAATGCTCATTGACTATGCCAAAGAAGGGAGAACTAGAAAGTTTTGGCTTGAAGGGGACATGCTATATGCTCGAGGACATCGCCTTTATGTGCCTCAGTTTGTAGAATTGCGCAAGGGGCTCATGAGGGAATGTCATGATTCCAAGTGGGCGGGACATCCGGGGATGAACCGGACATTGGCACTGATTGCAGAAAATTACTACTGGCCGCACATGGGCACAGATGTTGAAGCCTATGTGAAGACTTGTCTTGTGTGCCAACAGGACAAGATAGAGATAAAGAAACCAGCGGGACTGTTGCAGCCATTGCCCATTCCCGAGCGACCATGGGAAAGTGTTTCCATGGACTTTATTGTCGGTTTGCCCAACACTGACGGCTTGTCAAGTATCATGGTTGTTGTTGAAAGGTTTTCGAAGTATGGGACGTTCATTCCAGCGTCCAAGGTGTGTCCAGCCGAGGAGGCAGCTCGTCTTTTCCTCAAGCACGTGGTCAAATATTGGGGAGTGCCAAAGACGATTATCAGTGATCGAGACACACGATTCACGAGGAGATTTTGGACTGAATTATTCAAGCTCATGGGATCAAGCTTGAACTTTTCAACAAGTGTTCATCCTCAAACCGACGGGCAAACTGAACGAGTGAATGCACTCTTGGAGATCTATTTGAGGCACTATGTGAGTGCAACACAGCGCGACTGGCCAAAACTGTTGGATGTGGCTCAGTTTTCTTACAACTTGCAACGGAGTGAGGCCACAAACCAAAGTCCGTTTGAGATCGTGACCGGGCAACAACTGCTTACACCCAACACGGTTGTTACCAAGTATGAGGGGCCAAATCCAGCAGCACACAAGTTTGCCACAGAGTGGCAAGAGCATCACGACTTAGCCCGAGCTTGTTTACACAAAGCAAGGAAGCGGACCAAGAAGTGGGCAGATCGAAAGCGTAGGGACGTGAATTTCCAAGTTGGTGATTTAGTCCTTGCCAAATTGACAGGGATCTTGCGCAACCCGACTATGCACAAAGGGCTTGTGCGAAGATACGAGGGTCCGTTCAGAGTTGTGAAGCGGGTAGGCACGATGGCCTACAGATTGGAGTTGCCACCAACCATCCGAGCTCATCCAGTGTTTCATGTTAGCTTACTCAAGCCTTACCACCAAGATGAGTCAGATCTGGATCGAGGCAAATCACACTGAGCGCCAGTCGGAGTGAAGATCTCTTATGAGAATGAGGTTCGAGAGATCCAAGCGGAGAGAGTTATTCGACGACCAGGTTACCGACCAAGGCATGAATATTTCGTTCAATGGAAGGGACTTCCCGACAGTGAGGGTAGTTGGGAACTAGCCGAGGGTCTATGACAATTCAAAGACCAAGTGGACAGATACCATGCAAGCAGAGTGACGAGGGCGTCACTAGATTCAGTGGGGAAGAATGTCACAGACCGCGCACTGAGGCCCGAGACGAGCACACATCAAGCTGCCCAAGAAGCACTCTGTAGCATTTTGGGCCTATCACCACTTAGCCCAACACTTGGGATTGAAGAGCCTTTCAAAGAAGATATGGCAAGTGGCATATAATCAGGAATATTCCCTTTTTATTCTTTCCATATCTTTGTAAAATCTTACCATTGTATCTCAACCGTCGATGTACTCTAATTTTGACCGTTGGATGTAGGGGACTTCAACTATAAATAGAGGCTTACCCCCACCTCATTTTACACACTTCACACTTCATACTTGAATATACAGAGTATTCACTCAATTCCTTCCTTGTCTTTTTGTTTTGCCTTTTTCTTTCAGAGTTCCTTTGCTTCCACTAGGATCTAAGCACTTTAGCTTTGATCGAGTTCCAGGCTTACTTAGGCGTTGTTTGATCAAGAAGCGTCTAAGGTCGCACGCTCCAAGATTTGAGTTCTAAGGACGTGACAATATGCTTTCAAATATTGATATATTACTCGTGAAATTTACGCCGATCTTTATCAATTCTCTCTCGTAAATATGTCTGAAATCGGCCTATTCAGACAATTTTTTTAAAACAAATTTTTTTTTGTTTAATTTAGCCCAAATTTTAGGGAGATTTTTATTTTAAAAAATAAAATATTTCAATTTATAAATTTTTTTAAGTTAAAATATTAATTTTGTTCATTTTTATTTAGTTAATTCATTACAAATGTATACTTGCAATATACATTCTTTTTGGTGAATTATAGGTAAAGTCCTAACAACAACGCGATTAAAGCAACTCGAACTCAAGTCACACCTAAGACAGTGAATATCCTAACCATTAAGCCAATACACGAGATTCCATCATGTACATTTTTAATTCCATAAGTAGACTTAAAAAATTGTTGTCTCTCATTTCTTCTATATATTTATTTTTTTAATATTTTATTATATTTTATAAGACACTTGTCAATATCTTAATATTATTTGTAAAATCTAAAAATTTGACGTTTACTATATTAAATATTTTCTCTAATTAAAAATATTGAATTGCTGAAAGTAATGAGTTTATAATCTTTCTTTCTTTAAGAAATCATTAATTAATGTTTAATTGATTAATGCGTTATATTTAATTTAATAAAATAAATATTAAATATTTTTTTGAAATAATTAATAAAAAGAAGTTAATATATGATATTAGAAGTGATTATGGATCGGGTTCAGGCCGACCAAATGCAAAATTTTAAGTTTGTTTTTTAGGTTAGATTGAAAAATGGGTTAAATTTTTTTTTTTCAATCCCGACTCAGATAAAAAATGCTAAATCCGAGCTCGGCTTGCCCGTATTTGAAAGAAATGTATATTAACTTTTTATATAAAAACAAATTTACAAATTATAATACATCAAATATACTAAAAAATTAAAATAAATGTTTCCTAACAAATTAAAAATACATTGAAAAAAATCATAATAATTAAATAACATTAAGATAGTTGCAATTTAGCAAGAAAATGCTTCTAAAATAGAAACAAAATTAATAATAAAACAAGAGCTATACAATATCTAAACAATAACAACAAGCAAGTAACAATGTAATAGAAAAATGGCAGCAAACAACACTAAAAAAAATTAGGCGAATTCGAGCCGAACCTGAACCAAAAAAATTTACGTGAAGCTCAATTTATTTAGAAAATGAATCTTATTGTTATTTTCATGTCCATTTTTGAGATCCTACCCATAATCAAATCTATATGATACCGATTATTATTTTTATTAACCTAAGCTGATAAATTTTTTTTTTTTATAAATAAAAGAACGGAACAGTCTAACTTATATCAATTTATTCTTACATATGGTAAACTAATTATATCCTCTAATAAATAATTTCAAATGTAAGCACATCCAAAATACGTAAAATACTATCGCCCGGGTAAATTGTTCGAGCTAACCAATTTACAATCGAGTTTCCTTCTCTTTTTACAGATTGAAATATAACACATTCAAACTCTTTGGAAACAACCTTAACTCTTTTTACTATTGTCTCCGATGGGCCCTGCCAAACAATCGTTAACCATTCGCAATGCCATTTAATAACAAATTAAAATTATTTCATTTATCTATTAAAAAAGTTTATTTCATTTATGATTTTAGAAAATTAAAATTAAATATCGATTATTAAGATTAAATTTCTAAATTTATGCATTGAATAATTACTTAAAAAGTTGAGTAACAATCAATAACACATAATCAATGCCATGATGGAATTTAAATTTAATGAAATATATGATTGGGATTTAAAATCAATTTTTTTTATTTTAATTTTATAAATTCTGTTGGATCAGAATACTAATTAGATTAAAAGTTAAATTGTGCATATATGTTATTTTTTTATTAATTGATTAAATAGATTGTTTTTTTTCAAGATTTAGAGAAATAAGTTAATTTTAAAGAGAGTGTGTGAAAGCGCGTCTAGCTAAATGAATTTTTGCAGACATATCAGTAAAGCGTGTTTTCTGAAAATTACAAAGAAAACACGTTTAGCTGAGCGCATTTTTCTTGACATGTTAGTAAAAGCTCAAGATAACTGTGCGGAAAGTTCGCCTAGCCAGACGAGTATTTCTACCGACTGTGCAAAAAAGGTACCCAACTGAATATACTCTTCATACTCTCTCTCCAAAAAATTGACTTATTTAGTCAATTAATATATATATATAACCTAGTAAATTTATTTAAATAAACCAAATTTATTTAATAGTAACTTTTAAATTAACTGACTAATGGGAACTTAAATTTGGACATAACAATCCCTACAACGAGCATTGGTTTCTGGAAAAAAGAAAATGATGGTTGCATGTAAAAACCACATCTTTCAAGTCCCAACGTAATGCAAACTATCAACCAAAACTTGATTGTTTCTTGTTTTTTCTCATTAATTTAAGTGTAGCTTTTCATTTAATTTCCATAACTCACAAATCTTGGAGAAAAACAAGTCCCCTCTTATCAGAGAAAGATCAATATCCAATGGCAGGCTATAGGAATGCTTCTAAACACATAGCAGTGTTGGCTTTCCCCTTCAGCACCCATGCCGTCCCTCTTCTCAACTTCATCCGTCAGCTATCAGACGCCTGCCCCCACACCATGTTTTCCTTCCTTAGCACCCAACAATCCAACAACTCAACTTTCCCCAAAAATCTTGATAAAATTAAGCCTTTTAATGTGTGGGATGGATTACCTGAGGGGTACAGGTTTAGGGGGAATCCTCACGAGCCCGTCGACTATTTCCTTAAGGCGGTACCTGGGAATTTTATGAAGGCTGTAAATGCTGTTCTGTTTGAAACTGGTAAACCAATTGATTGTTTGATAACAGATGCATTTTATGCGTTTGGGGCTGATATGGCGGATGAGCTGAGCATCCCTTGGGTGGCACTTTGGACTGCTGGTCCTAGGGCACTCTTCGTTCATGTCGACTCTGATGTTATTCGCCACCATGTAGGAATTAACGGTAAGGATACATGCATATGAGATATATAAACCAGCAGCGCAGCCAGGGGCTGACACCCCCAAATAAAAAATTTCAGCTTTATTCTCTTTATAATCTATAAAATTTTAAATTAGTTTAGTCCTTAAAAAGATGAGAATAGTCCTTTAAAAATTGGGTGCTGAACAAATATGAATATTCATAAAATTGCAGGTCCTAAAGACAAACCACTTGCTTTTCTTCCCCATTTTTCTGGCATACGTGTTGCTGACTTACCCATTGGATTAACCTCCGGAGACATTGCCGCCCCCATGCCGGAATTGTTGTATAAAATGGGAGTGTCACTATCACGCGCCACCGCAATTGCCATAAATTCATACGAAGACTTAGATAATACAGTGGTGAACATGCTGAAAGTAAGATTCAGTACGTTCCTCAACGTTGGTCCCTTCAATATGCTATCATTTTCCGGTTCCACAGTGGATGACTCGCATGGGACCTTGGATTGGATGAGCAAGCATGAGGCAGCATCGGTGGTATACATCAGCTTTGGAAGCGTGATAACCCCACCACCCCATGAGCTACATGCATTATGTGAAGCCTTGGAAGAATGTGAGTTTCCATTTCTTTGGTCTTTGAGGGGAAATCCTGAGAAACAACTGCCACTAGAATTCCTGGAAAGAACCAGCTCCAAGGGAAAGATAGTCCCATGGGCTCCTCAGAAACAAATATTGGAACATCCATCAGTTGGGGTTTTTGTAAGTCATGGCGGATGGAATTCAGTCCTGGAAAGTATTAATGGAGGCGTGCCTATGATCTGCAGGCCATTTTTTGGAGACCAACAACTGAACACTCGAACTGTGGAGGTTGTATGGGGATTTGGGTTGGGGTTAGAAGGTGGAACATTGACAAAAGGAGGAGCAAAGAATGGATTGAAGTTGATATTGTGCAGCCAAGAAGGGAAGAAAATGAGAGAGAAAATTAGAGTTCAAAGAGAGCTGGCTTGCAAGGCTGTTAAACCCAATGGTAGCTCTAATGAAAATTTCAAAACACTGGTGAAACTTGTCTCCAACACTTACCACCAAAACATGGTTGACCAAACATCTTGAGGCTGGTAATTGCGGTCAAAGGCTTTCCTCTACCAACATTTCCTTATTGATATGCTGTGCTTGCCATAACATATACCAGCACTGGTGCATATGTGGGATCAGTACCATCATCATCATCATCATCATGAAACAAAGAGAAAAGCAAAACCCTAAATCGGGTTTTGCATATTTTTGAAAAGTAACAAGTAGTTATATATTTTAATAAAGAATAGTAAATCTTAAATTTCCATAAACAACATTAACTATTCTCTAATCTAGTATTTCGGATTTATGAACAATATATTAAAAAATATAATCGTTTAAATTTCGTATTAAATTTATGATATTTACATTTTTATTATAGTAAAAATATATAATTTAATTTTAATTCTCTAAAAATCAAAGAACAAACCTCTTGCCACCTTCCATTCCTGATATCAAGAGAGCAAAAGGAAGGGGAACCATTCTTGATATTAAGAGAACAAAAGGAAGGGAAAAACGAGTTTTTAATGAAGAAAGGAAAGGAGAAATTGTGGGGTTGGGGTGGGAGGGATTGAAAGAGATATTGCCAATTTGGGGATCTTTGATGGTAACCATGTAATGAAACCAATCACTTACGTCACATTAGGTTCAAAAATGGAATATGGTTAATCATTCTGTTGGAATGAAATAAGACTTTAATAAAATTGAATAGGCATAATAGTGCTTTGGTTGAATGTAATGGAAAGAGTACTATAACATTATTCATGCATTTGGTTGAGAGGAATAGATATGTAATAGCAAAAAAAAAAAAAAAAAATACACAATGATGAATATGCCTTTTAATAAATTAAATTATTCTTTTATTTTTATAAAAATATTAAAAAAGCAAAATCTATTGTGAATATTTTATTAAATGGATGTCTATCAAGATCAAGATAAGTTTGGATGAAGTTTAAATTCTAGTAGTCATTAGAATTAGAGTTCTATTTCTTTATACTTTTTATGTCTATAAATATAGACCTTGGAGAAGCATTGTAACTCACTTCTATTGATCAATAAAATACGCTCTCTCTTTTGCTCTCTTATTTTCTTTGTTCTTTACTCTCTGGCCTTTTATTTTATAACACGTTATCAGCACAATTCTCTTTTAATTATTTTTCTTTCAGTCGTAAATTGAGGTAGACGCACAATGGGTAATCATTAGAGCTTTTAACCACTCAGTGCTCATGTTAATAGCTAGGGTGATAACGATGATGTTAAAGATCTTCAGATAGATTTTGATTTGAAATCCATGCATGTTTGTGATGGTGATTATGAAGTAAATAATATAGTGGGACATTTATAAATTCATCCTACTAAATTTGTTGCATTCCTAGAAGTGAATGCAAACATAAAGAAAATAAAAAATATAATCATGGGCCACTAAAAGTGGGAACATAGTGATGAATAAGAGAACAATGAGAATTCTCAAGATAACTTTTCAAAAGGCAAAGATAACTTATGTTATCAATGTGATATGAAAGGTTATTGGCCACATATGTGGCGTATGCCTAAATACTTTGTTTTTGTTAATATTCTTTGAGGAAGGATATTAGAATGTAATAATGAATTCTATCATTACAGATGGAAAGTATTTATTTTAATCTTTGACATGGATGTAGTAAATTGGACTATAATAATAGTCATGAGGATAGTCGTGATAAATTTTCTCACCACTAGAAGTGGAAATATAAAGAAAGCAAGAAAAGACCAAGAATTTTCAAGAACTCTTTAAGAAGAGAGGCAACTTATGCATGAAAAGTTATTGGTTATGTACCTATTGTACATTTGAAAAATAAGATCCACTCTTAAAGTTTGCTATTAATAAATACCCTGCATTTGAAGATTTTGGCATATTCCCTGAGTGAATATTGCCTATAATTTAGACATTTCCAGTAGTAAATGTCATAGTGATACTTATATGTGGATACAAAGTGAAAGGAATGATAGTAAAATCATCAATTTGCTACAATTTAGTACAATTGAAACACATGTTAAAATAAACCAAAGGTATACTGGTATAAATATATTTACTATTTGGCATGACCAGTTAGACCATCCTAGATCATATATGATGCGAAAATTAATTGAGAATTCATATGAATATTCATTAAAGAACCAAAAGATTCTTTAATTTAAAGAATTCTCATTTGTTGCTTGTTGTCAATGAAAATTGATTATTAAAAACTCACAAGCTAAAGTTAAGATTTAATGTCTTGCATTTCTGAAATGAATATGGGTCCATTAATCCACCATGTGGATGATTTTGATATTATATGATTTTGGTAGATGCATCTACAAAATAATCACATATGTGTTATTAACTTGCAACCTGTCGTTTGCAAGATTGTTTGAATAATTAATTTCAGATCGTTCAATCAAAACAATTCATCTTACTAATACTGATGAGTTTATATCTCAATCTTTTATTGATTGAGTTTGAAAAACTTTGGTAAAAATTTGTTATTTATGCGCATAATGGTTTAAAGAAATTATTAATTGAACACCTTTGATTATTACTTATGAGAACTAAACTTTCTCTTTCAACATGAGATTATGTTGATTTATGTGTTCTACGCATCAAGCCAATAAGTTTTGAATACTCTCTATTGCAGTTGATTTTTAGTCAAAAGCTAAATATTTCTCATATTTGAATTTTTGTATGTGCATATATGTTCCAACTGCTCCACTACAATACACAAAGATGATTGAATTCTCAAAGAAAGTTGGAAATATATATTAATTATGGGCCTCCTTTGATTATGATATATTAAATATATTGGAGATTCAATTATGACATGATTGTGATTACTATTTTGATTTTGATAGTTTTCCTGAAATTAGGGAAAGAGAACTAATAACTTGTAAAGAGTTAAGGGGGAGAGTAATTTAAACTAGAAGTTCAACAAGGATAACTCATTAAAGTATCAAATATGAAAATTCTCATAAAAGGAAAAAATCTAGATGGTCATATAGTGAAAGTGGGTGAAATCTAGATGGTCATATAGTAAATTTGACTTAGTCAATAGTAGTTGAAGGAGGATTATAAAATGATTCAAAATATCTATTTTTGTTTTTATAGAAGAATCATGATTAAAATTTGTTATGATTATTGTTGAAACTCCTGAAAAGATCAAAATATATTTCCCCCAAAATTTCCCCTCGCTCATAACTTTCAAAAGAATGATGATATAAATGCTTAGCAAATACATTCAAATAGCCATTTGAAAGACTATTATTCAAGATTGAATACGTAGAATATGAGATATTATGTGATGTTTCTATGAGGGGAGTAAATACGCGTTGTACTCTTTTTCTCTTAACCGAGGTTTTGTCCCATTGGATTTTTTTGGTAAGGTTTTTAATGAGGCAACATATTATGTGTATTATAGATGTGTGTACTCTTTTTCCTTTACTAGAAAATATTTTTTTCGCACAAGGTTTTAATCTTACTAAAGGTTTGAATAACGAACATTATCTACCAATGGATATTCAAGGGGTAGTGTTATGAATATTTTATTAAGTGGATGTCCATCAAGATCAAAATAAGTTTGAATGAAGTTTAAATTCTAGTAGTAATTAGAATTAGAGTTCTATTTCATTTATACTTTCTATGTCTATAAATATAGACCTTGGAGAAGCATTGTAACTTACTTCTATTGATCAATAAAATACGCTCTCTCTTTTGCTCTCTTAGTTTTTTTGTTCTTTACTCTCTATCCTTTTATTTTATAACAAAATCTTTATTGTTTGCCAAAAAAAACAATTTTTAATTTCAATTTTCGGTAAAGATTATCACCCTGACGATGAACAACCCAAAATCATGCCATTCTTCATCAAAATAATCATCCAATTCTCCTCCTTTTCTTTCCCATCTTAGTTTTTCTTAAAATTCATCACAAAAGTTCACATCTACAAAAAATTATCGTGTCTTCCATGTAACAACCCAAAATCTTAAATTCCTATTTTGTTAAATTTTATAATAATTAAGTGTCTACTTTAGTGGTTAAGTACTTTAGGTGTGTGTTTAAGGTCATGGGTTCAAATTTTCATCCTTTAAAATTTTTTCTATTTTTGTCTCTATCCCTAACTCTGCTCTTTTGATTTAAATTTTATTTTCGGTCATTTCTGTTGGAAAAAATGGATTTTTTTTGAAACTTTGAAGCATATTCTTGATTGGTGATGATTTGAATCATAAAATTATAGTTTTATATTCTACTCCATGAGATCTTTACAACGGTATATCATATGCTCAGAATGGTTGAGTGATTAATGAGAAATTGATGCTTAAAGTAAGCCACTTGTGAATAATGTCGAAAAAATGGAAAGCTTAGATCTCACATTGGTTAGATATCAAGTATGAGATATGTTTATATATGTGAACCAACTTGGTGATTATTAAATGACTAAGTTAAAAGCTTTGCCTTGCGCGTAGGGGGTGCATATCCAAACTTGTCGGGGTTAGGGGCACACTTGCACGACGTGAGTGACACGAAATATCCGGATCGGTTGGGTCTTTTTAGGCCTGACATATTTTTTTTTCTTCAACAAAACTTATCCTAATTCTGTTTTGGAATTAAAATGATAAATATTAAATTGATTTAATTAATTTAATTTAATTTAACTTGATTTAATTCAAATTGATTTCATTGAATTTTAATGGATCCTTTATAATATCTCCATTAATCAAAAAGTTCCAAAAAAATCCTCGATTTGAATGCCTATTTAAACCGAAAATAATCTATAGAAAGTTACACTATTTTTTCTCTCTTGAAATTTTTTTCTACAAAATTTTAAATGTATTTTCGATGATAGAAGAAGGAAAGGTTATTGTTCGCTGATCACCACAGTTGTGCTACTACCATGCTCATTTAGTTGTTTTATCCTGGGAGACAATTGACTAATGTTTCTCCAAACACCAAAAGAGGGACCAAATCTGTCTTAAGAAAACTGTGAAAACAAGCCTCAACTATCTACGAATACAAAATCTCTAACTGTTCATTTTAGAGTTTTGTTTTCAAATTTTTAGATATATATATATATATATATATTGTTTTGTTCGATCTTGTAATTTAAATAATTATTATATATTAATGTTATTTCGCTAACGTGTTTTGTCTAACAATCTTAAGACAATTTTTTTATTTTACCAATTTCTAATCTGAGACGAACAAGACACCAAAGCAAAATCGTATTATATTTGTGAATAGAAATTAAATTGAATAATTATGTTTCGATTTATTCCTGCCGTTAAACAGAATTTATTCGACTTTTTTTTGTTTCCAAACAAAAATTAATTAAACATTCTGTTTCAGGATTTATTCTTGCCGTTTAATAGAATTTAATCGAGTTTTTGTTTTCAAAAAGAAATCAATTGAACAATTTTGTTTCAGGAATCAATTCCTGCCGTTCAATAGAATTAATTTTGATTTTATTTCAGAATTTTTAATTCTACTGTTTAATAGAATCGAAGGGCAATATAAACTGAAAATTAAATTTTCTATTTATTATTAATGCATGACCTTAAATTGTGGCTTAAATTGTGGAGAAGCTTAAAGTGTGACTTTAAATTGTGGCATCAAAGAAACAGAAATTTATCAACGGTTAATTAAAAAAGAGGGTATGAGAGTGCATGTCTAGGATTGGTTCATTGAAAGACCTGGTATTTAAGCGTGCCTAGTGCACCACCTCTCTTTCAAGATTACCTACTTGGTGCATTGTTCATTATTGTGTTTTCTATTAGACCGTGTAAACTTTTGTTTCGGGTTTTTATTTTATTAAATTCCTGTCGTCTAAAAAAAGTTGATAATTTTTCTAATTCTGGTTCCGTTTTTGAATTCTTGACAGAAAATAGAAACTTCTAATGTTGTGGAAAAAATTTCCAACGAAGTATTTGATATGGAATTATGTGCTGTGATTTTTGAAGTCAACATGGTTGACTCAAATATAAGAGAATGGTGGCTTGATACTGGTGTCACACGTCATATTTGGTGCGACAAAGACTCCTTTTTTGAGTTGGAGCCTTGTGAAAAAGGGGAGAAGCTCTATATGGGCAATACTGTGACTTCCAAGATCAAGAGGAAGGAAACTGTGGTCTTGATGATGACTTATAACAAAGAACTCAAACTTCAAAATGTGTTGTGTGTGCCTAACATTTGAAAAATAAAATCCACTCTTAAAGTTTGCTATTAATAGATACCCTACATTTGAAGATTTTGGCATATTCCCTGAAGCGAATATTGCATATAATTTAGACATTTCCAGTAGTAAATGTCACAATGATACTTATATGTGGATACAAAGTAAAAGGAATGATAGTAAAATCATCAATTTGCTACAATTTAGTACAATTGAAACACATGTGAAAATAAACCAAAGGTTTACTGGTACAAATATATTTACTATTTGGCATGGCCAGTTAGACTATCCTAGATCATATATGATGCGAAAATTAATTGAGAATTCATATGAATATTCATTAAAGAACCAAAAGATTCTTTAATTTAAAGAATTCTCATTTGTTGCTTGTTCTCAATGAAAATTGATTGTTAAAAACTCACAAGCTAAAGTTAAGATTTAATGTCTTGCATTTCTGAAATGAATATGAGTCCATTAATCCACCATGTGGATGATTTTGATATTATATGATTTTGGTAGATGCATCTACTAAATAATCACATATGTGTTATTAACTTGCAACCTGTCGTTTGCAAGATTGTTTGAGTAATTAATTTCAGATCATTCAATCAAGACAATTCATCTTACTAATACTGATGAGTTCATATCTCAATCTTTTATTGATTTAGTTTGAAAAACTTTAGTAAAAATTTGTTATTTATGCACATAATAGTTTAAAGAAATTATTAATTAAACACCTCTGATTATTACTTATGAGAACTAAACTTTCTCTTTCAACATGAGATTATGTTGATTTATGTGTTGTACGCATCAAGCCAATAAGTTTTAAATACTCCCTATTGCAGTTGATTTTTAGTCAAAAGCTAAATATTTCTCATATTTGAATTTTTGTATGTGCATATATGTTCCAACTGCTCCACCACAACGCACAAAGATGAGTGAATTCTCAAAGAAAGTTGGAAATATATATTAATTACGGGCCTCCTTTGATTATGATATATTAAATGTATTGGAGATTCAATTATGACATGATTGCGATTACTATTTTGATTTTGATAGTTTTCCCGAAATTAGGGAAATAGAACTAATAACTTGTAATGAGTTAAGGGGAAGAGTAATTTGAACTAGAAGTTCAATAAGGATAACTCATTAAAGTTTCAAATATGTAAATTCTCATAAAAGGAAAAAATCTAGATGGTCATATAGTGAAAGTGGGTGAAATCTAGATGGTCATATAGTAAATTTGACTTAGTCAATAGTAGTTAAAGGAGGATTATAAAATGATTCAAAATATCTATTTTTGTTTTTATAGAAGAATCATGATTAAAATTTGTTATGATTATTGTTGTAACTCTTGAAAAGATCAAAATATATTTCCCCCAAAATTTCCCTTCGCTCATGACTTTCAAAAGAATGGTGATATAAATGCTTAGCAAATACATTCAAATAGACATTTGAAAGACTAGTATTCAAGATTGAGTACGTAGAATATGAGATATTATGCGATGTTTCTATGAGGGGAGTAAATACGTGTTGTACTCTTTTTTCCTTAACCGAGGTTTTGTCCCATTAGATTTTTTTGGTAAGGTTTTTAATGAGGCAACATATTATGTGTATTATAGATATGTGTACTCTTTTTCCTTTACTAGAAAATTTTTCTCACAAGGTTTTTATCTTACTAAAGGTTTTTAATGAGGCAACATGTTATGAATATTTTATTAAGTGAATGTCCATCAAGATCAAGATAAGTTTGGATGAAGTTTAAATTCTAGTAGTCATTAGAATTAAAGTTCTATTTCATTTATACTTTCTATGTCTATAAATATAGATCTTGGAGAAGCATTGTAACTTACTTCTATTGATCAATAAAATACGCTCTCTCTTTTGCTCTCTTATTTTTTTTTTGTTCTTTACTCTCTATCCTTTTATTTTATAACAAAATCTTTATTGTTTGCCAAAAAAAAACAATTTTTAATTTCAATTTCGGTAAAGATTATCACCCCGACGGTGAACAACCCAAAATCATGCCATTCTTCATCAAAATAATCATCCAATTCTCCTCCTTTCCTTTCCCATCTTAGTTTTTCTTAAAATTCATCACAAAAGTTCACATTGACAAAAAATTTTCGTGTCTTCCATGTAACAACCCAAAATCTTAAAATCCTATTTTGTTAAATTTTATAATAATTAAGTGTCTACTTTAGTGGTTAAGTACTTTAGGTGTGTTTTTAAGGTCATGGGTTCAAATTTCATCCTTTAAAATTTTTTCTAATTTTGTCTCTATCCCTAACTCTGCTCTTTTGATTTAAATTTTATTTTCGGTCATTTCTGTTGGAAAAAATGGATTTTTTAAAAAATTTGAAGCATATTCTTGATTGGTAAAGGTGCAGATTTGAATCATAAAATTATGGTTTTATATTCTACTCCATGAGACCTTTACAATGGTATATCATATGCTCAAAATGGTTGAGTGATTAATGAGAAATTGATGCTTAAAGTAAGCCACTTGTGAAAAGCTTAGATCTCACATTGGTTAGATATCAAATATGAGATATGTTTATATATGTGAACCAACTTGGTGATTATTAAATGACTAAGTTAAAAGCTTTGCCTTGCGCGTAGGCGGTGTATATCCAAACTCGTTGGGGTTAAGGGCACACTTGCACGACGTGAGCGACACGAAATATCCGGATCGGTTGTGTCTTTTTAGGCCTGTGGATATTTTAGCCCAATACATATTTTTTTTCTTGAACAGAACTTATCCTAATTCTGTTTTGGAATTAAAATGATAAATATTAAATTGATTTAATTAATTTAATTTAATTTAACTTGATTTAATTCAAATTGATTTCATTGATTTTTAATGGATCCTTTAATTCAGATATGGATCCTTGATTCACGAAAAATAATGTCTCCATTAATCAAAAAGTTCCAAAAAATCCTCGATTTGAATGCCTATTTAAACCGAAATAATCTATAGAAAGTTACACTATTTTTTCTCTCTTGAAATTTTTTTCTACAAAATTTTAAATGTATTTTCGGTGATAGAAAAAGGAAAGGTTATTGTTCGCTGATCACTGCAGCTGTGCTACTACCGTGCTCAATTAGTTGTTTTATCCTGGGAGACAGTTGACTAATGTTTCTCCAAACACAAAAGAAGAGATCAAATCTGTTTTAAGGAAACTGTAAAAACAGTCCTCAACTACCTACGAGTACAGAATCTCTATACTGTTTATTTTAGATTTTTGTTTTCAAATTATATATATATATTGTTTTGTTCGATCTTGTAATTTAAATAAATATTATATATTAATGTTATTTCGCTAACGTGTTTTGTCTAACAATCTTAAGACAATTTTTTTATTTTACCAATTTCTAATCTGAGACGAAGACACCAAAGTGAAATCGTATTATGTTTGTGAATAGAAATTAAATTGAATAATTATGTTTCGGGATTTATTTCTGCCGTTAAACAGAATTTATTCGACTTTTTTTGTTTCTAAACAAAAATTAATTAAACATTCTGTTTTAGGATTTATTCTTGCCGTTTAATAGTATTTAATCGAGTTTTTGTTTTCAAAAAGAAATCAATTGAACAATTTTGTTTCAGAAATCAATTCCTGTCGTTCAACAGAATTGATTTTTATTTTATTTTCGAATTTTTAATTCTACTGTTTAATAGAATCGAAGGGCAATATAAACTGAAAATTAAATTTTCTATTTATTATTAATGCATGACCTTAAATTGTGGCTTAAATACTTAAAGTGTGACTTTAAATTGTGGCATCAAAGAAAGAGAAATTTATCAACGGTTAATTAAAAAAAGGGTATGAGAGTGCATGTCTAGGATTGGTTCTTTGAAAGACCTGGTATTTAAGCGTGCCTAGTGCACCACCTCTCTTTCAAGATTACCTACCTGGTGCATTGTTCATTATTGTGTTTTCTATTAGACCGTATAAACTTTTGTTTCGGGTTTTTATTTTATTAAATTCCTGTCGTCTAAAAAAAGTTGATAATTTTTCTAATTCTGGTTCCGTTTTTGAAATCTTGACAGAAAATGGAAACTCCTAATGTTGTGGAAGAAATTTCCAAGGAAGTGTTTGATATGGAATTATGTGTTGTGATTTTTGAAGTCAACATAGTTGACTCAAATCTAAGAGAATGGTGGCTTGATACTGGTGTCACACGTCATATCTGGTGCGACAAAAACTCCTTTTTGAGTTGGAGCCTTGTGAAAAAGGGGAGAAGCTCTATATGGGCAATGCTGTGACTTTCGAGATCAAGAGGAAGGGAACTGTGGTCTTGAAGATGACTTATAACAAAGAACTCAAACTTCAAAATGTGTTGTGTGTGCCTAACATACGAAAGAACCTTGTTTCTGGGACACTCCTAAGTGTACACGATTTTAGGATGGTGTTTGAATCCCATAAGCTAGTTATGTCTAAAGGGGAAATGTTTGTGGGAAGGGGATATGTATTAAATGACACATGGAAACTTAATGCAATATTTGTAAAAACAAAGATAATGAATAAGAATGTCACTTCTATATGCTTGAGTCATTTGATTTATGGTATGGTAGGCTCGGACATGTTAATTACGATGCTTTACAAAGATTAATTAACTAAGAGCACATTCCTTCATTTCACATTAATTATAATCATAAATGTGAAACTTGTGTTGAGTCAAAATTAACAAGGTCTTCATTTAAAACTGTTGAATGAAGCATATAACCACTTGATCTAATACATAGCTATGTTTGTTACTTAAAGTTTGTTCAAACGAGAGGAGGGAATAAATACTTTATTACATTCATTGATGATATCACAAAATATTCCTACGTGTATTTGCTTAAGAGAAAAGACGAAGCTATAGATAAATTTATTCTCTATAAACAGGAAGTTGAAACCCAACTTAATAAGAAGATTAGGATGGTGAGAAGTGATCGTGGTGGTGAATATGTTGAACCATTTGATGAATACTGTGCACAACATGGTATTATTCATGAAGTGACACCACCATATTCTCCTCAATCAAATGGAGTAGTCGAGTAAAAAAATCAGACTCTAAAGGAAATGATTAACGCATTGCTAGGAAGCTCTGGGTTATCACAGAACATGTAGCGGAAGCTATTCTATCAGCTAATTACCTTTTAAATAAGGTTCCCCATAAGAAAAGGGACAACACACCATATGAGTTATGGAAAGGTAAAAAATCATCCTATAACTACTTGAAAGTGTAAGGGTGTCTTGCTAAGAATGACTCCATTACCAAAGCAAATGAAAATAGGTCCTAAAATGGTGGATTGTATTTTCATTGGGTATGCATATTAGAGCATTGCATATCGGCTTCTTATAACATCTCGTTTTTCAGTGGTGTTGAAAATAGTGGTTTTGAGAGCATACCGACGAGTGAGTTCGTAAATTTTATTAATTAATATTTATGAGTCAAGTATATTATTATTGAACTTTTGACTTAATAAATTTTTTAATTGATCGTATGAACAAGTTCAAGTAGTTTTGAAAAACGAGAAATCGAGATCTCATTTCTATAAACCGAGCTTGTAAATACTTTTATTAAATATTTACGAAATGATTATATAGGTATATTGAAATATGGTTAGGAAATTTTAATGTTTAGATAGTTAATTAATTGAAAAGGGCTAAATTGAAAAAGCTATAAAGTTAAGTTTTATTAGTTAAAAGGTGTTAATTAGTAAATTATTGAAGTTACAAGATTTGATGTGGAAATTATACCATAATCAAAACGTAGGTGTGGTTGGTATTTGATTTGACATATTATTATATGTTTTATTAATTTATTAAAGGAAAAGTTAAGCTTCAATATTATAAACAAAAGAAAAAAAAGGCATCATTTAATTTATTTGATGTTCTTCTTCCCTAAGCCAATTAGCACCATTTTTAAAGGGGGACTTTCAGCCAAGTTCAATACCTTCTGCGTGGTATGTGTTTGATGTTTGTTTCTTATAATTTTTATGTTTTTGAGATTGTTTTAATTTGACTGAATTAATTTGAGGGTTAATTTGTAAAATTGTTAAAAATTTAGGGACTTACTATGATTGAGTTAAGGGTGTTTGTGAATTTAATTGACAAATTATTAAGTTTGGTTGTTAAATAGAAGTATTTTGTTAAGTGATTGTTGGTAATTTTAATGTGTAAGGATTTATTTATGAAAATAGTAAAACTTAAAGGAATGTTAGTAAAACTTTGATAAAATTGGGCTGAGTAAGGACTAGGTAAAAATCGGCTGGCATGAGTTTTCTTTAATTGTGCATAATTTGTGAGTTTCGGATTTCGAGATTAAATTGCATAAAGGGTAAAATGTTGTGGAATTTTGTAAAATGATGACGAAATGACTTAATTATATAAAACTGATTATTTAAGTGTTGGAATTGTATTAATTGAATGAAATTATTATTTAGATCAAGAAACGGGTCAATCATATTTAAATCGAAGAAAAACTAAAGTATCGGACTAGTCGTCGACTTTGTTTTCGTAACCATTTAGTCGAGGTAAGTTCATGTTTCAATTAAAATATTTCATTTAATTTTTTTAGAGTTAAATTGATTTTTATATATGTGTATATAAAATGTGATTGGATTTGTGGAATTAAGGAAAGGAAAAGACCATGTTGAAAAATATCATGGCATTGTAATCCAAAAGGAAAAGACCATAGTTAAAGATACTATGGCATCATTTCGGGATTGTGTAAGACCTTGGTTTAAAGATATCATGGCATCCCAGAAATAATGAGAAGGTCGAAAAGGTTATATAAAAAAGGTCGAAAAGGATGGCGATGGAATGATTATTATATCATCTTTTAACCATTTGTTGTTTATGTAATATGTTTCGAGGGATATATGTATCATAAGTATGAATATGAGATGAATGTTTTGATTAGTATAATTTGATATTGAAGAATAATGTCTTGGTGTAATTATATGATTCACATGTCTATACATATTTTAAGTAGTTATGTTTGTGGTGTGTTTAAAGAATTAAATGGTTAGTTGAGTATCCGATGTTATTCCGTTTGGTTCAACAAGTAGTAAAGACTTAAAAGAGTGAGTAATTATATGAAATATTATGTGGTTTTGAAAGTTGAAATGGAAGATGTTAGTAAAATGCTTTGAACTGGTTATGCAAATAGGTAATTTGATTAATGAATGATATATTGGATATGTTAATAACTCTTGAAAAGAGTTATATTTTATGCCTTTTTAACCTTGAGAAAGTGTTTGGACTTAAGTAAAATTAAGCATTTTAGAATAGAATTTAGTATTTTTCATGTAAGCATGCATAAAGCTTGGTTCTACGTTAATTATAGGAATTTTACTCTAATTTTGGGCGAAAAGGTGGTGCGGTGGTTGTATCTGGTGCAGGTGCAGATTAAGCAAGGTGGAATCCAAGATGAAGGATTATGCCCTAAAAAAGTTTTGTTGTCATGGCAATCCTTGGAGCGCTGACTTAACAAACATAGTCCATTCTAGAAGCTTCCAGCTAGAACTGCTCTACTAGAGGAATACACCAGAAGTAATGCAGAAGGTGTGCATCTACTAGATTCCTTTTAGAAGCTGGTACAGAAGGGATGAGCTGTGCAAAGTACCGGCCTAAATAAAATCTATAAATATTCGTAAGGAAGAAGAAGAAAAGTGTAAAGTGTAAATGGTAAAATTTGAGTGAAGATGTAACACCCCTAACTCGTATCCGTCACCGGACTAGGGCATATACTTGCATCCATGTAACCCTATACATTCATATTAAAAACATGCACTAATAACTTCAAGGATATCTTAAATACTAGTTGGAACGAATTTAAAAAAAGTTAGAAAGCTTAAGAAAAAGTTTGAAAGAATTGGTGAAACATGGGCACACGCCCGTGTGTGCCTTTGAAATAGGGTCACACGGTCGTGTATCAGCTCGTCTACCTACCCGTGTTTACATTTGAAATAACCATATTGTTTTACACCACATGCTCGTGTGAGGGACCGTGTGCTAGATCGTATGTTTATGCGAAATTAGGCCACATGGTCATGTCCCAACCCATGTGTTTGCTCGTGTAACCTGTACTACACCCTAAATTAGCACACGGTTGTGTGATAGCCCATGTCACAGGTCGTGTGTCCCAAAGTTTCCTTCCTAAACAAGATATGCTCCTAACCTAATTAGCACCACAGGTCACCATGATTTATCATGTAAACTCAAGACCTAAAAACACCATTTCAATCCAAGAATAGGACCATTATAAGCCTAACCATTAACCCTTTCTCTATGTTCAACTAAATCTATTCATTTCATGCATACACATTTTATCAAACAACTACCATTTAAACAAAAGCACCAAAGATAGGATCAAGACTTAACTTCCTCCTTCTTAAGACTTTGCAATCAACATGCATGCAAAATGTTAAAGTCATTCTCTATTTACCATAACCATTCATTATATCAACTTCAACAACAACATCCACCATTTATATACAACTTAAAGATTACATTAACTAAGGTCTTAAACAAAACTATCCCTTATCAAAATAACCACAAAACATCCTATATACATGCCACCTTTAACCCAAAATAAGTTTAACAAGTATCTACAAAAAGTGGAGATGATAGTGTGTACTCGTAACTGGATCCAATCGATGCCAACATTTCGTGAGACCTACATTCATGAAAATCAAACAAAATAAGTGTACTATGACTTATTAATTTTGGTACACGATTTTTAACAATCATAATTAATTGAAAGACTATAGAATATATTTCAAGGATCAAATAATTAGTTCTCTAATTACCTACACAAAGGCCTGCTAGGCATATAGCCCCAGTACACCGACACCAAGTCTAATAGGCACATAGCCCGAATACATTGGCATGAAGCCTACTAGGCACATAGCCCGAATACATCAGCACTAAGCCTACTAGGCACATAGCCTGATTTACTTAAATGCAATCACCAATCCTTAATGGATTCCATATACCATCTCACAATCACCACTTATACAAGTAAATATAATTCAAGCTAAATACATAAGGAAAATTCATATAAACACGAAGTAGTAAAACGAACTTACTTGTGCAGTGGCAACGGATAGATATATGTCACCAATTACAAAACTACTTTTTCCTTCCCTCGCTTATCTACTAGAGTGTCCATTTCATGATCTAATTAATAAGTATTTAAAGAAATTAATTTAGCTTAACATCTAAAATCATTCTATTACCAAAAACAAATAAAAGAATTTCATAATTCATGAATCATTTCCCTTCACTAAAATATATAATCAAAATTCTTTATTTCAACAAATTAAGTTATAGATTTTATAACTCAAATTTCAACTGAATTAAGAGTAAAACAAATAAAGAATAAATGTAAAATTTTCTTTCATTCCTATAACATCACAATGATCTATTTAACTAATAGAGTCTTTAATTCCCATGCTTTGACAAACAAGTCCTTAAGCTACCACTAACCTTCGAACATGCCATGAAACTCTCTAATAAACTCTTCACCCCCATTTCATTCAATAACATCAACTAATATTAAAATCCAAGCATGGTAACTTCACCAAATCTTAACATTTTTGAAAAATAATCACTAGGTTGCATGAACCAAACTCAAAGGATCACAAATATACAAAAATTAGCAAGATAGAACCACAAATTCACTTACATGCATGCACTTTTTGCACCAAAACTTCAAGTTCTCTCCTTCCTCATGTATTTTCGATTGAACACCAAATAAAAGAACAAAAATAAATGATAATGCCTTCTTTTTCCTTATTTGTTTCTTTACTTCTTTTATTAAATTACCAACTTAACCTTATCTCTCATTTAAAATCCCTTTTTCTTTTAGTCAAACCTTTCCACTAACTAAATAAATGAATTATTACCCCTTAAAGCCCTCATGATTTCTTTATTTCTTTAATTTCATAAATACTATTTCAACAAATGATAAGATGTGAGATTAAAATTTTCAACTCTCACAATTTAATACACTCCATTAATTCTTCACTACGTATAATCTTAATATACTAAATACTTTATATTTCCATATATGCATTAAACAATTAAAAAGACTAATTTACTGACTAAAGTTTTATCTCAAAACTAAAACTATTAGTACCACTGAAAATAGGCTATTACAATTCTCCCCTTCATAAGGACTTTTCGTCCTCGAAAATCTTACCAGAAAAGAGATACGGGTATTGCAATCTCATGGATTCTTCCGTTTCCCAAGTAGCCTCTTCTACTCCATGCTTATGCCACAATACTTTAACTAATTGAACCCTTTTATTTCGCAATTCTTTCACTTCCCGAGCCAAAATTATGGTAGGCTCTTCACTATAGGTAAAATCAGGTTGCAGGTCAATATCTTCCACTGACAACACATGTGAGGGGTCAAATCTATAATGGTGAACCATGGAAATGTGAAACACATTGTGAATCCTATCCGGTTCAAGAGGCAATGCTAATCGATAGGCTACCGGTCCGATTTTCTCTAAAATTTCATAAGGTCTTATGAATCTAAGACTAAGTTTCCCCTTACGTTCAAAACACAACACTTTCTTCTAAGATTAAATTTTTAGAAAATCTTTCTCACCTATAGGAAATTCAATGTCTTTACGCTTTAAATCCGCATAAGACTTCTGACAATTAGATGCAGCTTTCAAATTATCCCGAATGATCTTCACTTTATCTTCAGTTTCTCGTATCAAATTAACTCCAACCAATTTCCTTTCTTTTAATTCTGACCAGTATAATGGACTTCTACATTTACGTCCATACAAAGCCTCATACGGTTCCATCTTTAAACTCAATTGATAACTATTGTTGTAGGCAAATTCAACTAACGGTAGATATTTTTCTTAGCTACCTTCAAATTCAACTATGCAACATCGTAGCATATCTTCCAACACTTCAATTACAAGCACAGATTGACCATCCGTTTGAGGATTAAAGGTTGTACTAAACTTTAATTTGGTTCCTAGAGCTACGTGAAGCTTGCTCTAAAACCTGAGATAAATCTCGGGTTACGATCAAAGATAATTGACAATGGAATGCAATGTACTCTAACTACCCCAGAGATCTACAGCTTGGCCAACTTCTCTAGTGGATAACCTATTCGCACAGGAATAAAATGTGTCAATTTCATCAATCGATTGAAAACCACCCAAATAGCATCCTTCTTCTTTATACTGGTAATCCCGATATAAAATCCATTTTAACATGCTCCCATTTCCATTTTGGTATCATAATTGGTTGCAATAATCCTGACAGAACTTGGTGGTCAACTTTTACTTTCTGACATACGAGGCATTTGGACACAAACTCGAAAATTTCTTGTTTCATTTTTGGCCACCAATAAAATTGCTTTAGATCACAATACATCTTCGTACTACCTGGATGAATCGCGTACACACTATTATGAGCTTCCTATGATAATTTCTCCTTCAACTGAGAATCCTCCGGTGCATACAATCTCTTACAATAATACAAATTATTATCCTCACCAATTGAAAACTCAAAAACATGACCATCTTCCACTAATTTCTTCTTTGCTACAACATTGGGATCCACCAGTTGCAACTCTCGTATGTCTTGCAAAAAAAAAGGTTTAACTTTGAGTTCAACTAAGATAGAATTATCATACTCCAATCGTAACTGCGCATTCATCACTCGAAGTGCAAAAATAAATTTTCGACTCAATGCATCGGTAACTACATTAACTTTACCCTCGTGGTAATCAATTACAAGCTCGTAATCTTTTAACAATTCTAGCCACTTTCGCTGCCTCAAATTCAACTCTTTCTGAGGCATCAAATACTTCATACCTTTATGGTCTGTAAATACATTAAATTTCTCGCCATACAAATAATGATGCCATATTTTCAATGCGAACACAATTGCAGCCAACTCCACATCATGTGTAGGATAATTCTTTTCATGAGGTTTAAGTTGCCAAGAAGCATATGCGATAACCTTCCCTTCTTGCATCAAGACACAACCCAGTCCATTCAAAGAAGCGTCACTAAAAACAACAAATTCTTTCCTCGACTCAAGCTATGTAAAAAATGATGCTTCAATCAACATATTCTTCAATCGATCAAAACTCAACTGACACTTTTCTAACCAAACGAAACTAACATTGTCTGTAACAATCTTGTCATAGGTAGAGTAATAATTGAAAAATTCTTAACAAATCTTTGGTAGTATCCAGCTAATCCCAAGAAACTCCGCACTTCAGACACATTTCGCGGAGATTTCCAATTCAAAATGGCTAAAATCTTGTTCGGACAGCATAATACATCAACAATGCAGGATATTTTAACAGCAATAAAACATTTTGGACAATGTAAACAGTATTACAATAGTGAACTAGGAAGAAAAAATGAAACCAATATGTTTGGACAGCATAAATCAACAAATACAACAGGGCATTAAACAACAATAACACCATTAATATGTTTGGCTTTGGACAACATAAATCAGCAAACAAAGCAGAGCATGAAACAGTTATAGCACCATTAATATGTGTGGCTTTGGACAACATAAATCAGTAACAATGTAGGGTATAAACAAGACACATTAGCATGAAAATAAATGCCGACAATCTAGCATTAGGACAACATCACATTTTATTATTTGAACAGCAGAAATTTTTTCTTGCATAGCAGCTTAGAGAAACATGCAAATTAATTTACTAAAAGCTTGATTCAACACACATTACAGCCGAATATCTTGTATACCAAAAGCTCTAAAAGTTGAACAACTTAAACATGTCCTTAACGAACAGTATTCATCAACCGAAATAGCAAGACTGAATCAATAGAAAATTGAGTAATTAGAATTGACAAAGACCAAGAAAAGCTCACCAAAGTTTCTCCCATCCCTCCCTTAAGCTCCATCCCGCTTCTCCTTTAGCTAATGAAATCAATTTTTGGATTAGAAGAAGAAACACTTGCTGTTTACATCATGACCCCATGCACCTATTTAATTGTTTAACTGACTTCAAAATTTGCTTAGATAATAGGTTATTACTACAAAACAAGCCCCAGATTATACTATAATTCGCAACAACATATAAATCACTCTAATTTGTTTAGATCAATACTCTTAATTTCATTGTAAAGTTGTTCAATTTAAATAATTTATCTAGGTTTGATGCTGTCTAAAGTTTAAGGTCATTAAAAATTAAATTTAGGTGTGACAACTCTCTCTCCTTTAATGGAAATTCATCCCCAAAATTTTCTTTCTTACCGAAAAGATGAGGATTTTGTTCCTTCATGGAACTCTCCCTTTCCCAGGTAACTTTCTTGACCTTGTGATTTCGCCAAAGAACCTTCACCAGATGAATTATTTTATTACAGAGTTCCTTCACTTCTCTAGCCACAATTTGAATTAGTCTTCCTCACAAGAGAGGTTTGGTTCCACTTCTAAGGTCTCCACTTGAACATAGCGTTGTACAACCATCGGAGCCATTTGTTGGGTTGAAGCTGATGATGAATCTGTCATGACACCTACTTTAGACCTTGGATTCCAGTGTGGTCATCGTGGCCTCCTCGTACGACGTTGCTTATGCCTAGCGTCCTTCAACAGTATATATGGCTTGATATGGTGTTTAAACCATGACATGTACTCCTAAGCGGTGGCTAATTCCCGAGCGAAATATGGTTCGTGAATAGGTAAGAATTTTTACATATGCTCCCAAATGTTGATATATTGCTCATGTAATTTACATCGATCTTTTTTTGTTCTCCCTCGCAAGTCGACCTTGTGTAGTGCTCCAATGTCTTGGGATGGTGGCGGAATAGTTTTTCAAAACCCGAACTGTCGCATCACTCGATCGGATTTGTGCATCTCCACTGTGGTGTAAATTATCAATGGCACCTTCATGTGCCAAATATTGGGATTGACCAATAATTCAGACGGGTGCATTCTTGAATTCTCGGATCGAAATATGACATTCATTCAAACTGTAGTACGGAATAATAAATTTTATTATCTACTTAATATTAATTTTTAAATTCTTAGATAAATATTATATAATTAATTTTTTTAAAAACTAACCTTCGCTTCTGACATTGATCTAATAGTAGTAAAATATCTTCGAGCTCCTCGAGTTGTCCCACATAATTCGGGCTAAAGTTCTACCTATTCAAATAATATTTTTGTTTCAAGAACCTAATAATAAAATAATATTATGATAACTATATTATCGAATTAATTCTACCTTGTTATGAGTCAAAAAGTATAAGGGGTGTCGACTAGAAGACGTGAAAATAATAGTTGGAACTAAGCCCATGACTGCAGAAGGAGTACACAACCACCTATTTTAATTTTTTGTGGTTGCGTCGCCCGACACATCTATCTGTACAACGTCGTCAACACGGTTGATCCCTAACTAAGTCAGTTCGCTTCTTTCAAGTTAACGAGTTAAAGGAGCCACCTTAAATGTACAAGAGTTCGAAATTTATCGAGCATTAAAACATTTCTGACTAACCTTAGGATGTATGCTCGGGTGTAATGTTCTTTTTTAAAGGCACTCGATCTCTCATGGAGATATTTGAAATTTTCTTTCAACCATTTCAACTCTATCCGATTACCATAAAAACTTTTCTAGCAGCTTGCCTAATAGTTGCTCGAAAATGACGCTCCAATCGGCAGCAACCATTGATCCCGTAACAATGGGCCCATCCACTGGTAAATCGAGCTATAAAGCTACATCCTCAAGTGTGATTGTACACTCACTGCATGGAAGATGGAATCTACGTGTCTCGTGTCTCCATCTTTCATCCAACGAGTTGATAAGTGTGGGGTCCAATTTTCACACCTCGAGCATACGAGACATGTGCAAGAATCTTGAATCTGTCAAGTAGGGTTCAATTACAAGCGATTCCCTCGAAGATAGATTTTGTATATATGTTTCCAAAATCCAATCTTCATCCTAATTATAAAAGAACATAAAAATTTTAAAATTTAATATTTTAACAACTTAATAATGAACTTAAATAAAAATTTAAAAAATAGAAATATTTTATTACCATTTGCAATTGGACAACGAAAATGTTATTGCTATCGAAATGAATAAAAGTATTTGTCTTTATAAAATTCAATTAAAACAAATAAAATACTAAATATCAAATTAAAACAACAAGAAATTGAGAGAAAATTTATGCAAATTTTAAAACTAAAATCTTGAGAAAATTGAGAGAATTGTATTTGAATGAAAAATTGAGAAAATGATTTGGGTTTATATAGCAATTAAACTAGTTGTTTTATGGCCATTGGAGTTTTTGACTGATTGGGAATTCGACCATTGGGGCCAGTTTTATTGTTGGAGAAAAAAGCGTCCGGCATGGAGTGCTTTTATGTCTCATTAGAGTGAAAACGCGTCCCTGAAAAGTTAATTGAAAACGCGTCTAACTGGACACGTTTTCATATTCTCTCTCCAAAATTGACATATTCCAGTAAATATATTAGAAACCGACCTATTCAGACAATTTTTTAAAACGACATTTTTCCATAATTTAGCCCAAAATTTTAGGAAGATTTTCGTTTTAAAAAAATAAAATATTTCAATTTATAGAACTTTTTAAATTAAAATATTAATTTTATTCATTTTTATTTAGTTAATTCATTTCAAAAGTTTAAATTGTTTAAAAAATAAATTATTTTGAATTAAAAGAAAATAATAAAAATATATAAAATATTTTTAATTATAGGAATTAAATGAATAATGAAAAATCATATAAATTATTTTTAAAATTATAAAAAAAGGGAGATGAACCTCTTTTCATCCTTATATACATTTGTAATATGTATAATTTAAAGATACATTTTGAAAATTTGAAATACATTTTTTTAATACACTGGGTGATTACACACTTTCTTAATCTTTTGACAATGCACATACACTTTGTACACACAAGTGCTCGAATCCGGGTCTCCTAAAATGTATAATATCCTTTTTTTCTCTGAAGCCACTCGTTGAGTTCACTTGTAATGTACATTTTTAAGTCCATAAGTAGACTAAAAATATTATTGTGTCTCATTTTTTTTATATATTTATTTATTTTTAATATATTACTATAATTTATAAGACATTTTTCAATACCTTAACTTTATTTGTAAAATCTAAATTTTACATATAATTTATTAAATATTTTCTCTAATTAAAAATATTGAATTACTAAAAGTAACGAGCTTATAATCTTTCTTTCTTTAGGAAAATATTAATTAGTGCTTACTTGATTAACATGATTTAAAAAAAAATACGTTATGTTTGAAAATATGAGAATGGGGAGTTTGGGGTGGTAGAGACTATCAAGTAAGCGGCATCACCCCTTATTTTCTGCCATATGTCAGATAAAAATTAAAGAAACAATATTTTAGTGGATAGAGGTTGTCAGATAGGTGGTACCTATTTTTTGTACAGGTCAAACAGGTTAAATGGTCATATACAGGGTATATTACCGAAAATGATATTTTCTGGGTGGAGGTTGTTAGATAGGCAACATCAATGGTGCTAATCTGATAGGCACTACCAATATTTGTATTTTATTATTTTTTATTGTATTGTAATTATAATTATTATTTTATTTATGTTATGTGAATATATTAATTTAATATCACTTAATTCAATAAGCTTAAATTATGTCAATTAAGAATAGGCAAAATTTTGAAGCATATTATAAAATAATCAAATAAAAGAACACTTAAAGTAAGCAATAGATCAAATTGGTAAAGAATTTTCTCTTATTCCATTTTCACTTACGTAAGATTCTATTTATAAATAACTGACATTTAATGTAACATAAATAACTGAAGCTTAATTAAGTGCTTCGTTAACACATAGATTAAATAACATTCATATTACTTTTATAATAAATGAGAGGGTTTATCTCATAAATGAGGAGTGTTGCTACAATAGAGGTTATAACTTGAGTGTTATGGACATCCATAGAGTAATATTTATGACACTCCCCCTTGGATGTCCATTAGAGAAAATTGTGCCTCATTAAAAACTTTATTAGAAAAAACCCTATGGGATAAAAACCTAATGAAGGAAAAAGAGTACACAATCTCCTATTACAAGTTGCCTTTGTAAAAAACTTTTACCATGAAAACCCAATGGGAAAAAACCTTGGTTAAAGGAGAAGAGTACAACGTGTTTTAGACTCCCCCTACTAACAACATCATATTATATCTTTGAGTCGACGCACTCCAATCTTGTCTCGTAGTCTTTCAAATGTTGAAGTTGACAGTGCTTTAGTAAAAGATCTGCTAAATTATCAGTAGAACGAATTTGTTGAACTTCTATGTTACCTTTCTTTCAAGATCATGAGTGAAGAATAATTTTGGTGAAATATGTTTCGTTTTGTCACCTTTGATGTAACCACCCTTCAATCGAGCTATACATACTGCATTATCTCCGTATAAGATAGTTGACATCTTTTCCTGTAAAGGCAAATTACATATCTTTAGGATATGTTGGATTAATAACCTTAGCCAAACACACTCTCGGCTTGCCTCATGCATTGCAATTATTTTAGCATGATTTGAAGAGGCGACAACTAATGTTTGCTTTATTGAACGCCATGATATGGTAGCATCTCCACATGTAAATAAATATCCCGTTTGAGACCGACCTTTATGTGGATCCGATAAATATCCAGCATCAACATAGCTAACTAATAGGGATTTTGAATAATTTGAATAAAATAACCCCATATCAATAGTCCCTCTGAGATATCTAAATACTTGTTTAATTCCATTCCAATGTCTACGTGTTGGAAAAGAACTAAATCTTGCTAAAAAGTTTACAGAGAAAGATATATCAGGTTTTGTGTTGTTTGCAAGATACATTAATGCCCTTATGGCACTTAGATATGGTACTTCAGGACCAAGAAACTCTTCATCATTCTCGCAGGGTCGAAATTGATCTTTATTCACATCTAACGATCTTACAACCATCGGGGTACTCAATGGATGTGCTTTATCCATATAAATTTTTTTCTAAGATCTTTTCTGTATAAGTTGACTGATGGACATGAATTTCATCTTTTAAATGCTTGATCTACAAGCCAAGACAAAACTTTGTTTTCCTAGATCTTTCATCTCAAATTCTTTCTTTAAATAATTTACTGCATTTTGAAACTCTTCAGGAGTTCCAATAATATTTATATCATAAACATAAATAGCAATCATCATAAAGTCTGATTTAGACCTTTTTATAAAAACATATGGACAAATTGGATCATTTTTATAACCTGCTTTTAACAAATATTCACTAAGATGATTGTACCACATACGTCCAGATTGTTTTAATCCATATAAACTTTTCTTTAATTTGATTGAGCAATTTTCTCGAGAAACTCTATATCCTTTAGGGATTTTAAATCCTTTTGGTTTTTCATATAAATTTCACTATCAAGTGTACCATAGAAATTGGCTGTAACAACATCCATTAGACGCATGCAAAGTTTTTCATGTACTACTAAACTAATAAATCTAAACGTAATTGCATTCACCACAGGAGAATATGTCTCTTCATAATCAATGCCAAGCCTTTGCAAAAATCCTTGTGCTACAAGTCATGCTTTATATGTTACGACTTCGTTTTTCTAATTTTGTTTTCGTACAAATATCCATTTATATCCCTACCGACTTTACATATTTAGGTGTTTGGACTATAGGTCCAAAAACTTCACGTTTAGAAAGTGAATTTAATTCTGCTTGAATTGCGTCTTTCCATTTTGGCCAATCTTTTCTATTTCTACATTCCTCATAGATTTAGGCTTAGGATGCTCATTTGCTTTTGCTATTTCAATAGCAACATTAAAAGCAAAAATTGTTCTCGACAACTATATTTTTTCGGTTCCATCTTTTTCCTGAAGTAACATAACTAATTGAGATCTCTTCGTTATCACCATTTATAGGTACCTGAACCTCTTCTGGGGTTTTTTGATTTGTTATATTTTTGGCCTCTTCTTGGACACTTGCCTCCACAAAATAACCATTTTGATTATTTGCTCCTTTCCTTTTACGAGGATTTTTATATTTGGAACCGACTGGTCTTCCACAGTTTAGGCGTGGATTACTTTCTTTTGCACTAACAATTTGCCCTATTGGGACATCAATTCGTATTGGAGCATTTTCAGTTGGTATGTGAGATATTGTAATTCTCTTTAGGTTAGTAAATAAATCTAGCAGTTGATTGGCGATATTTTGCAAATTTTGTGATCCTTTGAACTTCTTGTACACATTGATTTGTACGAGGATCTAATTGAGATAATGATGATCTCATTCCATGTAATCTCATTCCCCAGTTGTATTTTTTCTCCCCTTAATGTTGGGAATGTTGTTTCATTAAAATAACAATCAATAAATTGTATAGTAAATAAATCTCCAGTTAATGGTTCAATATACTTAATTATAGAAGGAGATTCATAACCAACATATATTTCCAACCTCCTTTGAAGACCCATCTTTGTGCGTTGTGGTGGAGCAATTTGAACATATACTACGCATCTAAAAATTCTAAGATGGGAAATATTTGGCTCTTGACTAAAAGCCAATTGTAATGAGGATTATTCATTATAACTTGTTGGCTTGAAGCACACAAGTGCTGCTGCATGCAAAATAGCATATCCCCAAGCTGTAACAGAGAGTTTTGTTTTCATAAGAAATGGGCTAGCTATTAGTTGGAGGCATTTGATAAACGATTTAATTAAACCGTTTTGTGTCTAAACATGAGCTACAAGATGTTCAACATTTATCCCAATTGACATACAGTAATCATTAAAAGCTTGGGACGTAAACTCACCGGCATTATCAAGACGAATAGTTTTGATTGCATAATCTGGAAATTGCGCTCTTATTCGAATTATTTGAGCAAGTAGTCTCACAAATGCCAGGTTGCAAGTCGATAAAAAACACACATGTGACCACCTACTAGATGCATCTATCAATACCATAATATCTGAATGGGACACATGGTGGATGAATGAGTCCACATATATCACCTTGAATACGTTCTAGAAATGCGAGAGATTCAATCCCAACTTTAGTTGGCTATGACCTAATAATCAATTTTCCTTTAGAACAAGCAACACAAGATAAATCATTGAATTCAAGAATCATCTGGTTCTTTAATGGGTGTCCAATTGAATTCTCAATTATTCTTTGCATCATAATAGATCATGCCAAATAGTAAAGTATGTGGTTTTACAATCTTCTGGTTTGTAGTGACATGTGTCTCAGTTGCACTAATATGTGTATAATATAAACCTGATGAAAAAGTAGGTAACCTTTCCTAACCATATTTCTTTCCACATTTAACAGTTGTAATGTATAAATATTCAATATTTTCTCATTCATAGTCTCAATATGATATCCATTAAGACGAATATCTTTAAAACTCAATAAATTTCTTTTAGACTTAGTGGAATATTAAGCATCATCAATGATAATTTTTGTACCTTTAGGTAATAATATAATAGCTCTTCCGGAGCCCTCAATAAGTTTTGAATTATCCGATATTGTATTAACATGGGCATCACTTATTGTCAAATGAGAAAAATATTTTTTATCTTTGAGTATCGTGTGTGTTGTAGCACTATCTGCAAGACACATGTCTCCATTGATTTTAGGTCCAACAAAACTTTGTTGAATATTTATATTCTTCATAGAAATAAACAAAATATACTATGAGAAACATTGTAAATATTTATTAAATATATAAATTATTCTTTATGCAAGAAAAAAAACATACTTAAAACAACATAAAAAAAAGTCAAAATAACATCAAATTTTCTAATGATTCTCCAAGAAATTTGTCAAATCTAGGTGAGTTATATTATTAAGGTCATGAAATTTATCACCCTCGTAGGCATGGTCATAGTGAATATTTTCATCTTTTGCCTCTATTTCATCATTTTGGGATATAAAATTTATCTCCATTCTCTTTCCTTTCTTTTTAATGGATGCTTGATAAAGTTTCATGATGGTACTAAAAAGAACATATGTTTTCTCCCTATTTATTGGATAAATTGTTCTCATTTTGTTGTCCTTAGTACATATTTTAGCATTTTTTAGTTTAGTACATTGCATTTTCTAACTCAATGGACATTGGCCTAGTTTTCCTTAATTTTGCCATATTTTACTACTAATGTCGCTACATGAGCACTTCTAGATTGTGCCCGAAACTGTCGCCACATGAGCACTTCCAAATTGCACCTAAAACTGTCGACGTAGGAATATTTCCAGAATGCATCCAAGATTGTCTCTGCATAAATATTCTTCAAATTGTATCCAGAACTATTGCTGCATAAGTATTCTTCAATTGCACCCAAGAATGTCACTACATGAACATGTCCAAAATTGTCGTTGCATGAACATGTCTAGAATTGCGCCCAGAATTGTCGCCGTATCTGACAGCTGTCTGATAAGAACAGAAATGTGTAAGCTATCCAATCTGGTATAACTAACTTGTATAGCTTAATTTTGCAAAAGAGACACTTGTACAATTTAGAGCTAAATATAAGCACACACAAAACATGAAGGGGGAGTCTCTCTGTCTTTTCCTTAGTCTCCCATTTTGCAATATTTCAACCTAGCTTTTGAGCTTTTCGGCTATGGAGGCTTGAGACCCTCGGACGAATCAATGTGAAGGCGATGCAGACCAGCTCCTGACGAGGAGTTCCTAAGTATGACACAAGAGGAGAGTAAGAGAACAAGTCGAGTAGCCTAGACATAGTATTCTCCATTTGTTCTTTTATATTTCTTTCTTAAACTATGGTAATTCATGTTATTTCAAGATTGTATGGAAGTACACTTGATATTTAGACTAATTGATATTTTATCCAAGCTTGCCTTTACTATTTAATCTTTGAGTTTGAATGATTTTAGCACGGAAGTGTTATTGCAGCCACAGTCATTGGAAGGTGCAGTGACAATTTAAACTAACAAGCAAGACAACGGAAGTTGCTTGGGGATTGAAGGAAATTGGTCCACTTGTTCTTAAGTGTGTTGCATTGCCAGCGCTGGAAGGTATGATGAGTGTGCATACTAAAGTCATAGATCTAATAGAAAAGCCAAGTTTGGTAAGATGTTCATTACAGTTCATTGCGCCGACAAATTACCTGTTATTCTTAACCTTGTAAGCCACACGTAGTTTTCTACTGATTATTCACGTTGTGGATCCCATTTTACCTTTATTACATTTTATATTTATTTTCACATTATTACTCCGACAACAATTCTCATAATTTATTGCATTTTACTTATTCAATGCACTGACAATTTTAGACAACATACACCCTTCCTCGTGGGATCGATATCCGACAGATTCACTTCTGTCTACTATACTTGCATCGACAATGTACGCTTGCACATTATTGCTGTGATGTTTATAGCGCGATCAAGTTTTGGCGTCGTTACCGGGGATGACATTTGTTTGATGTCTATTTTTGTCTTTACATTTATTCTTTATTATCTAAATTTTATTTGTCACTGACTTGTTTCCTTTTTGTTGTTTACTTTTACATTTTTCTTTTAGCGAAATATGGCTAGGAACGAGATGTATAAAACCTCAAGATATTGGACTAGCATAAGTGATGCTGTAGAAATGGAGCTCGATGCCATAACTGCTTAGGAATCTTCTTTGACTAATATAAGTAATTCAATGTAAAATGCTACAGCAATTGCAAAATGGAAATTTACTGTGACAAATTGTGATTATTATGGAAGCAACCATGAGTTTGAACAATGCCCATCAAATCCAACAAATGTGTACCACATGAGGAATTTCGGTCAAAATGGAAATCCATATTCCAACACCTACATGCTAGAGTGGGAGCAACATCCAAATTTTTGTTGGAACAATTAAGACCTTGGATGTATAAACCCCGATATTAGATTCGAGTGGACACTGCCCAATTATGATTAACTCTTGTCAAGGCGAAATACCTAGTAAGACGAAGCATCAAAATTTTCATCAATTGAAATTTGCTGAGATAATATTTTACTAAGACTGAAGCTGTGCTTTAGAGTCAAGCTGAATCCATACAAGCTCTAGAATATCAATTTGGCCAGATTGTGAGCGTAATAAATTTGCGACCACAAGAATCTTTGCCAATTGATATTTAGAATTCGATATCACAAGGGCAAGAGCATTGTGAGGGAATCATTCCCAGAAGTGAGACTCAACTAATTGAAGTTGTTACAGATGCTACAGTAAAGGAAGATAATTCAGATCTCGACAATGGAAAGATGTCAGAACAATTTGAAAAGTAAACTGCAGTTGAAGAGGTTAAACAAAATATTGTGGAGATAGAAACAGATCATTTTGTCGCCACAAATGCTACAACAAAACAACCTTAGAAACTTGAAGATACATTGTCAAAGAAGAAAAGATTGAGAGAAGTCGAAGCAATCACTTTTACTGAAGGGTGTACTGCTATGACAATTAAGTTGCTCTAAGAATTTAAGGATCCTAAGAGCTTCTCAATACCCTATTCTTGTGATTGGTATATTAGAAAGGGATTATGTGATGGAAACGTAAACATAATTTTGATGCCCATATTCGTAATTAAGAAGTTACAGAAATGGAAAAAACGCAAGAAAGAATGGAAAATTTTTTGGGACCGTGTGGAGAATAAAAGAGTATGAAGCACTTAAAGAAGAAGGAACAAATACTGTGTCTGCATCGATTGAGGAATAAGTAAACACCAATATCGACTCATTAAGATTCCATTGTCAGCATAATTTCGTATAGTTGTATTGCATCTGCTAACTTAATTATGAAAAAGAAGAAGTTCTTGTGGAAGAAGAAAAAAAGAGAAGGAAAAGAAAAAAGATGTTGAAGGAGAATCGACTAAAGATTTTATCACTGTACCCAAGGATGTGGGTGCAACTCTTGAAAATTTGGGGCCAGCTAGAGCGAGTCAGGGAAGCTGCTGATGAAAACCCTTGGGCGATAGGGGTTTATACTGGACCAATGAATGAAGCAACTGATGACGCCGGAGCAGAGATTGAAACTGAGGAAAATTCCACAGACTATGCAAAGCTCAAACAAAAGAATAAGAAGAAAGAAGAGAAGGACCTAATGTCGCCACAAATTCTGCTGAGGAATTTGTCATCGCACTTGAACTTGTGGGTGCATCATCTGATGATTTTGTGTCACCTGAGGCGAGTCAGGCGGAGGTTGTGTCGGTCAGTAATGAGGATTCCAATCCTCTAGTCGTGGTGCTTTATGTTGCACCACTTGCTGAAATACACCCATCTGATATCACAGTCGATGATGCCGAGGCACAGCCTGATGTTGAGGAGCAATCTGCAGATCCGGTCAAGCTAAAGGAACAAAAGAGGAAGCACAGCAAAGACAAGAAGTGCCGTAACGAGAAGCGAAAGCGCAAGAAGAAGAAGACCAATGCAACCACATCTTCGGTTGTAGCACATTGAGTTAGTTTTTATTTTCAGTACTTAGTTTAGTTTTCATGCATATCATGTAGCTGTAGTATAATTATCATCACATTTCTTTTGTCATTTCATTTTTATTGTCACTGTATCTACCTTTTCATTGCATTTCCATATATCTTTGTAAATTAATGTCAGTGCATTGGGGACAATGCAAACTTTAAGTTTGGGGGGAATGTATATGGGCTGGAAATACAAATGCACCCACAATTTAAAAATTTGTTCTTTTGAGTTTAATGAAAGCATGCAAAGTTATTGGAAATGTGCTTGAATTTTTTTTTCATTTGATGCTTAATTCTTGAATCACGTGAAATGTTAGTGAATGAGTTGGATAAATTTGACTGAATGTTGTATCTTTAATTCTTTGATGAATGATTTAGATTGCATTAGTAATGGATGACTAGCATCTTTCCTAGAATCTTGAATGAAATTGCATTTTACAGTTGGTTGTATATGTATATAGTTATAAATAAAAGACTCTAATGTGGGTGTATTGTGAACTTTTCAAGGGGGAACACTCCAATGCAAGCGTTAAAAAAAGTAATCTGGCCAAAGGTTGTCGTTGCATGAGTGTATATTGGCGCAATTACGTATTCCTTAGGGGTTTGTTGCACTCCATCGTTACTTCTCAAGAACAAGGGTACAATAATACAATGACATCCCTCAGTCACATTAAAAAGAAAAAAGAAAAGAAAAGAAAAGAAAATGAAATATATTTATATTAGTGTACAATAAATGTTGTATTGGTAGATAGAATTCAGGATTAAAAGCATGATGCTGGCTTTGATGAAGTTACAATCTTAGTTATTCATACTTATGTGTTGTTGATGCAATAGTCTGTCATATGAATGTGATTAATTCATCGAGATTTTGGATGATTTAAGTTGCTAGAATGATCATTTGCCTTGGTGATTCTTTTGTAGCCTTGCTAGTTTTTGTTTTACTCGAGGACAAGTAAAAACTCAAGTTTGGGGTGTGATGGTACTAAAAAGAACATATGTTTCTCCCTATTTATTGGATAATTTGTTCCCATTTAGTTGTCCTTAGTACATATTTTAGCATTTTCTTAGTTTAGTACATTGCATTTTCTAACTCAGTGGATCTTGGCCTAGTTTTCCTTAATTTTGTCATATTTTACTACTACTGTAGCTGCATGAGCACTTCTAAATTGCGCCTAAAACTGTCGCCACATGAGCACTTCTAGATTGCACCCAAAGTTGTCGTCATAGGAATATTTTCGGAATGCACCCAAGATTGTCTCTACATAAATATTCTTCAAATTGCATCCACAACTGTCGCTGCATAACTATTCTTCAATTGCACCCAAGAATGTCGCTGCATGAACATGTCTAGAATTGTCGCTGCATGAACGTGTCCAGAATTGCGCCCAGAATTGTTGTCGCATTTGACAACTGTCTGATAAGAATAGAAATGTGTGAGCTGTCCAATCTAGTATAACCAACTTGTACAGCTTAATTTTGTAGAAGAGACACCTGTACAATTTGGGGCTAAATATAAGCATACACAAAGCATGAAGGGGGAGTCTCTCGCTCTTTTACTTAGTCTCCCATTTTGCAATATTATCTTATTCAACCTAGCTTTTGAGCTTTTCGACTATAGTGGCTTGAGACCCCTCGGGTGAATCAATGTGAAGGTGATGCAGATCAGCTCCTGACGAGGAGTTCCTAAGTGTGACACAAGAGGAGAGTAAGAGAGCCAGTCGAGTAGCCTAGACATAGTATTTTCCATTTGTTCTTTTCTCTTTCTTTCTTAAATGATGGTAATTCATGTTATTTCAAGATTGTATAGAAGTACACTTGATATTTAGACTAATTGATATTTTATCCAAGCTTGTCTTTACTGTTTAATCTTTAGGTTTGAATGATTTTAGCACAGAAGTGTTATTACAGTCACAGTCATTGGAAGGTGTAGTGATAGTTTAAACTAACAAGTAAGACAACGGAAGATGGTTGGGCATTGAAGGGATTTGGTCCACTTGTTCTTACGTGTGTTGTATTGCTAGCATTGGAAGGTGTGGTTAGTGTGCATACTAAAGTAATAGATCTAATAGAAAAGCCAAGTTTGGTAAGATGTTCATTGCAGTTCATTGTGCCGACAAATTACCTGTTATTCTTAACCTTGTAATTCACACTTAGTATTTTTGCTGACTATTCACGTTGTGGATCCCATTTTATATTTATTTTCACATTATTGCTCCGACAACCATTCTCACAATTTATTGCATTTTACTTATTCAATGCACCGACAATTTTAGACAACAAACACCCTTCTTCGTGGGATCGATATCTGATAGATTCACTTCTATCTACTATACTTGCATCGATAGTGTACGATTGCACATTATTGTTGTGACGTTCATAGCGCGATCATTTCACTAAATGCTCAGACGTACGACAGGCACGTGGCAAATGCCCCTTTATACCACATCAATAACATAAATTCTCAACAATCTTTGAAGGAATATTTTGACCACCTCTTTCTTGTCCTTCATTGTTATTCTTTTTCTGGTGTTTAGAATTACCATTATTATGAGCACTATGATAACGATTACTAGTACATCTTCGACCACGACCACGACCACGACCACGACCTTTATATTTTCCATGTTCATAATTATTGTGTAATACTACATTCACTTCAGGGAATGGTGCAAAACCAATGGGACGAATTCTATGATTTTTCATCAACAACTCATTCTTTTGTTCAGCCACCAAAAAACATGAAATCAACTCAGAATAACTTCTAAAACCTTTTTCACGATATTGTTGTTGTAGGAGCACATTAGTAGCACGAAATGCTGAAAATGTTTTCTCTAACAAGTCCTCATTAGTTATGTTTTCTCCACAAAATTTTAGTTGAGAACTAATTTTGAAAAGTTCTGAATTGTATTCACTTACAATCTTAAAATCTTGCAACCTTAAGTGCATCCAATGATAACGAGCTTTAGGGAGTATCACCGTTTTCTGATGGTCAAATCTTTCTTTCAAATCATTCTACAAATTAAAAGAGTCTTTCACAGTTAGATATTTCACTTTTAATCCTTAATGTAGATGATGACGGATGAAAATCATTGCTTTTGCCTTGTCTTGATTAGATGCTTCTTTATCCGCTAATATTGTATTTCTTAGACCTTTAGCATCTAGGTGAATTTCAGCATTTAACACCCATGACAAATAATTCTTGCTTCATATGTCTAAGGCCGCAAATTAAAGTTTGGCAAGATTTGACATTATACTCACTTGAATTAAAATAAAAGAAATTAGTAAAATAATAAGCATTCTCAATCGTAAAATAAGTCAATTATATATATACCAAATTTTCTAAAAAATAATATGTATGTCAAATATTGGCATACAGAGGAATAGTCATAATAATTTAACACAAATTATATTAATTGAAGTTTCTTTTAGTAAAAAAAAAAACATGTATATATAATTATCATTATAACATTTGAGTTGTAAAAATAAATGTCCAAATGTTATCCAAATCAAATATTTCATCTAGGATATAAAATTAAAGAATGATGAAAATATGTATACCGTATATAGTTTAACGAGAGTTATACGGGCAAATTATATAAGCCCAAAATGACGTGAACGTCACTATGAACTTGTAAAAGCTTGTGCTGATAACGTTTTATAAAATAATCAAATAAAAGAACACTTAAAGTAAGCAATAGATCAAATTGGTAAAAAAAAATTTCTTACTCCATTTTCACTTACGTAAGATTCTATTTATAAATAATTGACATTTAATGTAACATAAATAAATGAAGCTTATTTAAGTGCTTTATTAACAATGCTTCTTTAACACATAGATTAAATAACTTTCATGTTACTTTCATAATAAAGGAGAGTGTTTATCTCATAAATAAAGGGTTGCTACAATGGAGGTTATAACTTGAGAGTTATGCACATTCATAAAGTAATATTTATAACAAAACATTTATTTTAAACTATAAATATTCATTCACTTTTTAAGTGTAATTTTCATAGAAAGTATTGCAATTCAATTAATTAAGGTGTTTTTGTATAAGTTGAAAAATTAAGTGTTAAAATTTTAATATAGAATTTTACAGGTATTCAATTTATAATATAAATTTATTTGGTATATTAATACAATTTAAATATTAAATATAATTTTTTTGTTTCATAAAATTAAATAAAACTCGAGTAAAAGTTAAAATACGATCTTTAAATGCTTGATTAATGGGTTTAATATTATTTTAAAAAATCAAATTTTGCGAGGAAGGCTTGTTACTTTGAAATAATCAAGAAAAAAAGTTATGTCCAGTAAGTTAGGGCACAATACCTCGAATTTTAAAAAATAACAAGCATTCCTTCTATTCCAAATCTTACATTTTTATTTTTTTAAAAATGAAAAGGGTATTCGATTAATCCGGTTCGAAAAAAACTACACCTAATAAGTTAAGGCACGACATTCTCAAATCCCCAAAGAAAGGAATATTGCCTCGATTTTTTTTTAAATAATTTATGTATTTTAAACGATATACAAATTATTTTAAATTATTTTACAATGAACAAATGAATGTGTATACAATTTAAATTGATGATAGTAAAATAAAATAATCATAGATAAAACAAACTAAATAGGCACGATTTGAGTAACTAAAAGGATTAAATAATAAAACAAAATAAAAGCATTAATTTAAAAAGGATAAAAAAAAGGATTTAATTAAAAAGATACAAAAAGATTTAAATATAAAAAAAAAAAAAAGAATAGAAGGGCAATTTTAAAAGAAATAAAAATGAAAAAAAGGATTAAATTAAAAAAAAAGGGTTTAAAAAAAGGAAAATTTAAAAGAAAACAAAAATAGTAATATGATTGAATTTAAAAAAATAAAAATAAAAAAGGTTAAATTTTAAAAAGAAAAAAATTAAGAGTTAAATTAAAATAAAAATAAAGTTTTAAAGTAAAAAAATAAAAATGGAAAAAAGAACGGGGTCAAACACGAATATTTAAAAACAACAGGGAGCTTGTAGGCAATTTTTCAGGCCCGTACACATGTCCTTCCCAAGCTCAATGGTCATAGGAACAATCTGAAAAAGAAACAAAATTAAGTGGTAGATTCAAAAAAAATAAAAAAAAAAAGAAAGAAAAGGACTAATTTGAATGCCCAAGGAAAAACGGAAGGACCATGGAAATAAATCCCTCTTTTCCTGGAAAGGCGTGGATCCTCCGGACGGATCGGGTCGATTCGGGCTAAAACTAAAAACGGCATTGTTTTGGGGCGTTGAAGCCACAGCCAAAACGATGTCGTTTTGGGGGGGGCTATATATACCCTATTTCTTAAAAAAAAAGTCACTTTTTCCCTTGTTTTAAAAAAAAAAACTCTCAATCCTTTCTTTTTCTCTCTAAAATTCCCCAAGGTTGACACTAGGGTTTGGCCCTCCTCTACCGCGAGCCACTAGTTGTCGGTGTCGATGATCATCGCCCACGGTGGTTGGAGGTAAAATAAAATTCTTTTTCCTTCTTTTTGAGTCGTTTAGAGCCCCTAAACTCAAATCTGGGTTTAGATCTTCGAAAAATCCGAGCCTAAATCTCAAAAATACAAAAAAACCTTTCCATTTTCTAGATTTTTCTGTTCTCTGTTGATTGGACCGCCATGCGAATACGAAGCGTTCTAGAGGATCGTTGTTCTCGGAGCGAACCACCCATCATCGCGGGTGGTGTCCTCCGCCCGCCGCGGCAGCTTTTAGGGGACCAAAATGGTAAACCCTAACTTTTTCCCCTTTCTTTTTATTTTTTATTATTTATTTTCATAATAACAAAAGAACAATATATATATATAAACGCAACAATCTACCTTGAAATTTTCTTGTTTTTATTTCATTGATGTTTGTTCTTCGTAAAAAAAACCCTAACAGAGAAGAAATTCCTTGTCTCCTTCAAGGCCCCTTACATTTGATTTTATTGTGTTTTTTATAACACAATTTTACAATATTTTTTCGGTTCGAGGTTGGGTTGCGTGCAGATTGTGGAGACTTGGATCCGAGGGTAGCGACGATGTCTGTGGCAGCATGGGCGACATGGCTCTGGTGGCGACGATAGTAGCAAAAGAGCTAGGGTTTGAGAAATCTGATTAGGGTTTCAAAAAATTTTAAGGTAGTGAGCTTGGATTGGTTTTGGGTAGTATGTATTGGGCTAGGTGTTTGGATAAATGGGAATTTGGGTATTTTGTGTAAATGGACATTAAAATTAAATGATCTTTAATTTTATTTTGTTTTTATTTTTATCTTTTGGATTTGTTTTGTCTCGGGCCGGATAAAATTGGGCTCCAACATCAATGACGGTGACAACGTTTCCTCTTTTTATATGTACAAAATTCCAATGCAAATATATAAACATTTGGGAGCATAGATACGATTTCATACTTATGCGTGAACCGATTCTCTCACCAGATTTGGCGATGTAACAACCTCAGACCAAGCCGAACAACTGACAACCCGGGGATGAAATGACTAAGCTATTTATCATGCAAGAATCCAAAACTTTTATGTATAAGTATTGATTTAAAACCTCCCACAAAAGCCGATTGAATCTTAGTTCAATTTACATGATAAATGTTTCCAATACAGAAGAACGTGATTCGAGTGCGCTGAAACGCATTATCCTCTTATTTATGGGTTGAGAATGGGCTATAAATAGTTTTAAGTATTACGTAAAAAAAACAAATATAATTAAAATTTATAATGAGATTGTTCAAAAAAAAAAAAACCTCTTACAAAACAGTATAAATTACAACAATTCTCTCCAAAACCGTTCAATGTTATAGTAGCTCTTGCACATTTTATGAACATCATCACATTAGTAACCCACAACACGATACAGGATTTAGCACAACTATACAAAAAACAAGGATTTCGGACCGATTACAATGCGCATTTGGGAAAATTAGCAAATCATAAAGATGAGAAGGCACGATTTGTCATCTTATAGAATGTTAATGACTTCCTCTCCGATCAACTCTTCCGAACCTTTGCAAAGCCATTTTCGGCACACAGCACTCATTTCAGACAACTGATAGAATACAAATCATCAGGACAGCATTAATTCTCCCTTCTTTGGGTAGCATAATACATCAATAATGCAGGATATTTTAACAGCAATAAAACATTTTGGACAATGTAAACAGTAGTACAGTAGGGCACTAGGCAGCAAAAACGAAATCAATATGTCCTACTTTGGACAGCATAAATCAGCAAATAAAACAGAGCATTAAACAGTTATAACACCATTAATATGTCTGGCTTTGACAACATAAATCAGCAACAATGCAGAGGATAAACAAGACACATTACATAAAAATAAATGCTGAAAATCTAGCATTAGGACAACATCACATTTTATTATTTGAACAGCAGAAAATTTTTCCTGCATAGCAGCTTAGAGAAAAATGAAAATTAATTTACTAAAAAGCTTGATTCAACATGAAAATCACTCTAATCTCCTCAGATCAAAATTCTTAATTTCATCCGTAAAATTGTTTCATTTAAAATAATTTATCTAGGTTCAATGATGTCTAAAGTTAAAGGTCATTAAAAATTAAATTTGGGTGTGACAACTCTCTCTCTCCCTTATTGGAATTTCGTTCTCAAAATTTTCTTTATTACCAGAAAGATAAGGATATTGTTTCTTCATGAAACTCTCTTTTCCCAGGTAGCTTCCTTGACCTTGTGATTTCGCCAAAGAACTTTCACCAAAGGAATTCTTTTATTCCATAGTTCCTTCACTTCTCTAGTCAAAATTTGAATCGGTTCTTACTCATAAGAGAGGTTTGGTTCCACTTTTAAGGTCTCCACTTGAACATAGAGTGGTACAATCATCGGAGTTCCTTGTTGGGTTGAAGCTAGTGATGAGTCCGTCTCGGAACCTACTTCAGACTTTGATTCCAGTGCGATCATCGTGGCCTCCTCGTACGACGTTGCTTACCCCTTACCTCCTCCGACAGTAGATATGATATGCTGTGGTGTCTAAACCATGATATGTACTCCGAAGCGATGGCCAATTCCCGAGTGAAATATGGTGCGTGAATAGGTAAGAAGTAGTATATATGCTCTCAAATATTGATACATTGCTCATGGAATTTACGCCAATCTTTGTCGATTCTCTCTCGTAAATATGTCTGAAATTGGCCTATTCAGACAAATTTTTTAAAACAATTTTTTAAGTAATTTAGCTCAAAATTTTAGGGAGATTTTTATTTCAAAAATAAAATATTTCAATTTATAAAACTTTTTATATTAAAATATTAATTTTGTTCATTTTTATTTAGTTAATTCATTACAAATGTTTAAATTTTTTTAAAAATAAATTATTTTGAATTAAAAGAAAATAATATAAATATATAAAATATTTTTTAAATTATTTACAAATGTATACTTGCAATATACATTTTTTTTTTTGTGAATTATAGATAAAGTCCTAACAACAACGCAATTAGTGCGACTCGGACCCAAGCCACATCTAGGACGATAAACACCCTAACCATCAAGCCAACACACGAGATTCCACCATGTACATTTTTAATTCCATAAGTAGACTTAAAAAATTATTGTGTCTCATTTCTTCTATATATTTATTTTTTTAATATTTTACTATATTTTATACTACACTTGTCAATATCTTAATCTTATTTGTAGAATTTAAAAATTTGACGTTTACTATATTAAATAATTTTTCTAATTAAAAATATTGAATTGCTAAAAGTAACGAGCTTATAATCTTTCTTTCTTTAGGAAATCATTAATTAATATTTAATTGATTACCGTGATATTATGCGTTATATTTAATTTAATGAAATAAATCTTAAATATTTTTTTACTTTACTTTTAATAACCACGAAATAAATAGCCAGGGTTCTAAGAGTACTCTCTTTGAGTTTCTTTGAGACAAATTTTCTGTGATTAGGTTTGGAGGGGTAGTGGTTCTTATGGCGGTGGTGACTGTGAAGGACGATGTCTCGTTGTTAGAAGAGGTATTGATGCAGTTGTCGGTTAAAAGTTTGTTGGTCGTCCTCACGGGTAAACCAACGTTATTGTGTTCGGTGTGGACTCAGAGGAGCTACAATACGGTGCAACTTAAATGCTTGTGGAAAACCAAGAAGAACTTTGATATTAAGGGAATGGGACAAAATCTTTTTACCATTGTTTTTTGATGATGAGAATGATATGGAGTTTGTCTTGGAAGGATGTTCGTGGTTGTTTAGGAGGCAATTAATTTTGTTTGAACATCTTTTGAAATCGGTAGATAGAGAGGATATTCGACTGGTTAAGTCGGTGTTTTGGATGAAAGTAGGGTCGTATCTGTCGGAACGTGATAATAAAGGCTTGATGCATGCTATCGGGTCTACATTTGGAAGTCTATTGCAATCGTAGGTGAAGGATGAATTTTCTAGGATTTAGGTAAAGTTGGATGTTCAAAAGCCGCTGCGGCGTGGTATTTTTGTGACTGCGGGTGGGTTAGGGAAATTATGGGTTCCTTTTAAGTACGAAGTGCTCCCGGTGCTTTGTTTTGGTTGTGGTAAGCTTGGTCATGGTGTTAAAGATTGCAAAGCTATGCCTAAGGATGTAATAAATTTGCCCAAGGATTCGTTTCCTTATTCTGTGGCACTTAAAGCGGAAACTAATGTACGAGGAAAAGAGTATCATGATTTGTCAAAACAGAAAAACATACGTCTGAAGAGTTATGTCGGTAGAGGGGTAGATGGGATGATTATTCCGATGGCCCCTTCGGTGCGGGAGATGGGAGAGGTGGAAATGAGTTTGAAGTCTGCTGATGGTGAGGTATTTCTGATTAATGAGGTCTCTAATGTTGAGGCCTTTGGTTTTAGGGATAATATCTGTCATTTGGATTGCTATAAAATCCTGACGATTATTGAGTTGGATGGTGGGCAGCAGTTTAGTTTAATTAAAACTGGTACTGTTGATGGGGTTTTTCTTGATGAGGCCCGGCTTGGTTGTGATAAGGATTGCTTTATGGATAGAGATCTATCTATGTTGGAAGTGGTCTCTATGGAACATGATAGGCCGTGCACGTTGGGTCGACCGTCTGGACAGCTATGTGGGACTAACGAAGAAGAGTGTAGACCGCTTGAAAATATTATGGGGACTAGTGGGAGAAAATGAAAGCGGTTAGCTCGTGGGACGAAGGATGATTTGGGAGGCCCTATTAGTCTGAGTGGGAAAAGGAAGTGCATGCTGTTAAGTTGTAATCTGGATAGGGAGGATTTGATATTGGCAGGAATGGGTAAGAAGCTAAGATTCAGGGAAACTATAGGGGAGGAATCTTCGATTGAAACAACATCTACTATTCAGGATGGTGAGTCTAATTTGTTTTACTCTTTAGGATCGACGGTTGCCCTTAAGCATGCCAATTAAGCTCAATGAAAATATTAAGTTAGAACGTTCGAGGGTTGGGGAGTCCTCGAGCGGTTCGGAGGCTGAAGCAACTGTTGAGGCTTCATAAACCCCAGTTGGTTTTCTTAATGGAGACCAAGATTGATTAAAAAAGAATGGAAGTTGTTAGGCGTCACTGTGGCTTTTTAAATGGTTTTGATGTTAGTGCCAAGGGATCGAAAGAAAGAGTGTCTCTTGCTTGGATAGAGGATCTATCGATCTCATTGCAGTGTTTTTATAGTAATCTGATTGATGTTTTTATAAACGACTCCAATGAAAGCAATGGTTGGAGGTTTACGGGCTTCTATGGGATGCCATTTGTTTAAAATAAAAAGGAGTGTTGGGATGCGTTTAAATTATTGGGGGTGAATAATACGCTGCCTTGGTTGGTGTGTGGGGACTTTAACGGAATCTTCTATGCTAGTGAGAAGATAAGAGGTGTACCAAGGGAGGAGGGTCGTATGGAGATGTTTAGTGATGCATTGAGGAGCTGTGATTTGGTGGACGTGGGGTACTCGGGGTCATGGTTCACTTGGGAAAGGGGTAACTCCATGCATACTAATATTCAAGAAAGGCTTAATAAGGGATTTGCTAATGATTTGTGGGTGGGTTTGTTTCCTAAAATGGGTCTTCACCATTTGCCTACTTCGGCTTCCGACCATTGTCCTCTGTTATTGGATTTGCATGTTCGTAATCGTCCTAGCAAGGCCCATAATTTTCGGTTTGAGGTATGGTGGATGGTTGAAAAGTCGTTTGCTAGGGAGGTGTCTTTTCTTTGGAATTCGGCTTTGGGGGATGTTTTCGCGAAATTTGATACTTTATGAGATGGGTTTATTAATTGGTCCAAATGGATTCGGGCTTCACGAAATGGTCTAAAGGCTGCTTTGAATCGAACGTTGGAGGGGTTAGTGGAGGTTGATCGAGATGAGAGTAATTTGGAGGAATTAATTTATACGAAGATTCAGTTGAATTTGGAAATGGATAAAGAAGAACTGTATTGGAAGCAACGGGCTCGGGCTAATTGGCTCAAAGTAGGGGATAAGAATGCCAATTTCTTTCATAATTATGCGAGTTAAAGACATCGCTCTAATTTGATCAAAGCCTTAGAATTTCCCGATGGGCGTTTAATTGATGATACGGTGGAGATGGAAGGGATTGCAAAGAGTTTTTTTGAACACTTGTTTGAGTCGAACGGCAATACTGGTAGTAGAGACCACATTTTGTTCGGTATTGATAGGTGTATTTCGGAAGATGACAATATGTTGCTTACGGCTCCTATAGGGTGGAGGAGGTTCATCAAGCGTTGAAAGCTATGGGGGCCATTAAAGCTCTAAGTATGGATGGATTTCCAGCTATCTTTTTTCAGAAATTTTGGGTAATTATGAGGCATGATGTTTGTAGCTTCTGTTTAGGGGTTCTTAATGATGGTTTGGGGTTGGAGTCAGTGAATAGAGCCAATATTGTCTTGCTTCTAAAAATCCCAAATCCAACTAGTATGGCCAATTTTCACCCTACTGGCTTATGCACTGTTATTTATAAGATTATTGCTCGAATGATGGCAAACCTCGTATTATGTTAAATAAGTGTATTGATTAGGCGTAAAGCACATTTGTTCCTAGCCATTTGATTTCAAATAATATTCTTGTGGCCTACAAGGTTTTACACATGTTTCTAAGTAAAAGGGGAGGAGGAAAGGGTTATATAACTGTCAAACTAGATATGAGTAAGGCTTATGACAGAGTGGAGTGGAATTTTCTGAGAGCTATGATGCTACGTATGGGATTTGCGGAAGGGTGGGTAGCCATGATCATGAATGTATTTATATCGTTTCTTATTCGGTGTGCTTAAATGGGAAGTTGAGTCCAATCTTTTCCCCGAAATGTGGACTGGGTTAAGAGGATCCGTTAAGCCCATTTTTGTTTTTATTATGCTGTGAGGGGCTTTCCTCTTTAATGCGACTAGCAATTGATGAAGGACGTCTTAAAGGGGTCAGGGCTAGCCATGGAGGTCCTATGATTTCCCATCTTCTTTTCGCGGATGACTGTATACTATTTGGAGAGGCCTCCTTGGGAGTTGTGCGAGTTTTGAAGGATGTTTTGGTGGAATATGAGATGAACTCTGGCCAGTGTGTTAATTTTGACAAATCTTCGAGTTTCTTCAACGCCAATGTCTCTAAGGGTTCTCGTCATGATTTAGCTAGGAACCTTGGGGTTCGGTACTCTAATAATCTTGAACGATATTCGGGTTTTTCGAATAGTGTAGGGCATAATAAAAAAGCTTCCTTTTTGGGTTTAAAGGATCGTATGCAAAAGAAGGTTGATGGTTGGTGCACAAAATTTGTCCTAGGGTGGGAAGGAAGTTTTCATAAAGTCTGTTCTTCAAGCAATCCCGACTTACACCATGTCTTGCTTCCTTTTTTCGAGAATGTTTTGTGATGATTTGGAACGAATAGTGACTAATTTTTGGTGGCATAAGGGCAAAGGTAAATGGGGGATTCACTAGTGCGAATGAAAGAAACTTTTTGTTTTAAAGGAATTTGGGGGTTTAGGCTTTTGCAATTTTGAGGACTTTAATAAAGCTTTGTTGGCCAAGCAAGGTTAGAGGCTTCTAAAGAAACCAAATTCCTTTGTGGCGTGTGTACTAAAAGCTAAATACTACCCTTATTAAAAAATTTTAGGTTCAAATCTACGTCATGGAGCCTCGTATATATGGAAGAGCATTTGGTCCACAAAAAGGATCTTATTTGATGGGCTCTGTTGAAGGATTAGGAATGGGGTCAATGTTTTTGTTTTCTAGCATTGTTGGATCCCTAGTTCTAATCGTTTACGCATCAATAAAATGGTTAGTAATTTCCATTTGAAGTTAGTTGCAGAATTAATTGATTTGGATCACAAACAGTGGAAAAGGTAACTTATTACAAAATTTTTGATGAGGCAGACACAGCCCTGATCTTGCAGATTCCACTAGCCGACGAGTCCCACGGCGATGTGGTGTTCTGGAGTAGTGAGGCTTCTGGTGAGTATTTGGTACGGAGTGCTTACAAATTTTTACAATTAGGTACCAATACTAATCCTGTATAACCGGAAACTAGATTATTTTACAAAAATTATTGGAATTTGAAACTGCCTAGTAAAATTAAGATCTTCATTGGAGGTGTTTCCACAATTTTCTTCCCACTATGTCGACCCTTTTCAACAAGAGGGTGTCGGGTAATGCAGTATGCCCTAGATGCGGAAGGGCTGCTAAAACCTTCATGCATTTCGGTTGGTTATGTCCCTTGTCAAAAGAAGTTTGGGGATTACTGGGGTTTCACAGAATGATAAGCAGTGTTGCACCCGGTTTTTCAATCAGTGCTCTGGTCCTCAGCGACGGGTGGTATGTTGTACGCTGTGGGCATTATGGTTCGAAAGAAACAAAAGGCTTCACAAGTCAGTCACACAGAGACAAGGAAATCTCAGATTTTGTTTCTCATTTTCTTCTAGAACTTGACGCAATAGAAGAGCAGAAGCTTACCAGGGCTATATGGTTGGGAAGATGGGAGCTGCCGCAAGATGATTGGGTAAAAATTAACTTCGACGCAGCTTTTAGTAAGAATTCTTCTAGATCTGGTTCGGGTGTGGTTATTAGGGACAACCATGATCGGGTTCTGGTTACGTCATCATCGGTCCACGATTCTGTCCATAATGCTTTTTCCGCAGAGGCTATTGCGACTTTCGACGGGATTAGTGTCGGGTTAGTTTTTAGGTTTCAAAAAATAATTATAAAATGCGACTCTTTATCAGTAATGCGAAAAATGCAACGAAGACTTTATTGATCTTTCTGTAATTGGGCCAATTATTTGAAACATCAAGCATTACTCAAGACATTTTCAGAGTATACAGTTTCATCATATCAGCAGGAACGCGAATCAAGTTGCAGACACTATCGCGAAGGAGGCTCTTAGATCGAGCGTAGGGAAGTACCTAACAAATTCGATGCCGCTTGACGTTCGGGGATTTGTCTACGACAAGGCGGTGTGGGAACCGGATTATGCCTCCATGACATTTGTCGTTTCGTCCCCTTCGAATCAGCCCTAGTTTCTAAATATGCTTTTTCAGAGGTAGGGTTGTGCTTGGTGAGGGGTTAGGAAAGTGGTTTTTTGGGGAGTCAAACCGTCAGAGAAATAATGCTTATCTTTATGGAATGGGTATGGTTGGTCTTCCCTAGGCTTATGGGCAGTTTTTTTTTTTTTGCTTTCATAGTATTATATCTCAGTTTTTCATTGGGTTGTTTACAACTTGGGGTTTGGGGAGGTTTTTTGGTATTATGTCGACTTTCTTAGGCCATCTTAGTTTGTATTTGCTTCTCTATTTTATTTATAAAAGCCCACTTGCATTTATAAAAAAATATTAAATATTTTTTTTGAAATAATTAGTAAAAAGAAGTTAATATATGATATTAGACGTGATTTTGGATCGGGTTCAGGTTTACTCAATGTAATATTTTAAGTTTGTTTTTTAGGTTCGATTGAAAAATGGGTTTAAAATATTTTTTCTATCCCGACTCAGATAAAAAATGTTAAATTCGAGCTTGGCTTGCCAGCATTTAAAAGAAATGTATATTAACTTTTTATATAAAAACAAATTTACAAATTATAATACATCAAATACACTAAAAAACATTAAAATAAATGTTTCCCAACAAATTAAAAATACATTAAAAAAATTATTATATTTAAATAACACTAAGATAGTTGCAATTTAGCAGTAAATGCTTTTAAAATAGTAACAAAATTAAAAATAAAACAAGAGTTATACAATATCTAAACAATAACAACAAGCAAATAACAATGTAATAGAAAAATGGAAGCAAACAACACTAAAAAAAATTAGACGAATTCAGGCCGAAACCGAACCAAAAAAATTTACGTGAGGCTCAACTTGTTTAGAAAATGAATCTTATTGTTATTTTGATGTCCATTTTTGGGACCCTACTCATGATCAAATCTATACGATACCGATTATTATTTTTATTAAACTGAGCTGATAAATTATTTTTATATAAATAAAAGAAGAAAACAGTCTAACTTATATCAATTTGTTCTTACATATGGTAAACCAATTATATCCTCTAATAAATAACTTCAAATGTAAGCACATCCAAAATACGTAAAATACTATCACCCGGATAAATTGTTCGAGCTAACCAATTTACAATCGAGTTTCCTTCTCTTTTTACAAATTGAAATATAACAGATTCAAACTCTTTGGAAACAACCTTAACTCTTCTTACTATTGTCTCCGATGGGCCCTGCCAAACAATCGTTAACCATTCCCAATGCGATTTAATAATAAATTAAAATTATTTAATTTATCTATTAAAAAATTATTTCATTTATGATTTTATAAAATTAAAATTAAATATCGATTATTAAGATTAAATTTCTAAATTTATTCATTGAATAATAACTTAAAAAGTTTAGTAACAATCAATAACACATAATCAATTCCATGATGGAATTTAAATTTAAAGAAATATATGATGGGATTTAAAATCAATTTTTTTATTTTAATTTTATAAATTCTGTTAGATCAGAATACTAACTAGACTAAAAGTTAAATTGTGCATATATGTTATTTTTTTTTAAGATTTAGGGAAATAAGTCAATTTTAAAGAGTGTGTGTGAAAGCGTGTCTAGCTAAACGAATTTTTGCTGACATATCAGTAAAACACGTCCAGTTAAAAACGTTTTCTGAAAATTATAAAGAAAACACGTTTAGCTAAGCGCATTTTTCCTGACATGTTAGCAAAAACTCAAGACAACTGTGCGGAAAACTCGCCTAGCTAGACGAGTTTTTCTACCAACTGTGCAGAAAACGTATCCAACTGGATGTACTTTTCATACTCTCTCTTTAAAATCAATCTATTTAATCAATTAAAGAAAAAATAAAATATATTTATATAACCTAAATTAAATTTATTTAAATAAACCGAATTTATTTAATTGTAACTTTTAAATTAACTTACTAATGGAAACTTAAATTTGGACATAACAATCCCTAGAACGAGCACTGGTTTCTGGAAAAAAGAAAATGATGGTTGCATGTAAAAACCACATCTTTCAAGTCCCAACGTAATGCAAACTATCAACCGATTGTTTCTTGTTTTTTCTCATTAATTTAAGTGTAGCTTTTCATTTAATTTCCATAACTCACAAATCTTGGAGAAAAACAAGTCCCCTCTTATCAGAGAAAGATCAATATCCAATGGCAGGCTATAGGAATGCTTCTAAACACATAGCAGTGTTGGCTTTCCCCTTCAGCACCCATGCCGTCCCTCTTCTCAACTTCATCCGTCAGCTATCAGACGCCTGCCCCCACACCATGTTTTCCTTCCTTAGCACCCAACAATCCAACAACTCAACTTTCCCCAAAAATCTTGATAAAATTAAGCCTTTTAATGTGTGGGATGGATTACCTGAGGGGTACAGGTTTAGGGGGAATCCTCACGAGCCCGTCGACTATTTCCTTAAGGCGGTACCTGGGAATTTTATGAAGGCTGTAAATGCTGTTCTGTTTGAAACTGGTAAACCAATTGATTGTTTGATAACAGATGCATTTTATGCGTTTGGGGCTGATATGGCGGATGAGCTGAGCATCCCTTGGGTGGCACTTTGGACTGCTGGTCCTAGGGCACTCTTCGTTCATGTCGACTCTGATGTTATTCGCCACCATGTAGGAATTAACGGTAAGGATACATGCATATGAGATATATAAACCAGCAGCGCAGCCAGGGGCTGACACCCCCAAATAAAAAATTTCAGCTTTATTCTCTTTATAATCTATAAAATTTTAAATTAGTTTAGTCCTTAAAAAGATGAGAATAGTCCTTTAAAAATTGGGTGCTGAACAAATATGAATATTCATAAAATTGCAGGTCCTAAAGACAAACCACTTGCTTTTCTTCCCCATTTTTCTGGCATACGTGTTGCTGACTTACCCATTGGATTAACCTCCGGAGACATTGCCGCCCCCATGCCGGAATTGTTGTATAAAATGGGAGTGTCACTATCACGCGCCACCGCAATTGCCATAAATTCATACGAAGACTTAGATAATACAGTGGTGAACATGCTGAAAGTAAGATTCAGTACGTTCCTCAACGTTGGTCCCTTCAATATGCTATCATTTTCCGGTTCCACAGTGGATGACTCGCATGGGACCTTGGATTGGATGAGCAAGCATGAGGCAGCATCGGTGGTATACATCAGCTTTGGAAGCGTGATAACCCCACCACCCCATGAGCTACATGCATTATGTGAAGCCTTGGAAGAATGTGAGTTTCCATTTCTTTGGTCTTTGAGGGGAAATCCTGAGAAACAACTGCCACTAGAATTCCTGGAAAGAACCAGCTCCAAGGGAAAGATAGTCCCATGGGCTCCTCAGAAACAAATATTGGAACATCCATCAGTTGGGGTTTTTGTAAGTCATGGCGGATGGAATTCAGTCCTGGAAAGTATTAATGGAGGCGTGCCTATGATCTGCAGGCCATTTTTTGGAGACCAACAACTGAACACTCGAACTGTGGAGGTTGTATGGGGATTTGGGTTGGGGTTAGAAGGTGGAACATTGACAAAAGGAGGAGCAAAGAATGGATTGAAGTTGATATTGTGCAGCCAAGAAGGGAAGAAAATGAGAGAGAAAATTAGAGTTCAAAGAGAGCTGGCTTGCAAGGCTGTTAAACCCAATGGTAGCTCTAATGAAAATTTCAAAACACTGGTGAAACTTGTCTCCAACACTTACCACCAAAACATGGTTGACCAAACATCTTGAGGCTGGTAATTGCGGTCAAAGGCTTTCCTCTACCAACATTTCCTTATTGATATGCTGTGCTTGCCATAACATATACCAGCACTGGTGCATATGTGGGATCAGTACCATCATCATCATCATCATCATGAAACAAAGAGAAAAGCAAAACCCTAAATCGGGTTTTGCATATTTTTGAAAAGTAACAAGTAGTTATATATTTTAATAAAGAATAGTAAATCTTAAATTTCCATAAACAACATTAACTATTCTCTAATCTAGTATTTCGGATTTATGAACAATATATTAAAAAATATAATCGTTTAAATTTCGTATTAAATTTATGATATTTACATTTTTATTATAGTAAAAATATATAATTTAATTTTAATTCTCTAAAAATCAAAGAACAAACCTCTTGCCACCTTCCATTCCTGATATCAAGAGAGCAAAAGGAAGGGGAACCATTCTTGATATTAAGAGAGCAAAAGGAAGGGAAAAACGAGTTTTTAGTGAAGAAAGGAAAGGAGAAATTGTGGGGTTGGGGTGGGAGGGATTGAAAGAGATATTGCCAATTTGGGGATCTTTGATGGTAACCATGTAATGAAACCAATCACTTACGTCACATTAGGTTCAAAAATGGAATATGGTTAATCATTCTGTTGGAATGAAATAAGACTTTAATAAAATTGAATAGGCATAATAGTGCTTTGGTTGAATGTAATGGAAAGAGTACTATAACATTATTCATGCATTTGGTTGAGAGGAATAGATATGTAATAGCAAAAAAAAAAAAAAAAATACACAATGATGAATATGCCTTTTAATAAATTAAATTATTCTTTTATTTTTATAAAAATATTAAAAAAGCAAAATCTATTGTGAATATTTTATTAAATGGATGTCTATCAAGATCAAGATAAGTTTGGATGAAGTTTAAATTCTAGTAGTCATTAGAATTATAGTTCTATTTCTTTATACTTTTTATGTCTATAAATATAGACCTTGGAGAAGCATTGTAACTCACTTCTATTGATCAATAAAATACGCTCTCTCTTTTGCTCTCTTATTTTCTTTGTTCTTTACTCTCTGGCCTTTTATTTTATAACACGTTATCAGCACAATTCTCTTTTAATTATTTTTCTTTCAGTCGTAAATTGAGGTAGACGCACAATGGGTAATCATTAGAGCTTTTAACCACTCAGTGCTCATGTTAATAGCTAGGGTGATAACGATGATGTTAAAGATCTTCAGATAGATTTTGATTTGAAATCCATGCATGTTTGTGATGGTGATTATGAAGTAAATAATATAGTGGGACATTTATAAATTCATCCTACTAAATTTGTTGCATTCCTAGAAGTGAATGCAAACATAAAGAAAATAAAAGATATAATCATGGGCCACTAAAAGTGGGAACATAGTGATGAATAAGAGAACAATGAGAATTCTCAAGATAACTTTTCAAAAGGCAAAGATAACTTATGTTATCAATGTGATATGAAAGGTTATTGGCCACATATGTGGCGTATGCCTAAATACTTTGTTTTTGTTAATATTCTTTGAGGAAGGATATTAGAATGTAATAATGAATTCTATCATTACAGATGGAAAATATTTATTTTAATCTTTGACATGGATGTAGTAAATTGGACTATAATAATAGTCATGAGGATAGTCGTGATAAATTTTCTCACCACTAGAAGTGGAAATATAAAGAAAGCAAGAAAAGACCAAGAATTTTCAAGAACTCTTTAAGAAGAGAGGCAACTTATGCATGAAAAGTTATTGGTTATGTACCTATTGTACATTTGAAAAATAAGATCCACTCTTAAAGTTTGCTATTAATAAATACCCTGCATTTGAAGATTTTGGCATATTCCCTGAGTGAATATTGCATATAATTCAGACATTTCCAGTAGTAAATGTCATAGTGATACTTATATGTGGATACAAAGTGAAAGAAATGATAGTAAAATCATCAATTTGCTACAATTTAGTACAATTGAAACACATGTTAAAATAAACCAAAGGTATACTGGTATAAATATATTTACTATTTGGCATGACCAGTTAGACCATCCTAGATCATATATGATGCGAAAATTAATTGAGAATTCATATGAATATTCATTAAAGAACCAAAAGATTCTTTAATTTAAAGAATTCTCATTTGTTGCTTGTTCTCAATGAAAATTGATTATTAAAAACTCACAAGCTAAAGTTAAGATTTAATGTCTTGCATTTCTGAAATGAATATGGGTCCATTAATCCACCATGTGGATGATTTTGATATTATATGATTTTGGTAGATGCATCTACAAAATAATCACATATGTGTTATTAACTTGCAACCTGTCGTTTGCAAGATTGTTTGAATAATTAATTTCAGATCGTTTAATCAAAACAATTCATCTTACTAATACTGATGAGTTTATATCTCAATCTTTTATTGATTGAGTTTGAAAAACTTTGGTAAAAATTTGTTATTTATGCGCATAATGGTTTAAAGAAATTATTAATTGAACACCTTTGATTATTACTTATGAGAACTAAACTTTCTCTTTCAACATGAGATTATGTTGATTTATGTGTTCTACGCATCAAGCCAATAAGTTTTAAATACTCTCTATTGCAGTTGATTTTTAGTCAAAAGCTAAATATTTCTCACATTTGAATTTTTGTATGTGCATATATGTTCCAACTGCTCCACTACAATACACAAAGATGATTGAATTCTCAAAGAAAGTTGGAAATATATATTAATTATGGGCCTCCTTTGATTATGATATATTAAATATATTGGAGATTCAATTATGACATGATTGTGATTACTATTTTGATTTTGATAGTTTTCCTGAAATTAGGGAAAGAGAACTAATAACTTGTAATGAGTTAAGGGGGAGAGTAATTTAAACTATAAGTTCAACAAGGATAACTCATTAAAGTATCAAATATGGAAATTCTCATAAAAGGAAAAAATCTAGATGGTCATATAGTGAAAGTGGGTGAAATCTAGATGGTCATATAGTAAATTTGACTTAGTCAATAGTAGTTGAAGGAGGATTATAAAATGATTCAAAATATCTATTTTTGTTTTTATAAAAGAATCATGATTAAAATTTGTTATGATTATTGTTTAAACTCTTGAAAAGATCAAAATATATTTCCCCCAAAATTTCCCCTCGCTCATAACTTTCAAAAGAATGGTGATATAAATGCTTAGCAAATACATTCAAATAGCCATTTGAAAGATTAGTATTCAAGATTGAATAAGTAGAATATGAGATATTATGTGATGTTTCTATGAGGGGAGTAAATACGCGTTGTACTCTTTTTCCCTTAACCAAGGTTTTGTCCCATTGGATTTTTTTGGTAAGGTTTTTAATGAGGCAACATATTATGTGTATTATAGATGTGTGTACTATTTTTCCTTTACTAGAAAATGTTTTTTTCGCACAAGGTTTTAATCTTACTAAAGGTTTGAATGACGCACATTATCTACCAATGGATATTCAAGGGGTAGTGTTATGAATATTTTATTAAGTGGATGTCCATCAAGATCAAGATAAGTTTGGATGAAGTTTAAATTCTAGTAGTCATTAGAATTAGAGTTCTATTTCATTTATACTTTCTATGTCTATAAATATAGACCTTGGAGAAGCATTGTAACTTACTTCTATTGATCAATAAAACACGCTCTCTCTTTTGCTCTCTTAGTTTTTTTGTTCTTTACTCTCTATCCTTTTATTTTATAACAAAATCTTTATTGTTTGCCAAAAAAAACAATTTTTAATTTCAATTTTCGGTAAAGATTATCACCCTGACGGTGAACAACCCAAAATCATGCCATTCTTCATCAAAATAATCATCCAATTCTCCTCCTTTTCTTTCCCATCTTAGTTTTTCTTAAAATTCATCACAAAAGTTCACATCTACAAAAATTATCGTGTCTTCCATGTAACAACCCAAAATCTTAAATTCCTATTTTGTTAAATTTTATAATAATTAAGTGTCTACTTTAGTGGTTAAGTACTTTAGGTGTGTGTTTAAGGTCATGGGTTCAAATTTCATCCTTTAAAAATTTTTCTATTTTTGTCTCTATCCCTAACTCTGCTCTTTTGATTTAAATTTTATTTTCGGTCATTTCTGTTGGAAAAAATGGATTTTTTTTGAAACTTTGAAGCATATTCTTGATTGGTGAAGATTTGAATCATAAAATTATAGTTTTATATTCTACTCCATGAGATCTTTACAACGGTATATCATATGCTCAGAATGGTTGAGTGATTAATGAGAAATTGATGCTTAAAGTAAGCCACTTGTGAATAATGTCGAAAAAATGGAAAGCTTAGATCTCACATTGGTTAGATATCAAGTATGAGATATGTTTATATATGTGAACCAACTTGGTGATTATTAAATGACTAAGTTAAAAGCTTTGCCTTGCGCGTAGGGGGTGCATATCCAAACTTGTCGGGGTTAGGGGCACACTTGCACGACGTGAGTGACACGAAATATCCGGATCGGTTGGGTCTTTTTAGGCCTGACATATTTTTTTTCTTCAACAAAACTTATCCTAATTCTGTTTTGGAATTAAAATGATAAATATTAAATTGATTTAATTAATTTAATTTAATTTAACTTGATTTAATTCAAATTGATTTCATTGAATTTTAATGAATCCTTTATAATATCTCCATTAATCAAAAAGTTCCAAAAAAATCCTCGATTTGAATGCCTATTTAAACCGAAAATAATCTATAGAAAGTTACACTATTTTTTCTCTCTTGAAATTTTTTTCTACAAAATTTTAAATGTATTTTCGGTGATAGAAGAAGGAAAGGTTATTGTTCGCTGATCACTACAGTTGTGCTACTACCATGCTCATTTAGTTGTTTTATCCTGGGAGACAATTGACTAATGTTTCTCCAAACACCAAAAGAGGGACCAAATCTGTCTTAAGAAAACTGTGAAAACAAGCCTCAACTATCTACGAGTACAAAATCCCTATACTGTTCATTTTAGAGTTTTGTTTTCAAATTTTTAGATATATATATATATATATTGTTTTTTTTTTGTTCGATCTTGTAATTTAAATAATTATTATATATTAATGTTATTTCACTAACGTGTTTTGTCTAACAATCTTAAGACAATTTTTTTATTTTACCAATTTCTAATCTGAGACGAACAAGACACCAAAGCGAAATCGTATTATATTTGTGAATAGAAATTAAATTGAATAATTATGTTTCGATTTATTCCTGCCGTTAAACAGAATTTATTCGACTTTTTTTGTTTCCAAACAAAAATTAATTAAACATTCTGTTTCAGGATTTATTTTTTCCGTTTAATAGAATTTAATCGAGTTTTTGTTTTCAAAAAGAAATCAATTGAACAATTTTGTTTCAGGAATCAATTCCTGCCGTTCAATAGAATTGATTTTGATTTTATTTCAGAATTTTTAATTCTACTGTTTAATAGAATCGAAGGGCAATATAAACTGAAAATTAAATTTTCTATTTATTATTAATGCATGACCTTAAATTGTGGCTTAAATTGTGACAGAAGCTTAAAGTGTGACTTTAAATTGTGGCATCAAAGAAAGAGAAATTTATCAACGGTTAATTAAAAAAGAGGGTATGAGAGTGCATGTCTAGGATTGGTTCATTGAAAGACCTGGTATTTAAGCGTGCCTAGTGCACCACCTCTCTTTCAAGATTACCTACTTGGTGCATTGTTCATTATTGTGTTTTCTATTAGACCGTGTAAACTTTTGTTTCGGGTTTTTATTTTATTAAATTCCTGTCGTCTAAAAAAAGTTGATAATTTTTCTAATTCTGGTTCCGTTTTTGAATTCTTGACAGAAAATAGAAACTTCTAATGTTGCGGAAGAAATTTCCAACGAAGTATTTGATATGGAATTATGTGCTGTGATTTTTGAAGTCAACATGGTTGACTCAAATATAAGAGAATGGTGGCTTGATACTGGTGTCACACGTCATATCTGGTGCGACAAAGACTCCTTTTTTGAGTTGGAGCCTTGTGAAAAAGGGGAGAAGCTCTATATGGGCAATACTGTGACTTCCAAGATCAAGAGGAAGGGAACTGTGGTCTTGAAGATGACTTATAAAAAAGAACTCAAACTTCAAAATGTGTTGTGTGTGCCTGACATACGAAAGAACCTTGTTTCTGGGAAACTCCTAAGTGTACACGATTTTAGGATGGTGTTTGAATCCCATAAGCTAGTTATGTCTAAAGGGGAAATGTTTGTGGGAAGGGGATATGTTTTAAATGACACATGGAAACTTAATGCAATATTTGTAAAAACAAAGATAATGAATAAGAATGTCACTTCTTCATCCATTTATATTTTTTTGCTTGAGTCATTTGATTTATGGTATGGTAGGCTCGGACATGTTAATTACGATGCTTTACAAAGATTAATTAACTCAGAACACATTCCTTCATTTCACATTAATTATAATCATAAATGTGAAACTTGTGTTGAGGCAAAATTAACAAGGTCTTCATTCAATACTGTTGAATGAAGCATATAACCATTTGATCTAATACATAACTATGTTTGTTACTTAAAGTTTATTTAAACGAGAGGAGGGAATAAATACTTTATTACATTCATTGATGATAGCACAAAATATTCCTACGTGTTTTTGCTTAAGAGAAAAGACGAAGCTATAGATAAATTTATTCTCTATAAACAGGAAATTGAAACCCAACTTAATAAGAAGATTAGGATGGTGAGAAGTGATCGTGGTGGTGAATATGTTGAACCATTTGGTGAATACTATGCACAACATGGTATTATTCATGAAGTGACACCACCATATTCTCCTCAATCAAATGGAGTAGTCGAGCAGAAAAATTAGACTCTAAAGGAAATGATTAACGCATTGCTAGGAAGCTCTGTGTTATCACATAACAAGTGGGGGAAGCTATTCTATCAGCTAATTACCTTTTAAATAAGGTTCCTCATAAGAAAAGGGACAACACACCATATGAGTTATGGAAAGGTAAAAAACCATCCTATAACTACTTGAAAGTGTAAGGGTGTCTTGCTAAGGTAATGACTCCGTTACCAAAGCAAATGAAAATAGGTCCTAAAATGGTGGATTGTATTTTCATTGGGTATGCATATTAGAACATTGCATATTGGCTTCTTATAACATCTCGTTTTTCAGTGGTGTCGAAAATAGTGATTTCGAGACCATAAATCCGACGAGTGAGTTCATAAATTTTATTAATTAATATTTATGAGTCAAGTATATTATTATTGAACTTTTGACTTAATAAATTTTGTTAATTGATCGTATGATCAAGTTCAAGTAGTTTTGAAAAATGAGAAATCGAGATCTCATTTCTATAAACCGAGCTTGTAAATACTTTTATTAAATATTTACGAAATGATTATATAGGTATATTGAAATTTGGTTAGGAAATTTTAATGTTTAGATAGTTAATTAATTGAAAAGGGCTAAATTGAAAAAGCTATAAAGTTAAGTTTTATTAGTTAAAAGGTGTTAATTAGTAAATTATTGAAGTTACAAGATTTGATGTGGAAATTATACCATAATCAAAAGGTAGGTGTGGTTGGTATTTGATTTGACATATTATTATATGTTTTATTAATTTATTAAAGTAAAAGTTAAGTTTCAATATTATAAACAAAAGAAAAAAAAAGCCATCATTTAATTTATTTGATGTTCTTCTTCCCTAAGCCGATTAGCACCATTTTTGAAGGGGGACTTTCAGCCAAGTTCAATACCTTATGCGTGGTACGTGTTTGATGTCTGTTTCTTATAATTTTTATGTTTTTGAGATTGTTTTAATTTGATTGAACTAATTTGAGGGTTAATTTGTAAAATTGTTAAAAATTTAGGGATTTACTATGAATGAGTTAAGGGTGTTTGTGAATTTAATTGACAAATTATTAAGTTTGATTGTTAAATAGAAGTATTTTGTTAAGTGATTTTTGATAATTTTAATGTTTAAGGATTTATTTATGAAAATAGTAAAACTTTGTAAGGACTAGGTAAGGACTAGGTAAAATTGGGCTGAGTAAGGATTAGGTAAAAATTGGGCTGGCATGAGTTTTCTTTAATTGTGCATAATTTGTGAGTTTCGGGTTTTGAGATTAAATTGCATAAAGGGTAAAATGTTGGGGAATTTTGTAAAATGATGACGAAATGACTTAATTATATAAAACTGATTATTTAAGTGCTGGAATTGTATTAATTGAATGAAATTATTATTTAGATCAAGAAACGGGTCAATCAGATTTAAATTGAGGAAAAACTAAAGTATCGGACTAGTCGTCGACTTTATTTTCGTAATCATTTAGTCGAGGTAAGTTCGTGTTTCAATTAAAATATTTCATTTAATTTTTTTAGAATTAAATTGATTTTTATATATGTGTATATAAAATGTAATTGGATTTGTGGAATTAAGGAAAGGAAAAGACCATGTTGAAAAATATCATGGCATTGTAATCGAAAAGGAAAAGACCATAGTTAAAGATACTAAGGCATCATTTCGGGATTGTGTAAGACCTTGGTTTAAAGATATCATGGCATCCCCGAAATAATGAGAAGGTCGAAAAGGTTATATAAAAAAGGTCGAAAAGGATGGCGATGGAATGATTATTATATCATCTTTTAACCATTTGTTGTTTATGTAATATGTTTCGAGGGATATATGTATCATAAGTATGAATATGAGATGAATGTTTTGATTAGTATAATTTGATACTGAAGAATAATGTCTTGGTGTAATTATATCATTCATATGTCTATAAATATTTTAAGTAGTTATGTTTGTGGTGTGTTTAAAGAATTAAATGGTTAGTTGAGTATCCGATGTTATTCCGTTTGGTTCAACAAGTAGTAAAGACTTAAAAGAGTGAGTAATTATATGAATTATTATGTGGTTTTGAAAGTTGAAATGGAAGATGTTAGTAAAATGCTTTGAACTGGTTATGCAAATAGGTAATGTGATTAATGAATGATATATTGGATATGTTAATAACTCTTGAAAAGAGTTATATTTTATGCCTTTTTAACCTTGAGAAAGTGTTTGGACTTAAGTAAAATTAAGCATTTTAGAATAGAATTTAGTATTTTTCATGTAAACATGAATAAAGTTTGGTTCTACGTTAATTATAGGAATTTTACTCTAATTTTGGGAGAAAAGGTGGTGCGGTGGTTGTATCTAGTGCAGGTGCAGGTGCAGATTAAGCAAGGTGGAATCCAAGATGAAGGATTATGCCCTAAAAAAGTTTTGTTGTCATGGCAATCCTCGGAGTGCTGACTTAACAGACATAGTCCATTCTAGAAGCTTCCAGCTGGAATTGCTCTACTAAAGGAATACACCATAAGTAATGCAAAAGGTGTGCACCTACCAGATTCCTTTTAGAAGCTGGTATAGAAGGGATGAGCTGTGCAAAGTACCGGCCTAAATAAAATCTATAAATACTCGTAAGGAAGAAGAAGAAAAGTGTAAAGTGTAAATGGTAAAATCTGAGTGAAGATGTAACACCCCTAACTCATATCTGTCACCGGACTAGGGCATATACTTGCTTCCATGTAACCCTATACATTCATATTAAAAACATGCACTAATAACTTCAAGGATAGCTTAAATACTAGTTGGAACGAATTTAAAAAAAGTTAGAAAGCTTAAGAAAAAGTTAGAAAGAATTGGTGAAACAGGGGCACACGCCCGTGTGCTTGCCCGTGTGTGCCTTTGAAATAGGGTCACACGGTCGTGTATCAGCTCGTCTACCTACCCGTGTTTACATTCGAAATAACCATATTGTTTTACACCACATGCTCGTGTGAGGGACCGTGTGCTAGATCGTATGTCTATGCGAAATTAGGCCACACGGTCGTGTCCCAACCCATGTGTTTGCCCGTGTAACTTTTACTACACCCTAAATTAGCACACGATTGTGTGACAGCCCGTGTCACAGGTCATGTGTCCCAAAGTTTCCTTCCTAAACAAGATATGCTCTTAACCTAATTAGCACCCCAGGTCACCATGATTTAACATGTAAACTCAAGACCTAAAAACACCATTTCAATCCAAGAATAGGACCATTATAAGCCTAACAATTAACCCTTTCTCTATGTTCAACTAAATCTATTCATTTCATGCATACACATTTTATCGAACAACTACCATTTAAACATAAGCACCAAAGATAGGATCAAGCCTTAACTTCCTCCTTCTTAAGACTTTGCAACCAACATACATGCAAAATGTTAAAGTCATTCTCTATTTACCATAACCATTCATTATATCAACTCCAACAACAACATCCACCATTTATATACAACTTAAAGATTACATTAACTAAGGTCTTAAACAAAACTATCCCTTATCAAAATAACCACAAAACATCCTATATACATGCCACCTTTAACCCAAAATAAGTTTAACAAGTATCTACAAAAACTGGAGATGATAGTGTGTACTCGTAATCGGATCCAATAGATGCCAAGATTTCTTGAGACCTACATTCATGAAAATCAAACAAAATAAGTGTACTATGACTTAGTAATTTTGGTACACGATTTTTAACAATCATAATTAATTGAAAGACTATAGAATATATTTCAGGGATCAAATAATTAATTCTCTAATTTCCTGCACAAAGGCTTGCTAGGCATATAGCCCGAGTACACCGACACCAAGTCTAATAGGCACATACCCGAATACACTGGCACGAAGCTTACTAGGCACATAGCTCGAATACATCAGCACTAAGCCTACTAGGCACATAGCCCGATTTACTTAAATGCAATCACCAATCCTTAATGGATTCCATATACCATCTCACAATCAACACTTATACAAATAAATATAATTCAAGCTAAATACATAAGGAAAATTCATATAAACACGAAGTAGTAAAACGAACTTACTTGTGCAGTGGCAAAGGATAGATATATGTCACTGATTACTAAACTACTTTTTCCTTCCCTCGCTTATCTACCAGAGTGTCCGTTTCATGATCTAATTAATAAGTATTTAAAGAAATTAATTTAGCTTAACATCTAAAATCATTCTATTACCAAAAACAAATAAAAGAATTTCATAATTCATGAATCATTTCCCTTCACTAAAATATATAATCAAAATTCTTTATTTCAGCAAATTAAGTTATAGATTTTAAAACTCAAATTTCAACCGAATTAAGAGTAAAACAAATAAAGAATAAATGTAAAATTTTCTTTCATTCCTATAACATCACAACGATCTATTTAACTAGTAGAGTCTTTAATTTCCATGCTTTGACAAACAAGTCCTTAAGCTACCACTAACCTTCGAACATGCCATGAAACTCTCTAATCAACTCTTCACCCCCATTTCATTCAATAACAGCAACTAATATTAAAATCCAAGCATGGTAACTTCACCAAATCTTGACATTTTTGAAAAATAATCACTAGGTTGCATGAACCAAACTCAAAGGATCACAAATATACAAAAATTAGCAAGAAAGAACCACAAATTCACTTACAGACATGCACTTTTTGCACCAAAACTTCAAGTTCTCTCCTTCCTCATGTATTTTCGATTGAACACCAAATAAAAGAACAAAAATAAATGATAATGCCTTCTTTTTCCTTATTTGTTTCTTTACTTCTTTTATTAAATTACCAACTTAACCTTATCTCTCATTTAAAATCCCTTTTTCTTTTAGTCAAACCTTTCCACTAACTAAATAAATGAATTATTACCCCTTAAAGCCCTTATGATTTCTTTATTTCTTTAATTTCATAAATACTATTTCAACAAATGATAAGATGTGAGATTAAAATTTTCAACTCTCACAATTTAATACACTCCATTAATTCTTCACTAAGTATAATCTTAATATACTAAATACTTCATATTTCCATATATGCATTAAACAATTAAAAAGACTAATTTACTGACTAAAGTTTTATCTCAAAACTAAAACTACTAATACCACTGAAAATAGGCTATTACAATTCTCCCTTTCATAAGGACTTTTCGTCCTCGAAAATCTTACCAGAAAAGAGATACGAGTATTGCAATCTCATGGATTCTTTTGTTTCCCAAGTAGCCTCTTCTACTCCATGCTTATGCCACAATACTTTAACTAATTGAACCCTTTTATTTCGCAATTCTTTCACTTCCCGAGCCAAAATTATGATAGGCTCTTCATTATAGGTCAAATCAAGTTGCAGCTCAATATCTTCCACTGACAACACATGTGAGGGGTCAAATCTATAATGGTGAAGCATAGAAACGTGAAACACATTGTGAATCCTATCTGGTTCAAGAGGCAATGTTAATCGGTAGGCCACCGGTCTGATTTTCTCTAAAATTTCATAAGGTCCTATGAATCTAGGACTAAGTTTCCCCTTACGTTCAAAACACAACACTTTCTTCTAAGGTGAAACTTTTAGAAAAGCTTTCTCACCTATAGAAAATTCAATGTCTTTACGCTTTAAATCCGCATAAGACTTCTGAAAATTAGATGCAACTTTCAAATTATCTCGAATGATCTTCACTTTATCTTCAGTTTCTCGTATCAAATAAACTTCAGCCAATTTCCTTTCTTTTAATTCTGACCAGTATAATTGACTTCTACATTTACGTCCATACAAAGCCTCATACGGTTCCATCTTTAAACTCAATTGATAACTATTGTTGTAGACAAATTCAACTAACGGTAGATATTTTTCTTAGCTACCTTCAAATTCAATTATGCAACATCATAGCATATCTTCCAACACTTCAAGTACAAGCTCAGATTGACCATCCGTTTGAGGATGAAAGGTTGTACTAAACTTTAATTTGGTTCCTAGAGCTACGTGAATGTTGCTCCAAAACCTGAGATAAATCTCGGGTCACGATCTGAGATAATTGACAATGGAATGCAATGTAATCTAAGTACCCCAGAGATGTACAGCTTGGCCAACTTCTCTAATGGATAACCTATTCGCACAGGAATAAAATGTGTCAATTTCATTAATCGATTGAAAACCACTCAAATAGTATCCTTCTTCTTTGACGATACTAGTAATCCCGATATAAAATCCATTTTAACATGCTCCCATTTCCATTCTGGTATCATAATTGGTTGCAATAATCCTGACGGAACTTGGTGGTCAACTTTTACTTGCTGACATACAAGGCAATTGGACACAAACTCGAAAATTTCTCGTTTCATTTTTGGCCACCAATAAAATTGCTTTTGATCACAATACATCTTCGTACTACCTGGATGAATCGCGTACACACTATTATGAGCTTCCTATGATAATTTCTCCTTCAACTGAGCATCCTCCGGTGCATACAATCTCTTACAATAATACAAATTATTATCCTCACCAATTGAAAACTCAAAAACATGACCATCTTCCACTAATTTCTTCTTTGCTACAACATTGGGATCCACCAGTTGCAACTCTCGTATGTCTTGCAAAAACAAAGGTTTAACTTTGAGTTCAGCTAAGATAGAATTATCATACTCCAATCGTAACTGCGCATTCATCACTCGAAGTGCAAAAAGAAATTTTCGACTCAATGCATCGATAACTACATTAACTTTACCCTCGTGGTAATCAATTACAAGCTCATAATCTTTTAACAATTCTAGCCACTTCCGCTGCCTCAAATTCAACTCTTTCTGAGTCATCAAATACTTCATACCTTTATGGTCTATAAATACATTAAATTTCTCACCATACAAATAATGACGCCATATTTTCAATGCGAACACAATTACAGCCAACTCCAGATCATGTGTAGGATAATTCTTTTCATGAGGTTTAAGTTGCCGAGAAGCATATGCGATAACCTTCCCTTCTTGCATCAAGACACAACCCAGTCCATTCAAAGAAGCGTCACTAAAAACAACAAATTTTTTCCTCGACTCAAGCTGTGTCAAAAATAGTGCTTCAATCAGCATATTCTTCAATTGATCAAAACTCAATTGACACTTTTCTAACCAAACGAAACTAACATCTTTCTGTAACAATCTCGTCATAGGTAGAGCTATAATTGAAAAATTCTTAACAAATCTTCGGTAGTATCCAGCTAATCCCAAGAAACTCTGCACTTCAGACACATTCCGCGGAGATTTCCAATTCAAAATGGCTAAAATCTTGTTCAGACAGCATAATACATCAACAATGCAGGATATTTTAATAGCAATAAAGCATTTTGGACAATGTAAATAGTATTACAGTAGGGAACTAGGAAGAAAAAACAAAATCAATATGTGCTACTTTGGACAGCATAAATCAAGAAATACAACAGGGCATTAAACAACAATAACACCATTAATATGTTTGGCTTTGGACAACATAAATCAGCAAACAAAGTAGAGGATGAAACAATTATAGCACCATTAATATGTGTGGCTTTGGACAACATAAATCAGTAACAATGTAGGGTATAAACAAGACACATTAGCATGAAAACAAATGCCGACAATCTATCATTAAGACAACATCAAATTTTATTATTTGAATAGCAGAAATTTTTTCTTGCATAGCAGCTTAGAGAAACATGCAAATTAATTTACTAAAAGCTTGATTCAACACACATTACAGCCAAATATCTTGTATACCAAAAGCTCTAAAAGTTGAACAACTTAAACATGTCCTTAACGAACAGTATTCATCAACCGAAACAGCAAGACTGAATCAGTAGAAAATTGAGTATTTAGAATTGACAAAGACCAAGAAAAGCTCACCAAAGTTTCTCCCATCCCTCCCTTAAGCTCCTTCTCGCTTCTCCTTTAGCTAATCAAATCAATTTTTGGATTAGAAGAAGAAACACTTGCTGTTTACATCATGACCCCATGCACCTATTTAATTGTTTAACTGACTTCAAAATTAGCTTAGATAATAGGTTATTACTAGAAAATAAGCCCCAGATTATACTATAATTCGCAACAACATATAAATCATTCTAATCTGTTTAGATCAAAACTCTTAATTTCATCGTAAAGTTGTTCAATTTAAATAATTTATCTAGGTTCGATGCTGTCTAAAGTTTAAGGTCATTAAAAAATAAATTTGGGTGTGACAACTCTCTATCCTTTAATGGAAATTCATCCCCAAAATTTTCTTTCTTACAGAAAAGATGAGGATTTTGTTCCTTCATGGAACTCTCCCTTTCCCAGGTAACTTTCTTGACCTTGTGATTTCGCCAAAGAACCTTCACCAGATGAATTATTTTATTACAGAATTCCTTTCTAGCCACAATTCAAATTAGTCTTCCTCACAAGAGAGGTTCGGTTCCACTTCTAAGGTCTCCAATTGAACATAGTGTGGTACAACCATCGGAGCCATTTGTTGGGTTGAAGCTGATAATGAATCTGTCACGACACTTACTTTAGACCTTGGATTCCAGTGTGGTCATCGTGGCCTCCTCGTACGACGTTGCTTATGCCTAGCGTCTTTCGACAGTATATATGGCTTGATATGGTGTTTAAACCATGACATGTACTCCTAAACGGTGACCAATTCCCGAGTGAAATATGGTTCGCGAATAGGTAAGAATTTTTACATATGCTCCCAAATGTTGATATATTGCTCATGGAATTTACATCGATCTTTTTCTATTCTCCCTCGCAAGTCGACCTTGTGTAGTGCTCCAATGTCTTGGGATGGTGGCAGAATAGTTTTTCAAAACCCGAACTGCCGCATCACTCGATCGAATTTGTGCATCTCCACTGTGGTGTAAATTATCAATGGCACCTTCATGTGCCAAATATTGGGATTAACCAATAATTTAGACGGGCGCATTCTTGAATTATCGGATCGAAATATGACATTCATTCAAACTGTAGTACGAAATAATAAATTTTATTATCTACTTAATATTAATTTTTAAATTCTTAGATAAATATTATATAATTATTTTTTTTAAAAACTAACCTTCGCTTCTGACATTGATCTAATAGTGGTCAAATATCTTCGAGCTCCTCGAGTTGTCCCACATAATTCGGGCTAAAGTTCTACCTATTCTAATAATATTTTTTTTTTCAAAAACATAATAATAAAATAATATTATGATAACTATATTAACGAATTAATTCTACCTTGTTATGAGTCAAAAAGTATAAGGGGTGTCGACTTGAAGACGTGAAAATAATAGTTGGAACTATGCCCATGACTGCAGAAGGAGTACGCAACCACCTATTTTAATTTTTTGTGGTTGCGTCGCCCGACACATCTATCAGTGCAACGTCGTCAACACGGTTGATCCCTAACTAAGTCAGTTCGCTTCTTTCAAGTTAACGAGTTAAAGGAGCCACCTTAAATGTACAAGAGTTCGAGATTTATCGGGCATTAAAACATTTCTGACTAACCTTAGGATGTATGCTCTGGTGTAATGTTCTCTCTCAAAGGCACTCGATCTCTCATGGAGATATTTGAAATTTTCTTTCAACCATTTCAACTCTATCCGATTACCATAAATACTTTTCTAGCACCTTGCCTAATAGTTGCTCGAAAATGACGCTCCAATCGACAGCAACCATTGATCCCGTAACAATGGGCCCATCAACTGGTAAATCGAGCTATAAAGCTACATCCTCGAGTGTGATTGTACACTCACTGCATGGAAGATGAAATCTGTGTGTCTCGTGTCTCCATCTTTCAACCAACAAGTTGATAAGTGTGAGGTCCAATTTTCACACATCGAGCATACGAGACATGTGCAAGAATCTTGAATCTGCCAAGTAGGGTTCAATTACAAGCGATTCCCTCGAAGATAGATTGTGTATATATGTTTCCAAAATCCAATCTTCATCCTAATTATAAAAGAACATTAAAATTTTAAAATTTAATATTTTGACAACTTAATAATGAACTTAAATAAAATTTTAAAAAATAGAAATATTTTATTACCATTTGCAATTGGACAACGAAAATGTTATTGCTATCAAAACGAATAAGAGTATTAGTCTTTATAAAATTCAATTAAAACAAATAAAATACTAAATATCAAATTAAAGCAACAAGAAATTGAGAGAAAATTTATGCAAATTTTGTAACTAAAATATTGAGAAAATTGAGAGAATTGTATTTGAATGAAAAATTGAGAAAATGATTTGGGTTTATATAGCAGTTAAACTAGTTGTTTTATGGCCATTGGAGTTTTTGACTGATTGGGAATTCGACCATTGGGGCCAATTTTATTGTTGGAGAATAAAGCGTCCCGCATGGAGTGCTTTTATGTCTCATTAGAGTGAAAACGTGTCCCTGCAAAGTTAATTGAAAACGCGTCTAGCTGGACACTTTTCATATTCTCTCTCTAAAATTGGCGGTAAATATATTAGAAACTGATCTATTTAGACAATTTTTTAGAACGACATTTTTCCACAATTTAGCCCAAAATTTTAGGAAGATTTTCGTTTTTAAAATATATATATATTTCAATTTATAAAAATTTTTAAATTAAAATATTAATTTTATTCATTTTTATTTAGTTAATTCATTACAAAAGTTTAAATTGTTTAAAAAATAAATTATTTTGAATTAAAAGAAAAGAATAAAAATATATAAAATATTTTTAATTACAGGAATTAAATGAATAATGAAAAATCATATAAATTATTTTTAAAATTATAAAAAAAAGGGAGATGAACCTCTTTTCATCCTTATATACATTAGTAATATGTATAATTTAAAGATACATTTTGAAAATTTGAAATACATTTTTTTAATACACTTGGTGATTACACATTTTCTTAATCCTTTAACAATGCACATACACCTTGTACACACAAGTGCTCGAACTCGGGTCTCGTAAAATGTATAACATCTTCTTTTTCTCTGGAGTCACTCATTGAGTTCGCTTGTAATGTACATTTTTAAATCCATAAGTTGACTAAAAATATTATTGTGTCTCATTTTTTTATATATTTATTTTTTTAATATATTATTATATTTTATAAGACAATTTTCAATACCTTAACTTTATTTGTAAAATCTAAATTTTACATATAATTTATTAAATATTTTCTCTAATTAAAAATATTGAATTACTAAAAGTAACGAGCTTATAATCTTTCTTTCTTTAGGAAAATATTAATTAGTGTTTACTTGATTAACATGATTTAAAAAAAAATACGTTATATTTGAAAATACGGGAATGGGGCGTTTGGGGTGGTAGAGACTGTCAAGTAGACGGCATCACCCTTATTTTCTGCCATATGTCATATAAAAATTAAAGAAACAATATTTTAGTGGATAGAGGTTGTCAGATAGGTGGTACCCATTTTTTGTACAGGTCAAACAGGTTAAAGGGTCATATACGGGGTATAATACCGAAAATGATATTTTCTGGGTAGAGGTTGTTAGATAGGTGACATCAATGGTCCTAATCTGATAGGCACTACCAATATTTGTATTTTATTATTTTTTATCGTATTGTAATTATAATTATTATTTTATTTATGTTATGTGAATATATTAATTTAATATCACTTAATTCAATAAGCTTAAATTATGTCAGTTAAGAATAGGCAAAATTTTAAAGCATATTATAAAATAATCAAATAAAAGAATACTTAAAGTAAGAAATAGATCAAATTGGTAAAAAATTTTCTCTTATTCAATTTTCACTTACGTAAGATTCTATTTATAAATAATAGACATTTAATGTAACATAAATAACTGAAGCTTAATTAAGTGCTTCGTTAACACATAGATTAAATAACATTCATATTACTTTTATAATAAAGGAGAGGGTTTATCTCATAAAGGAGGAGTGTTGCTACAATAGAGGTTATAACTTGAGTGTTATGGACATCCATAAAGTAATATTTATGACACTCCTCCTTGGATGTCCATTAGAAAAAATTGTGCCTCATTAAAACCTTTATTAGGAAAAACCCTATGGGATAAAAACCTAATGAAGGAAAAAGAGTACACAATCTATTATTACAAGTTGCCTTTGTAAAAAACTTTTACCAAGAAAACCCAATGGGAAAAAACCTTGGTTAAAGGAGAAGAGTACAACGTGTTTTAGACTCCCCCTAGTGACAACATCATATTATATCTTTAAGTCGACGCATTCCAATCTAGTCTCGTAGTCTTTCAAATGTTGAAGTTGACAGTGCTTTAGTAAAAAGATCTACTAAATTATCACTAGAACGAATTTGTTGAACTTCTATGTCACCTTTCTTCTCAAGATCATGAATGAAGAATAATTTTGGTGAAATATATTTCGTTTTGTCACCTTTGATGTAACCACCCTTCAATCGAGCTATACATGCTGCATTATCTCCGTATAAGATAGTTGACATCTTTTCCTATAAAGGCAAATTACATATCTTCAGGATATGTTGGATTAATAACCTTAGCCAAACACACTCTCGGCTTGCCTCATTCATTGCAATTATTTTAGCATGATTTGAAAAGGCGACAACTAATGTTTGCTTTATTGAACGCCATGATATGGTAGCATCTCCACATGTAAATAAATATCCCGTTTGAGACCGACCTTTATGTGGATCCGATAAATATCCAGCATCAACATAGCCGACTAATAGGGATTTTGAATCTTTTGAATAAAAAAACCCCATATCAACAGTCCCTATGAGATATCTAAATACTTGTTTAATTCTATTCCAATGTCTACAAGTTGGAAAAGAACTAAATCTTGCTAACAAGTTTACAGAGAAAGATATATCAGGTTTCGTGTTGTTTGCAAGATACATCAATGCCCCTATGGCACTTAGATATGGTACTTCAGGACCAAGAAACTCTTCATCATTCTCGCAAGGACGAAATTGATCTTTATTCACATCTAACGATCTTACAATCATCGGGGTACTCAATGGATGTGCTTTATCCATATAAAAAAAAATTTAAGATCTTTTCCGTATAAGTTGACTGATGGACATGAATTCCATTTTTTAAATGCTTGATCTACAAGCCAAGACAACTTTGTTTTCCTAGATCTTTCATCTCAAATTCTTTCTTTAAATAATTTACTGCATTTTGAAACTCTTCAGGAGTTCCAATAATATTTAGATCATAAACATAAATAGCAATTATCACAAAGCCTGATGTAGACCATTTTATAAAAACATATGGATAGATTGGGTCATTTTTATAACCTTCTTTTAACAAATATTCACTAAGATGATTGTACCACATACGTCCAGATTGTTTTAATCCATATAAACTTTTCTTTAATTTGATTGAGCAATTTTCTCGAGAAACTCTATATCCTTTAGGGATTTTAAATCCTTCTGGTTTTTCATATAAATTTCACTATCAAGTGTACCATACAAATTGGCTGTAACAACATCCATTAGACGCATGCAAAGTTTTTCACATACTACTAGACTAATAAGGTATCTAAACGTGATTGCATCCACCACAGAAGAATATGTCTTTTCATAATCAATGCCAGGCCTTTGCAAAAATCCTTGTGCTACAAGTCGTGCTTCATATGTTATGACTTCGTTTTTCTCATTTCATTTTCGCACAAATATCCATTTATATCCCTACCGACTTTACATATTTAGGTGTTTGGACACTTGCCTCTACAAAATAACCATTTTGATTATTTGCTCCTTTCCTTTTACGAGGATTTTTATCTTTGGAACCGACTGGTCTTCCACAGTTTAGGCGTGAATTACTTTCTTATGCACTAACAATTTTCCATATTGGGACATCAATTCGTATTGGAGCATTTTCAGCTGGTATGTGAGATATTGTAATTCTCTTTAGGTTAGTAAATAAATCTAGCAGTTGATTGGCGATATTTTGCAAATTTATGATCCTTTGAACTTCTTGTACACATTGATTTGTACGAGGATCTAATTGAGATAATGATGATCCCATTCCATGTAATCTCATTCACCAGTTGTATTTTTTCTCCCCTTAATGTTGGAATGTTGTTTCATCAAAATGACAATCAATAAATTGTGTAGTAAATAAATCTCCAGTTAATGGTTCAATATACTTAATTCTAGAAGGAGATTTATAACCAACATATATTCCCAACCTCCTTTGAAGGCCCATCTTTGTGCGTTGTGATGGAGCAATTTGAACATATACTACACATCCAAAAATTCTAAGATGGGAAATATTTGGCTCTTGACTAAAAGCCAATTGTAATGAGGAGTATTTATTATAACTTGTTGGCCTGAAGCGCACAAGTGCTACTGCATGCAAAATAGCATATCCCCAAGCTGTAACAGAGAGTTTTGTTTTCTTACGAAATGGGCTAGCTATTAGTTGGAGACATTTGATAAACGATTCAATTAAACCGTTTTGTGTCTAAACATGAGTTACAGGATGTTCAACATTTATCCCAATTGACATACAGTAATCATTAAAAGCTTGGGACGTAAACTCACCGGCATTATCAAGACGAATAGTTTTGATTGTATAATCTGGAAATTGTGCTCTTATTCGAATTATTTGAGTAAGTAGTCTCACAAATGCCAGGTTGCAAGTCGATAAGAAACACACATGTGACCACCTACTAGATGCATCTATCAATACCATAAAATATCTGAATGGGCCACATGATGGATGAATGGGTCCACATATATCACCTTGAATACGTTCTAGAAATGCGGGAGATTCAATCCCAACTTTAGTTGGTTATGACCTAATAATCAATTTTCCTTGAGAACAAGCAACACAAGATAAATCATTGAATTCAAGAATCATCTGGTTCTTTAATGGGTGTCCAATTGAATTCTCAATTATTCTTTGCATCATAATAGATCTGGGATGGCCTAATCGATCATGCCAAATAGTAAAAGTATGTGGTTCTATAAACTTCTGGTTTGTAGTGACATGTGTCTCAGTTGCACTAATATGTGTATAATATAAACCTGATGAAAACGTAGGTAACTTTTCCTAACCATATTTCTTTCCACATTCAACAGTTGTAATGTATAGATATTCAATATTTTTCTCATTCATAGTCTCAATATGATATCCATTAAGACGAATATCTTTAAAACTCAATAAATTTCTTTGAGACTTAGTGGAATATTAAGCATCATCAATGATAATTTTTGTACCTTTAGGTAATAATATAATAGCTCTTCCGGAGCCCTCAATAAGTTTTGAATTATCCAATATTGTATTAACATGGGCATCACTTATTGTCAAATGAGAAAAATATTTTTTATCTTTGAGTATCGTGTGTGTTGTAGCACTATCTGCAAGACAAATGTCTCCATTGATTTTAGGTCCAACGAAACTTTGTTGAATATTTATATTCTTCATAAAAATAAACAAAATATAATATGAGAAACATTGTAAATATTTATTAAATATATAAATTATTCTTTATGCAAGAAAAAAAGCATACTTAAAACAACATAAAAATGTCAAAATAACATCAACTTTTCTAATGATTCTCCAAAAAATTTGTCATATCTAGGTGAGTTATATTATTAAGGTCATGAAATTTATCACCCTCGTAGGCATGGTCATAGTGAATATTTTCATCTTTTGCCTTTATTTCATCATTTTGGGATATAAAATTTATCTCCATACTCTTTCTTTTCTTTTTAATGGATGCTTGATAAAGTTTCATGATGGTACTAAAAAGAACATATGTTTTCTCCCTATTTATTGGATAATTTGTTCTCATTTTATTGTCCTTAGTACATATTTTAGCATTTTTAAATATTTTAGCATTTTTTAGTTTAGTACATTGCATTTTCTAACTCAATGGACATTGGCCTAGTTTTCCTTAATTTTGCCACATTTTACTACTAATGTCACTACATGAGCACTTCTAGATTGCGCCCGAAACTATCGCCGCATGAGCACTTCAAATTGCACCCAAAACTGTCACCGCAGGAATATTTCCAAAATGCATCCAAGACTGTCTCTGTATAAATATTCTTCAAATGGTATCCAAAACTATTGCTGCATAAGTATTCTTCAATTGCACCCAAGAATGTCACTGCATGAACATGTCCAAAATTGTCGCTGCATGAACATGTCTAGAATTGCGCCCAGAATTGTCGCCTTATCTGACAGCTGTCTGATAAGAACTGAAATGTGTGAGCTATCCAATCTTGTATAACAAACTTGTACAGCTTAATTTTGCAGAAGAGACACTTGTACAATTTAGAGCTAAATATAAGCACACACAAAACATAAAGGGGGAGTCTCTCTGTCTTTTCCTTAGTCTCCCATTTTGCAATATTATCTTCTTCAACCTAGCTTTTGAGCTTTTCGGCTATAGAGGCTTGAGACCCTCGGACGAATCAATGTGAAGGCGATGCAAACCAGCTCCTGACGAGGAGTTCCTAAGTATGACACAAGAGGAGAGTAAGAGAGCAAGTCGAGTAGCCTAAACATAGTATTCTCCATTTGTTCTTTTATATTTCTTTCTTAAACGATGGTAATTCATGTTATTTCAAGATTGTATGGAAGTACACTTGATATTTAGACTAATTGATATTTTATCCAAGCTTGCCTTTACTATTTAATCTTTGAGTTTGAATGATTTTAGCACGGAAGTGTTATTGCAGTCACAGTCATTGGAAGGTGCAGTGACATTTTAAACTAACAAGCAAGACAACGGAAGTTGCTTGGGGATTGAAGGAATTTGGTCCACTTGTTCTTAAGTGTGTTGCATTGCCAGCACTGAAGGTGTGTTTAGTGTGCATACTAAAGTCATAGATCTAATAGAAAAGCCAAGTTTGGTAAGATGTTCATTGCAGTTCATTGCGCCGACAAATTACCTATTATTCTTAACCTTGTAAGCCACAGTTAGTTTTTTGCTGATTATTCACGTTGTGGATCCCATTTTACCTTTATTACATTTTATATTTATTTTCACATTATTGCTCCGACAACCATTCTCATAATTTATTGCATTTTACTTATTTAATGCACTGACAATTTTAGACAACAGACACCCTTCCTCGTGGGATCGATATCCGATAGATTCACTTCTGTCTACTATACTTTCATCGAAAATGTACGCTTGCACATTATTGCTGTGATGTTTATAGCGCGATCAAGTTTTGGCGTCGTTACCGGGGATGACGTTTTTTTTATGTCTATTTTTGTCTTTACATTTATTCTTTATTATCTAAATTTTATTTGTCACTGACTTGTTTCCTTTTTGTTGTTTACTTTTACATTTTTCTTTTAGCAAAATATGGCTAGGAACGAGGTGTATAGAACCTCAAGATATTGGACTAGCGTAAGTGATGCTGTAGAAATGAAGCTCGATGCCATAACTGCCTAGGTATCTTCTTTGACTAATATGAGTAATTCAATTTAGAATGCTATAGTAATTGCAAAATGGAAATTTACTGTGACAATTTGTGATTATTGTGGAAGCAACCATGAGTTTGAACAATGCCCATCAAATCCAACAAATGTGTACCACATGGGGAATTTCGGTCAAAATGAAAATCCATATTCCAACACCTACATGCTAGAGTGGGAGCAACATCCAAATTTTTGTTGGAACAATCAAGACCTTGGATGTATAAACCCTGATATTAGATTCGAGTGGACACTGCCCAATTATGATTAACTCTTGTCAAGGTGAAATACCCAGTAAGAAGAAGTATCAGAATTTTCATCAATTGAAATTTGTTGAGATAATATTTTGCTAAGATTGAAGCTGTGCTTCAGAGTCAAGCTGAATCCATACAAGCTCTAGAATATAAATTTGGCCAGATTGTGAGCGTAATAAATTTGCGACCACAAGAATCTTTGCCAATTGATATTGAGAATTTGATATCACAAGGGCAAGAGCATTGTGAGGGAATCATTCCCAGAAGTGAGACTCAACTAATTGAAGTTGTTACAGATGCTACAGTAAAGAAAGATAATCCAGATCTTGACAATGGAAAGATGTCAGAACAATTTGAAAAGTAAACTGCAGTTGAAGAGGTTAAACAAAATATTGCGGAGACAGAACCAGATCATTTTTTTACCGCAAATGCTACAGCAAAAGAACCTTAGAAACTTGAAGATACATTGTCAAAGAAGAAAAGATTGAGAGAAGTCGAAGCAATCGCTTTTACTGAAGGGTGCACTGCTATGACAATTAAGTTGCTCTAAGAATTTAAGGATCCTAAGAGCTTCTCAATACCCTATTCTTGTGATTGGTATATTAGAAAGGGATTATGTGATGGAAACGTAAACATAATTTTGACGCCTATATCCGTAATTAAGAAGTTACAGAAATGGAAAAAATGCAAGAAAGAATGGAAAATTTTTTGGGACCGTGTGGAGAATAAAAGAGTATGAAGCACTTAAAGAAGAAGGAACAAATATTGTGTCTGCATCGATTGAGGAATAAGTAAACACCATTATCGACGCATTAAGATTCCATTGTCAGCGTAATTTCGTACAACTGTATTGCATCTGCTAACTTAATTTTGAAAAAGAAGAAGTTCTTGTGGAAAAAGAAAAAAAGAGAAGGAAAAGAAAAAAGATGTTGAAGGAGAATCGACTAAAGATTTTATCATTGTACCCAAGGATGTGGGTGCAACTCTTGAAAATTTGGAGCCAGCTAGAGCGAGTCAGGTGGAAGCTGCTGATGAAAACCCTTGGGCGATAGGGGTTTATACTGGACCAATGAATGAAGCAGCTGATGATGCTGGAGCAGAGATGAAAACTGAGGAAAATTCCACAGACTATGCAAAGCTCAAACAAAAGAATAAGAAGAAAGAAGAGAAGGACCTTATGTCACGACAAATTCTGCTGACGAATTTTTCATCGCACTTGAACTTGTTGGTGCATCATCTGATGATTTTGTGTCACCTGAGGCGAGTCAGGTGGAAGTTGTGACGGTCAGTAATGAGGATTCCAATCCTCTAGCCATGGTGCTTTATGTTGCACCACTTGCTGAAATACACCCATATGATATCACAGTCGAGGCGCAGCCTAATGTTGAGGAGCAATCTGCAGATCCGATCAAGCCAAAGGAACGAAAGAGGAAGCACACCAAAGACAAGAAGTGCCATAAGGAGGAGTGGAAGCGCAAGAAGAAGAAGACTAATGCAGCCACATCTTCGGTTGTAGCACATTGAGTTAGTTTTTATTTTCAGTACTTAGTTTAGTTTTCATGCATATCATGTAGCTATAGTATAATTATCATCACATTTCTTTTGTCATTGCATTTTTATTGTCACTATATCTAGCTTTTCATTGCATTTCCATATATCTTTGAAAATTAATGTCAATGCATTGGGGACAATGCAAACTTTAAGTTTGGGGGGAATGTATATGGGTTGGAAATACAAATGCACCCATAATTTAAAAATTTGTTCTTTTGAGTTTAATGAAAGCATGCAAAGTTATTGGAAATGTGCTTGAATTTTTTTTCATTTGATGCTTAATTCTTGAATCACCTGAAATGTCAGTGAATGAGTTGGATAAATTTGACTGAATGTTGTATCTTTAATTCTTTGATGAATGATTTAGATTGCATTAGTAATGGATAACTAGCATCATTCCTTGAATCTTGAATGAAATTGCCTTTCACAGTTGGTTGTATATGTATATAGTTATAAATAAAAGACACTCCAATATGGGTGTATTGTGAACTGTTCAAGGGAGAACACTTCAATGTAAGCGTTAGAAAAAGTAATCTGGCCAAAGGTTGTCGTTGCATGAGTGTATGTTGGCTTAATTACGTAGGGGTTTGTTGCACTCCATCGTTACTTCTCAAGAACAAGGGTACAATAATACAACGACATCCCTCACTCACATTAAAAAAAAAGAAGAAAAGAAAAGAAAAGAAAATGAAATATATTTATATTAGTGTACAATAAATGTTGTATTGGTAGATAGAATTCAGGATTAAAAGCATGATGCTGGCTTTGATGAAGTTACAATCTTAGTTATTCATACTTATGTGTTGTCGATGCAATAGTCTGTCATATGAGTGTGATTAATTCATCGAGATTTTGGATGATTTAAGTTGCTAGAATGATCATTTGCCTTGGTGAATTCTTTTGTAACCTTGCTAGTTTTTGTTTTACTCGAGGACAAGTAAAAACTCAAGTTTGGGGTGTGATGGTACTAAAAAGAACATATGTTTCTCCTTATTTATTGGATAATTTGCTCCCATTTAGTTGTCCATAGTACATATTTTAGCATTTTTTTAGTTTATTATATTGCATTTTCTAACTCAGTGGATATTGGCCTAGTTTTCCTTAATTTTGTCATATTTTACTACTACTATAGCTGAATGAGCACTTCTAAATTGCGCCTAAAACTGTCGCCACATGAGCACTTCCAGATTGCACCCAAAGTTGTCGTCATAGGAATATTTCTGGAATGCACCAAAGACTGTCTCTACATAAATATTCTTCAAATTGCATCCACAACTGTTGCTGCATAACTATTCTTCAATTGCACCCAGGAATGTCGCTGCATGAACATGTCTAGAATTGTCGCTGCATGAACGTGTCCAGAATTGCACCCAGAATTGTTGTTGTATTTGACAACTATCTGATAAGAATAGAAATGTGTGAGCTGTCCAATCTAGTATAACCAACTTGTACAGCTTAATTTTGTAGAAGAGACACCTGTACAATTTGGGGCTAAATATAAGCACACACAAAGCATGAAGGGGGAGTCTCTCTCTCTTTTACTTAGTCTCCCATTTTGCAATATTATCTTCTTCAACCTAGCTTTTGAGCTTTTCGACTATGGAGGCTTAATACCCCTTGGGTGAATCAATATGAAGGTGATGCAGATCAACTCCTAACGAGGAGTTCCTAAGTGTGACACAAGAGGAGACTAAGAGAGCAAGTCGAGTAGCCTAGACATAGTATTCTCCATTTTTTTTTATATATTTCTTTCTTAAATGATGGTAATTCATGTTATTTCAAGATTGTATAGAAGTACACTTGATATTTAGACTAATTGATATTTTATCCAAGCTTGCCTTTACTGTTTAATCTTTAGGTTTGAATGATTTTAGCACAGAAGTGTTATTGCAGTCACAGTCATTGGAAGGTGTAGTGATAGTTTAAACTAACAAGTAAGACAACGGAAGATTCTTGGGCATTGAAGGAATTTGGTCCACTTGTTCTTATGTGTGTTGCATTGCCAGCATTGGAACGTGTGGTTAGTGTGCATACTAAAGTAATAGATCTAATAGAAAAGCCAAGTTTGGTAAGAAGTTCATTGCAGTTCATTGTGCCGACAAATTACCTGTTATTCTTAACCTTGTAAGCCACACTTAGTTTTTTGCTGACTATTGACGTTGTGGATCCCATTTTACCTTTATTACATTTTATATTTATTTTCACATTATTGCTCCGACAACCATTCTCACAATTTATTGCATTTTACTTATTCAATGCACCGACAATTTTAGACAACAGACACCCTTCTTCGTGGGATCGATATCTGACAGATTCACTTCTATCTACTATACTTGCACGACAGTGTACGATTGCACATTATAGTTGTGACGTTCATAGAGCGATCATTTCACTAAATGCTCAGACGTAAGACAGGCACGTGGCAAATACCCCTTTATACCACATCGATAACATAAATTTTCAACAATCTTTGAAGGAATATTTTGACCACCTCTTTCTTGTCCTTCATTGTTATTCTTTTTCTAGTGTTTATAAGTATCATTATTATGAGCACTATGATAACGATTACTAGTACATCCTCGACCACGACCACAACCTTTATATTTTCCATGTTCATAATATTGTGTACTATTACATTCACTTCAGGGAATGGTGCAAAACCAATGGGACGAATTCTATGATTTTTCATCAACAACTCATTATTTTGTTCAGCCACCAAAAGACATGAAATCAATTCAGAATAACTTCTAAAACCTTTTTCACGATATTGTTGCTGTAGGAGCACATTAGTAGCACAAAAGGCTGAAAATGTTTTCTCTAACAAGTCCTCATTAGTTATGTTTTCTCCACCTAATTTTAGTTGAGAACTAATTTTGAAAAGTTCTTAATTGTATTACTTACAATCTTAAAATCTTGCAACCTTAAGTGCATCCAATCATAACGAGTTTTAGGAAGTATCACCATTTTCTGATGGTCAAATCTTTCTTTCAAATCATTCTACAAATTAAAAAAGTCTTTCACAGTTAGATATTCCACTTTTAATCCTTCATGTAGATGATGACGGATGAAAACCATTGTTTTTGCCTTGTCTTGATTAGATGCTTCTTTATCTACTAATATTGTATTTCTTAGACCTTTAGCATCTAGGTGAATTTCAGCATTTAACACCCATGACAAATAATTCTTGCTTCATATGTCTAAGGCTGCAAATCAAAGTTTGGCAAGATTTGACCTTATAATCACTTGAATTAAAATAAAAGAAATTAGTAAAGTAATAAGCATTCTCAATCGTAAAATAAGTCAATTATATATATACCAAATTTTCTAAATAATAATATGTATGTCAAATATTGACATACAGAGGAATAGTCATAATAATTTAACACAAATTATATTAATTGAAATTTATTTTAGTAAAAAAAAAGCATGTATATATAATTATCATTATAACATTTGAGTTGTAAAAATAAATGTGCAAATGTTATCCAAATCAAATATTTCATCTAGGAAATAAAATTAAAGAATGAAGAAAATATGTATACCGTATATAGTTTAACGAGAGTTATACGGGCAAATTATATAAAGCCAAAATGACGTGAACGTCACTATGAACTTGTAGAAGCTCGTGCTAATAACGTTTTATAAAATAATCAAATAAAAAAACACTTAAAGTAAGTAATAGATCAAATTGGTAAAAAAATTTCTCTTATTCCATTTTCACTTACGTAAGATTCTATTTATAAATAATTGACATTTAATGTAACATAAATAAATGAAGCTTATTTAAGTGCTTTATTAACAATGCTTCTTTAACACAGATTAAATAACATTCATGTTACTTTCATAATAAAGGAGAGTGTTTATCTCATAAATAAGGGGTTGCTACAATGAAAGTTATAACTTGAGAGTTATACACATCCATAAAATAATATTTATAACAAAACATTTATTTTAAACTATAAATATTCATTCACTTTTTAAGTGTAATTTTTCTTTTATTCAAACTATAGAAAGTATTGCAATTCAATTAATTAAGGTGTTTTTGTATAAGTTGAAAAATTAAATGTTAAAATTTTAATATAGAATTTTACTGGTATTCAATTTATAATATAAATTTATTTGGTATATTAATACAATTTAAATATTAAATATAATTTTTTTGTTTCATAAAATTAAATTTTGATTTTTTTAAAATATTTGTTTTCAACTTTAATTTTCAAAATATAATATTTAAATGTTTTATTTTTTTGGTGCTGTCTGTCAGGTAGGTATCACCCTCGTATCTTATACTAAATCTGTATTTTAAATTCGGGTTTATATTAATCAGTTAAAATTTGGGTGCCGCCTATCTAACAGTCTCCACCCACCAAAATATTATTTTTTTAAATTTTTATCTGACATATAATTGAAAATAGGGGTGATGTCGCTTATCTGACAGCTTCCACTACCCCAAACACCTCATTCCCGTAAATAATCGGGGTGGGATACCATTTTGGTAAAAAATATATTTTTTTTGTATTATTGAGGTAAAAAACCCATAATATATCAAATACACTAAAAACTTTAAAATACATGTTTCCTAACAAATTGAAAATACAGTAAAAGAAATTTTTTATACTTAAATAATATTAAGAGAGTCGCAACTTAGTAAATAAATACCTCTAAAATAATAGTAAAATTAATAATAAAACAAAAATTATACAATATCCAAACAATAACAACAAAATAGCAACAATATAACAACAAAATAGTAACAAAACAACATAAAAAAAGGTATCAAACAACCGTGAAATAATTTAAGCAAATTTGGGTTGGACCCAGACTAAAAAATCTTATCCGACATCCAATCTGTTTAGAAAATGAACCTTAATTTTTTTCATGTCCATTTTTCGCGCCCGATTCATGATTAGATCTATGTGATACCAATTACTATTTTTATTAATTGACGAATGGAACTTTTAAATTAACTAACTAATAGGAACTTAAATTTGGACATAACAATCCCTACAACGAGCATTGGTTTTTGGAAAAAAGAAAATGATGGTTGCATTTAAAAACCACATCTTTCAAGTCCCAACGTAATGCAAACAATCAACCAAAACTTGATTGTTTCTTGTTTTTTCTTATTAATTTAAGTGTAGCTTTTCATCTAATTTCCATAACTCACAAATCTTGGAGAAAAACAAGTCCCCTCTTATCAGAGAAAGATCAATATCCAATGGCAGGCTACAAGAATGCTTCTAAACACATAGCAGTGTTAGCTTTCCCCTTCGGCACCCATGTTGTCCCTCTTCTCAACTTCATACGTCAACTATTAGACACCTGCCCCACACCATTTTTTCCTTCTTTAGCACCCAACAATCCAACAGCTCAACTTTCCCCAATCTTGATAAAATTAAGCATTTTAATATGTGGGATGGATTACCTGAGGGGTATAGGTTTAGGGGGAATCCTCACGAGCCCGTCGACCATTTCCTTAAGGCCGTACCTAGGAATTTTATGAAGGCTGTAGATGCTGTTCTGTTTGAAACTGGTAAACCAATTGGCTGTTTGATAACAGATGCATTTTATGTGTTTGGGGCTGATATGGCGGATGAGCTGAGTATCCCTTGGGTGGCACTTCCCAGGGCACTCTTCATTCATGTCGACTCCGATGTTATTCGCCAGCATGTAGGAATTAACGGTAAGGATACATGCATATGAGATATATAAACCAGCGGCGCAGCCACGGGCTGACACCCCCAAATAAAAATTTTCAACTTTATTCTCTTTATAATCTATAAAATATTAAATTTGTTTAGTCCCTAAAAAACTGAGAATAGTCCTTTAAAAATTAGGTGCTGAACAAATATGAATATTCATAAAATTGTAGGTCCTAAAGACAAACCACTTGCTTTTCTTCCCCATTTTTCTAGCATACGTGTTGCTGACTTGCCCAATGGATTAACCTCCGGAGACATTGACGCCCCCATGCCGGCATTGTTGTATAAAATGGGAGTGTCACTATCACGCGCCACCGCAATTGCATAAGTTCATACGAAGACTTAGAAAATACAGTGGTGAACATGCTAAAATTAAGATTCAATACGTTCCTCAACGTTGGTCCCTTCAATCTGCTATCATTTTCCAGTTCCACAGTGGATGACTCGCATGGGACCTTGGATTGGATGAGCAAGCATCAGGCAGCATCGGTGGTATACATCAGCTTTGGAAGCGTGATAACCCCACTACCCCATGAGCTACATGCATAATGTGAAGCCTTGGAAGAATTTGAGTTTCCGTTTCTTTGGTCTTTGAGGGGAAATCTTGAGAAACAACTGCCACTAGGATTCCTGGAAAGAACCAGCTCCAAGGGAAAGATAGTCCCATGGGCTCCTCAGAAACAAATATTGGAACATCCATCAGTTGGGGTTTTTGTAAGTCATGGCGGATGGAATTCAGCCCTAGAAAGTATTAATAGAGGTGTGCCTATGATCTGCAGGCCATTTTTCGGAGACCAACAACTGAACACTTGTACTGTGGAGGTTGTATGGGGATTTGGGTTGGGGTTAGAAGGTGGAACATTGACAAAAGGAGGAGCAAAGAAAGGATTGAAGTTGATATTGTGCAGCCAAGAAGGGAAGAAAATGAGAGAGAAAATTAGAGTTCAAAGAGAGCTGGCTTGCAAGGCTGTTAAACCCAATGGTAGCTCTAATGAAAATTTCAAAACACTGGTGAAACTTGTCTCCAACACTTACCACCAAAACATGGTTGACCATGTCAAGTAATAAAGAAAACTTAGAAAATGAACTTCAATCTTGATTCATTGAACTTAATCTAATGAGCAACAAGATAGACCATATATCAAAGATTTAAATTGCGGTTGCGGCCGCGTTTTCGGTCGCATTGCATTTATAGCGGTTGCTATTGCGGTCACTGCGGGTATCGCGGTCGTGAATTTTTTTTAAATTCGCACAACTTATTGTAAAACATAATAATTATAATTATAATTATAAAAAATCACTTTTCATGACTGTTAGAGTATTTTTAACATTTCTGAACTTTTATTAATATGAAAACACAATTTTTACAATCATTAATTATTCTTATATTTATTTACGAATTTTCTAAGAATATTATATTAACTAATAACAAAGTAAAAAAATAGGAAGTATTAAACATTCATCATATTTAATATGTTTGAAAATTTTTATAGATAAAATAATTAAAAATTCATACATGAAAGGGGTCTTCAGTATTTCTTGATAACTTTGAAGATGGTGAAAATATCAAAATATTCTATGTTGCAACTTGCAGAAGGAAAAAAAACAATAGATAAATGTATAGATTCTCATTAATTATTTCTATTTTCTACCACTTATTCTTGCTCACATTCTACTTTCATATAGAATTTAACTTGCTTCAATTCTTAATTATGTTTTTATAAAATATACTCCATTCATTTATCTATTCATTTATCTATAGATGTATTTTAAATGTTTTTAATATCATTAAAATTAAAAACATTAACAAAAGTTTTCTTTAAAAAAAACATACCTTACAAGTAGTGGTAGTGGTACAATTTAATTTTCACCAAGTAGTGGAATGACGAGGAAGATCAGATCCATTACCTTCACTTTGAGAGCATTCTTGACTTGACTCTCGTGGCCTTTGTCCAAAAATATATCAAAAAAAAAAGTAACATTTTCACCTTGGTTTCCATATAACTGATATGGAGAATACATTTGAGGTGGAGGATACATCGACGGTGGAGGTGGGTGATACATTAGGGGTGGAGGATGCATTTGAGGATGATATGACACACCATAATTAGGAAATGGTGGATAATAACCATATGGTTATGGATAACCATGTGAAGGTTGAAAATATGAAGGTTGTTCCGGTGGATGAAAACCTTGAGTGCTAGTAGATGAATCACTATACCCAAGGTTACTAGAACTCGATCTCCTACTAGATGAAGAGCCTACAGAAGTATGCTTCTTGCCTTTTCCTTTTGACGGAGCTCTAGGTTCATTTCTATCTCTCCCAGATTCAGGAAACATATTTCCATCAAATTTTGATCTATCATAATGTCCACTAGTAGTTCCATCCCCATATTCTCCTCCATACTGACTAGAAGACCTAATTTCACCTCTATCACCACTATGTCCATCATCGTCATCAATTGGACTTAAACCACCACCATCAGGTTCATCATCTGACTTGGCGTTGCACTAGAACTTGAATGAGACAAATTGTGTTGTGAGATTGATCAACATTCATTTCATCATCAGAGGTATCCACAGGCAACACACCGACATTTTCACCATCTAACAATGGATTCTCTTTCTCTTGAAGCCATTCTGATAATGGATCAACATCTTCAAAGATATGATCAAGGCTAATAGGATTAAAACTAGCGTTTATATCTTCAATGTTCATTCTTTTTTGATGCCTTATCTGAAGCCTCATGTTATAGTAGGTAAACACTAGTTTCTCAAGTTTTTTGTACTTCAACCTATTTCTTGTCTTGGTGTGAATATAACTACATGTGGTCCAATTTCGTTCGCAATTTGATGCAGAAGTTGTTTGACTAAGCACTTTAATTGCTAATCTTTGTAACTCAGGAACACATGTGCCGTATATTATCCACCATTCAGCTGCATAATATTATTTAAATTTCAAAATAACTTCAAAATGTACAATATAATTAAATAATATAAATTAAATTAAATAATTTAATTAACTATTTACCCGGATTCATTTGTTTCCAAGCTCTTTGTGCTTGTGGAGTGCTGAATGTCTCATGTTTATATCTAAATAGTAACAACTGCATAAATAAAATATAGTAAAAATGAATAAAATATTCATTTTTCAAATTATGTAACTAATTAAGTTACAAATAATAGTACTTAAATCTAACCTGATTAACCATTTTGACTTGAGTATCAAGAGAAGGTTCTAATCTTTCAATTACTGATCTTGTACCTTCTAATGTTTCTATTAGTACATTCTCAGAATGCTTCACCCCAAATTGAAATTGAGGATTGAGAAAATAACCTAAGCATAATTTATAAGAATATCATCAAATAACAATAATCTAAAGCTTAAAATAATAAAATATAAAATAGTTCTTCATTATATGAAACATTTTATCTTACCAGCTGAATGCAAGTCGGAATGCATAAAATTTCATATATTGTTGACAATCTTTTCGTACTTAGTGAAATATCGACAATTTTGTTGAATTGCTCGTTTAGCTCTATCAACAGCCTCATAAATAAAACCCATAGTTGGTTTTTCATCACCATCCACAAGTCTCAATACTTTTACTAGGGGCTCATAAACTTTTATGAGGTCATTAGCCTTTTTCCAAAAATCTTTTCTCAAAACAAATTTTTTGGCTTCATAAGCAGGTCTTGACTTTTGTTGTCCCCATTTTGATTCTTTAAATTCCTATATATTCATAAGAAAATTTTTAAAATAATATAATTTAAATTATTTGGAACTAATAAAATTATTAAATGTTACTATATTTAAGTAATTATATTAACTAATTATAAAATATTGACCTTTAAATTAAACATTTCTCTCAGACCTTGCTTTTGCTTTGTTATCTCTTCAAGTTGAATGAAATGGGTTGCAAATCGAGTAAGAGCAGGTCGAAGTATTTGCTTCCCTTGTGTATACTTCTTCATCAGATCAACAGTCCAAATGTGATTGTATATGAAGCACATAACTTTCTTAGCCTCATCTAACACTTTTGCTACACTGGGCTTTTTTCCAATATCTTCAAGGCATAAATCTAAACAATGAGCTGCACATGAGGTCCAATATAGATGCTTTCTTTTCAACATTAACTTTTTTCCAGCAACCTTCATTACTGCCTCATTATCAGTCACTATTTGGACTATGTAACTTTCTCCAATTTCTTCTATAACTGAATCTAACAAATTGTAGTAGAATTCAACATCTCTCCTACAAACAATTGAGACATCCACAGATTTCCAAAAAAACAGATCCTTTACTACAATAAACAAGGAAATTAATTATGTGCATTTGATTCAAACTGTTGGTCCAACCATCACACATTAGAGTTGCATCTAGTTCTTTCCAATGAGTTTTTAGTCCATGTACCGAATCACGAACTCGTTGATACTCTGACTCCAAATACACATCTGAAACCTCATAAGGTGTTGGGAGCTTTACACCTTGTCCAAGTTCCATTGACACTTGAATTAGGTTATACAACCATGGAGAGCTTGCTAATTGGAAAGGAAGTCGTTCATATATTAAAAATTTAGATACCACTTCACCTATCTTCATGCGTAAAGTCTTTAAAAAATAGTCACTGACCTTTGGTTGCTTTATGCTTTTGCTTCTAACCAATTCAGGTATAGCTCCGCTTAAGGTAAACTCAGGCTCACTTGAGATGGATTTACCTGTTCTTTCTCCATGATATTCTCCAGCTGATCCATGAGAAGATCGCCCTTCTTCATAAGTGTTACTCCAACCACCAGTACTTTGTCTGAATTCTTCCCTTCTATGCCACTCGTGTTGTGATTGGATACTTTCTCGAGTTGCTTGCCTTATAGAAGATTAGGATGGTGAGAAGTGATCATGTTGGTAAATATGTTGAATCATTTGGTGAATCACTATGCATAATATGGTACTATTCATGAAGTGACACCACCATATTCTCTTCAATCAAATATAGTAACCGAGCAGAAAAATTGGACTCTAAAGGAAATGATGAATGCATTGCTAGGAAGCTTCGAGTTATCATAGAACATGTGGGGGAAACTATTCTATTAGCTAATTACCTTTTAAATACGGTTCCCCATAAGAAAAGGGACAACACACCATATGAGTTTTGGAAAGGTAAAAAACCATCCTATAACTACTTGAAAGTGTAGGGGTGTCTTGCTAAGGTAATGGCTCCGTTACCAAAGCAAATGAAAATAAGTCCTAAAATGGTGGATTGTATTTTCATTGGGTATGCATTTAGAGCATTGCATATCGACTTCTTGTAACATCTCGTTTTTCAGTGGTGTCAGAAATAATGGTTTCGAGACCATAAATCTGACGAGTGAGTTCGTAAATATTATTAATTAATATTTATGAGTCAAGTATATTATTATTGAAATTTTGACTTAATAAATTTTGTTAATTGATCTTATGATCAAGTTCAAGTAGTTTTGAAAAATGAGAAATCGAGATCTCATTTCGATAAACCGAGCTCGTAAATACTTTTATTAAATATTTACGAAATGATTATATAGGTGTATTGAAATTTGGTTAGGAAATTTTAATGTTTAGATAGTTAATTAATTGAAAAGGGCTAAATTGAAAAAGCTATAAAGTTAAGTTTTATTAGTTAAAAGGTGTTAATTAGTAAAGTATTGAAGTTACAAGATTTGATGTGGCAATTATACCATAATTAAATGGTAGGTGTGGTTGGTATTTGATTTGACATATTATTATATGTTTTATTAATTTATTAAAGTAAAAGTTAAGTTTCAATATTATAAACAAAAGAAAAAAAAAAAGGCATCATTTAATTTATTTGATGTTCTTCTTCCCTAAGCCGAATAGCACCATTTTTGAAGGGGGACTTTCAGCCAAGTTCAATACCTTATGCGTGGTATGTGTTTGATGTCTGTTTCTTGTAATTTTTATGTTTTTGAGATCGTTTTAGCTTGACTTAACTAATTTGAGGGTTAATTTGCAAAATTGTTAAAAGTTTAGGGACTTACCATGAATGAGTTAAGGGAGTTTGTGAATTTAATTGACAAATTATTAAGTTTGGTTGTTAAATAGAAGTATTTTGTTAAGTGATTTTTGGTAATTTTAATTTTAAGGATTTATTTATGAAAATAGTAAAACTTCATGGAATGTTAGTGAAACTTTGATAAAATTAGGCTGAGTAGGGACTAGGTAAAAATCGGCTAGCATGAGTTTTCTTTAATTGTGCATAATTTGTGAGTTTCGGGTTTTGAGACTAAATTGCATAAAGGGTAAAATGTTGGGGTAATTTTGTAAAATGATGACGAACTGACTTATATAAAACTGATTATTTAAGTACTGAAATTGTATTAATTGAATGAAATTATTATTTAGATCAAGAAACGAGTCAATCTGATTTAAATTGAGGAAAAACTAAAGTATCAAACTAGTCGTCGACTTTGTTCTCGTAACCATTTAGTCGAGGTAAATTCGTATTTCAATTAAAATATTTCATTTGATTTTTTTAAAAGTAACTTGATTTTTGTATATGTGTATACAAAATGTGATTGGATTTGTAGAATTAAGGAAAGGAAAAGACCATGGTTGAAAGAAATCATGGCATTGTAATCGAAAAAGAAATGATCATAGTTAAAAGATACTATGGTATCATTTCGAGATTGTGTAAGACCTTGGTTTAAAGATACCAAGGCATCCCCGAAATAATGAGAAGGTCGAAAAGGTTATATAAAAAAGGTTGAGAAGGATGGCAATGGAATGATTATTATATCATCCTATAACCATTTGTTGTTTATGTAATATATTTCGAGGGATATATGTACCATAAGTATGAATATGAGTTGAATGTTTTTATTAGTATAATTTGATATTGAATAATAATGTCTTCGTGTAATTATATGATTCATATGTCTATAAATATTTTAAGTAGTTATGTTTGTGGTGTGTTTAGTCTTGAGAGAAGATAGATCCAGAGACGATATTGAATTAAATAGTAAACTTCGAGGCACGGGTGACGCTTTCCAAAGAGAACTATTTGCCCCCACACAAAGTTGCTAGAGAGTTAAAACAAAGGTCCTCCTGGGATACAATGAAATTTTGAATTTCCTTTGATTAGCAAAATCACGGAATTCCTTAACTCTTACTCTTAATTTCTGAAAATTATAATTGATTGCAAAAGAAAAATTGAAATTTGTGAGCATCATAGTCCATCTATTTATATGCACTCAATGAACACCTTTTGAAGAGTCACAACCCTTTCATATTGGATGGATACCTTTTGAAAAGTCACAACCCTTTTCATATTGGATGGACACCTTTTGGAAGAGACTTGTCCCATGCCCATTGGATGATAAGCCATCATTTTTAAATCATCACTTTTAATTTGCAATCTATATATTTCCAACAATCCCCCGCTAGATTGCTAATTCCAGAAAATAAGTACACAACGATTAAGTATAAAGAAGGGTGTTCGCAGATTGAACCTTTCCTTAGTGCAAACTTCTCAAAGTATAAAAAAAGTGAATGGTGGCTAGTTGCTTGAACCATCACTCTAAAAGTCAATACCGAAAAAATTTCACACATAATCGTAAAGAAATAGAGTAAGAGTTTAATTTGTTTTGGCACCGTTATGGCCATGTGCTCATCTTGTTTCACGAACATGTATGAGATAAAACCATAAGTAAAATCTCGTTGAAGCGGCACCACTTCATGTCCATATAGGTGGATTTCATGACAATTAATGTCCATCCATTAAGAGTAAAACTCATCCTCCTAAAATATAATCACTAAATCATAGTTTTTAGTGCACATTGTCATTCAGTAACTTGTTATTACCCTTTGAACCTTGAAACTAACTTTTGGTTAGAAAAAGGTAAGGTTTCCATTATCAATGACTCAATCAGAATGGTTTTAATCCCATCTTAGTGGTGGTACTTTTAACTAAATCCCTTGACAAACCTTTTGTCAGTGGATCTGCTAAATTATCAATTGACTTAAAATAGGTAACAATTATCACACCGTCCCTAATCAATTGTCTCACATACTCATGTCTCAAACTTATATGTCTAGACTTTCCATTGTACACCTTATTGTACACTCAAGACATGGTTGAATCACTATCACAATATACGGAAATGGCGAACCTATGTTATGACCACAACTTTATATCCAACAATAGATTTCTTAGCCATTCCGCTTCCTTGCCCGTAGCCACTAAGGCTATAAATTCAACCTGTATAGTTGAATGTGAGATGCAAGGTTGTTTCTTGGAAGCCCAACTAATGGCTCCACCTCCGATCACAAAAATCCAACCAAATGTGGATTTATTTTCACTTAAACTTGTAATCCAACTTGCATCCGAGTAACCTTCTAGTATCGCAGGATAATCACTATAGAATAATCCCAAATTTTTTGTTTTCTTAAGATAACCCAAAATCCTACAATCTCCTTTCCAATGATCGGTACCAGGACAATTTGTAAATCTCGCCAATTTGCACACAGCAAATGCGACATCGGGTCTAGTGCAATGCATTGCATACATTAGACTTCCAATTGTGCTAGCATACTTAAGTTGCACTATAGCCCTGCCTTTATTCTCACTTAACTTGAAGTTCAAATCGTATGGAGTGTTCGAATCCTTGATATTCAAGTGTTCGAACTTTTTCAATACTTTCTCGATGTAGTGAGATTGACTTAATGCAAAGCCCCTTTCATGCTTTTTCACCTTTATACCAAGAATTGTATCTACCTCGTTAAGATCTTTCATCTTAAAATTCGAGGCTAAATATTCTTTGGTCTCAGGAACACCTTCCATGTTCGTCCCAAAAATCAACAAATCATCTACATAGAGACAAATAATTACACCGTATCTATCAGCGAATTTAGCGTAAATACATTTATCCACGCGATTATTTAAAAAAACCATATGACAAAATAACAGAGTTAAATTTCTCATGCCACTGTTTAGGGGCTTGTTTTAAACCATATAATGATTTGATCAACTTACACACCTTGTGTTCATTCCCAGGAAGCAAAAAGCCTTCTGGTTGCTTCATGTAAACTTCTTCTTCGAGGTCACCATTCAAAAAAGCTGTCTTAACATCCATTTGATGTACATGTAACTTATGGATGGATGCAAGTGCTATAAGAATTTGAATGGAGGTCATCCTAGCCACTGGTGCATAGGTGTAAAAAAAATCTAGGCCTTCTTTTTGCCTAAATCTTTTAGCCACCAACCTAGCCTTAAAGATTGGAGAACCCTCTGTTGGAGTGTTCTTCTTCTTAAACACCCATTTACACCCGATAGGCTTCTATACTTGAGGAAGATAAACTAGAATCCAAGTATTATTAGACAATATTGAATATATTTCATCATTGATGGCCTCTTTCCAAAATGTCGCATCCCTAGAAGTCATGGCTTTACCATAGGATTGTGGATCACTATCCACATTAAACATTATGAGGATCTTCTTAATTACGGATTCTCTATTTCCATTAATAAGGAATGCTAGAGATTGTGAGGAAATGAAATCGGGACCAAAGTCCTTTACTTTTCTCACTCTTTGGCTTTTTCTTGGTTTCATATCCTTATTGTCACAAAGACTTCGTTTGGTTTGATCACTTGAAATCATTGGTTGATATTCATTTTTCGAATCCGTTGAATCATCGAAAAATTTATTTTCAATGAATACAATATCTCTTGTTTCAATTATCGTATTTGACATTAAGTCAAGAACACGATATGCCTTAGAATGTTGGGCATATCCAACGAATGCACCTTTGACGACTTTTGAGCCTAGCTTTGTTCTCCGTTGGTAGAGAACTCTTTAGTAAGCCAAACACCCCCACACTTTGAAATAATTTAAGTTTGGCATCTGACCCTTCCATAACTCATATGGAGATACTTTGAATTTTCTCGATGGTATTCTGTTAAGGATATAACACGCAGTCAATAATGCTTTACCCTATAAATTATATGGAAGTTTAGCATTTAACAACATCGAGTTAACCATATCCACTAAAGTACAATTCTTTCTTTCCTCCAAACCATTTTGTTACGGAGTATAAGGCGCAGAACATGCATGTACCACACCTTGTTCCTCACAAAAATACATTAAATTCATTTGAAAAATATTCACCACCTCTATCACTACGAAGCACTTTGTTTTTCTTACTAAATAAATTCTCAACCTCATTTTTAAAACATTTAAACATATCAAAAGCCTCGTCTTTACTTTTCATGAGATACACATAAGTAAATCTATAAAAGTCATCTATAAAAATGATAAAATATCGTTTTCCACCTCTTTTTAGAGTTCCATTTAATTCACAAACATTCGAATTAATTAAATCTAACACTTGCAAATTCCTTTCACACTTATTAGGAAATGGCTTCTTGGTAATTTTTGATTGAATACAAATTTCACATTTATCCATAAATTCATTATAACTTAGATTGATATAACCTTTCTTTTGCATAAATTGTAAAGTTTTAAAATTAAAATGTGTTAAACGTGCATGCCACAAAGAATAAGACTCAACAATATAAGCAGAAGAATTGACTTTATTTATATCAATGCTCAACTTGAACATACCCTTATTACAATATCCTTTTCCTACATATATATCACCTGTAAGCAAGACAAACTTATTGAATTCCAAGATAACCTTGAACCCCTTGTTACACAGAAGACTCACAGACACTAAATTCTTCCTCACATCAAGAACATGCAACACATTGATCAAAGTCAATTTCTTCCCAAATGTGAAGTTGAGTTCCACCGTCCCTTGACTGAGCACCTTAACCGATTGATAGTTTCCCATAAGCACTTCACGATTTGCCACTAATTCATAATTCTTGAATTGTTGTCAATCATTACACACATGGACAATAGCACTAGAGTCAGGCCACCAATTATGAGACTTATTAGTCATGGCTATGTTGAGTTCGGTAATCATACCAATCTCCAAATTCTCAACCCCTTCTATAACCATGGCCACTAAGTTCATATCTTCCACCATATTGGCTTTGGAAATTGTGGCATCTTCTTCTTTTTGAGAAGTTTACAATATTTAATATATCCTTTCTTATTGCAATTATTGGAATTACAAGATTTTTTCTTCTTGTTTTGCATGTCATTGGTCTCAAATGTGGCCTTTCTTTTACCATTTCGAGAGTTCTTGGACCTACTCACATGGTTCACTTTAGAACTTTGGGGAAGATACACTGCATCACGCTTTTCAGTTTCCTCTTCAATGCACAAATGCCTAAATATTTTCTCCACAGTGAAGTCCTCTGCCATATACAGAAGTTTCTTCCGATAATTGTTCCAAGACGAGGGTAATTTTGAGATGATAGCCCCGACTTGTAACATTTTCAAAATAACAACATTCAAATCACGAAGTTTGCTTACAAGGACTTGTAATTCATGGACTTGATCCATGATCGGCATACTAACAAACATTTTGAATTCAAAATATTTCATCATTAAAAATTTATCAGTACCTTGTCACGCGGTGTTGTACTACTCTTCAAGAGCTTTCCAAATTTCCACCAAGGATTGCATCGACATGTAAAGATCATACAATCGATCGGACAAGGTGCTGAGAATGTGTCCACGACATGTGAAATTGTCTTCCTCACGCTTCTTCTTGAGTTCGACTACTTTCACAATTTCCTCAGGATTTACATTAGGGACAAGATCCTCCACGGGTTGTAAGTTTGGATCCAGAACGTACGGTACATTCAAGATGGTAAGAAGGAACATCTTATCCTTCCAACAATTGAAGTTTGAGCCGTCAAATCGGTCAAGTTTCACAAACTCTTGGTTCATCACTTTAAATGCGGTGGTAGCCTCCGTTGCCATCTTCAAATGGTTCTCTTTGATTGTTGGAGATTTTGAGAGAAGATAGATCCGGAGACGATATTGAATTAAATAGTAAACTTTGAGGCACGGGTGACGCTTTCCAAAGAGAACTATTTGCCCCACACAAAGTTGCTAGAGGGTTAAGACAAAGGTCCTCCCTGGATACAACGGAGTTTTGAATTTCCTTTGATTAGAAAAATCATGGAATTCCCTAACTCTTACTCTTAATTTCTGAAAATTGGAATTGATTGCAAAAGAGAAATTGAAATTTGTGAGCACCATAGTCCATCTATTTATATGCACTAAATGGACACCTTTTGAAGAATCACAACCCTTTCATATTGGATGGATACCTTCTGAAAAGTCACAACCCTTTTCATATTGGATGGACACCTTTTGGAAGAGACTTGTCTCATGTCCATTGGATGATAAGTCATCATTTTTAAATCATCACTTTTAATTTGCATTCTATATATTTCCAACATTTAGAGAATTAAATGGTTAATTGAGTATCTGATGTTATTCCATTTGGTTCAACAATAGTAAAGACTTAAAACAGAGTAATTATATGAATTATTATGTGGTTTTGAAAGTTGAAATGGAAGATGTTGGTAAAATGCTTTAAATTGGTTATGCAAATAGGTAATGTGATTAATGAATGATATATTGGATATGTTAATATTATGTATTTTATGACATGGTAAATTATATGTTACTTTGTTTAGCTCACTAATTTATGGAATTATTTGATGTTAATGAATATTTATTTTAAAGAACTGCAATGTTTAATGTGATTTATATGCTAAATTGGTTTATACTGTTATAGTAATCAATTGATGAAAATGTTAATAATGGGAATGAACATCAAGGATAAAGATATGGAAACTGTCCCATTTGAGCCTCGTGAACACTTATTATACAAACTACATGTCATTAGGGATTATACGTTTCCGGGTGCTAGTCTTGGATGTCCTATCGATGGCCGAGGACCTGTATTTATTACGGATTCTCCACAACTCATGTGAGCAGCATCGTATAGCTTTACATCCCGACCCACAACTCGTGTGAGTAAGCCCATTTCACAGCTTGTGTGAGCATAAACGATTACATGTTATAGTCACAGCTTGTGGGAGCATTTCCTGGGTATCCGACGTTGTTTCATATGGTTCAATGGGTAATTAAAGGTTAAAATGCGTGAATTCTAATATATGAAATATTAGACAATCATAGTGAAGGATATGGAAATGTTAGCAAAATTTCTTGGTTGAGATGTGTTAACTCCTGAAAAGAGTTATATTTTATGCCTTTTTAACCTTGAGAAAGTGTTTGGACTTAAGTATAATTAAGCATTTTAGAATAGAATTTAGTATTTTTCACACATGCATGCATAAAGCTTGCTTGTATGTTAATTATAGGAATTTTACTCTAATTTTGGAAGAAAAGGTGGTGCGGTGGTTGTATGTGGTGCAGGTGCAAATTAAGCAAGCTGGAATCCAAGATGAAGGATTATGCCCTAACAAAGATTTGTTGTCACGGCAATCCTTGGAGTGCTGACTTAGCAGACACATTCCATTCTAGAAGCTACCAGCTAGAACTACTCTGTTGGAGGACTACACCAGAAGCAATACAGAAGGTGTGCACCTACCAGATTCCTTTTAGAAGCTGGTATGGAAGGGATGAGCTGCGCAAAGTACCGACCTAAATCAAATCTATAGAGACTTGTAAGGAAGAAGAAGAAAAGTGTGAAGTGTAAATGGTGAAATTTGAGTGAAGATGTAACACCCTTAACCCGTATCCGTCGCCAAAATGGGGTTAAGAAGTATTACTAGACAACTACACTTTCATTCTCATGATAACATCTCAAATCAACATAAACATGTATATACTTACATCCATGTAACCCCATAAATTCATATTAAAAACATGCATTAATAACTTCAAGGATAACTTAAATATTAGTTGGAACGGATTTAAAACAAGTTAGAAAGCTTACGAAAAAGTTAGAAAGAATTGGTGAAACAAGGGTACACACCCGTGTGCCAGCCCGTGTGCTTGCTCGTGTGTGCCTTTGAAATAGGGTCACACGGTCGTGTATTAGCACGTGTACTCGCCTGTGTTTACATTTGAAATAACCACACTGTTTTACATCTCACGTCCATGTGAGGGACCGTGTGCTAGACCATGTGTCTATGCGAAATTAGGCCACACGGCCATGTCCCAGCCCGTGTGTATGTTCGTGTAACCTACACTGCGCCCTAAATTAGCACACAACCGTGTGATAGCCTGTGTCACAGGTCGTGTGTCCTAAAGTTTTCTTCCTAAACAAGATATGCTCTTATCCTAATTTGCACCATAAGTCACCATGATTTAACATGTAAACTCAAGACCTAAAAACACCATTTCAATTTAAGAATATAACCATTATAAGCCTAAGCATTAACCCTTTCTCCATGTTCAACTAAATCTATTCATTTCATGCATACACATTCTATCAAACAACTACCATTTAAACACAAGCACCAAAGATAGGATCAAGACTTAACTTCCTCCTTCTTAAGACTTTGCAACCAACATACATGGAAAATGTTAAAGTCATTCTCTATTTACCATAATCATTCATTATATCAACTTCAACAACAACATCCACCATAAATAAACAACTCAAAGATTACATCAACTAAGGTCTTAAACAAAATTATCCCTTATCAAAATAACCACAAAACATCCTATATACATGCCACATTTAACCCAAAATAAGTTTAACAAGTATTTACAAAAAGTGAAGATGATATTGTGTTCTCCCAACCGGATCCAATCGATGCCAAGATTCCTCGAGACCTACATTCATGAAAATCAAACAAAATAAGTGTACTATGACTTAGTAAATTCGGTACATGATTTTTAACAATCTAATTAATTGAAAGACTATATAATATATTTCAGGGATCAAATAATTAGTTCTCTAATCACCGGCAAAAAAGCCTCCTAGGCATATAGGCCGAGTACACCAGCACGAAGCCAACTAGGCACATAGCTAGAATACACCGGCACAAATCCTGCTAGGCACATAGCCTAAATACACCAGCACAAAACCTGCTAGGCACATAGCCCGAATATACCGGCACAATGCCTGCTAGACACATAGCCCGAATACATCGGCACGAAGCCTGCTAGGCATATTACCCGATTTACTTAAATGCAATCACCAATCCTTAACGAATTCCATATAGCATCTCACAATCACCACTTATACAAGTAAATCTGAAAATTCATATAAACACGAAGTAGTAAAACGATCTTACTTATGTAATGGTAACGGATAGATATATGTCGTCGATTACTCAACTACTTTTTCCTTCCCTCGCTTATCTCCCAAAGTGTTCATTTCATGATCTAATTAATAAGTATTTAAAGAAATTAATTTAGCTTAACATCTAAAATCATTCTATTACCAAAAACAAATAAAAGAATTTCATAATTCATGAATCATTTCCCTTCACTAAAATATATAACCAATATTCCTTATTTCAACAAATTAAGTTAGAGATTTTATAACTCAAATTTCAACCAAATTAAGAGTAAAACAAATAAAGCATAAATGTAAAATTTCCTTGCATTCCTATAACATCACAATGGTCTATTTAACTAATAGAATCTTTAGTTTCCATGCTTTGTCAAACAAGTCCTTAAGCTACCACTAACCTTCGAACATGCCATGAAACTCTCTAATCAACTCTTCACCCCCATTTCATTCAATAATAGTAGCTAACATTAAAATCCAAGCATGGTAACTTCACCAGATCTTGACATTTTTGAAAAATAATCACTAGGTTGCATGAACCAAACTCAAAGGATCACAAATATACCAAAATTAGCAAGAAAGAATCACAAATTCAATTACATGCATGGACTTTTTGCACCAAAACTTCAAGTTCTCTCCTTCCTCATGTATTTTCGGTTGAACACCAAATAAAAGAACAAAAATAAATGATAATGCCTTCTTTTTCCTTATTTGTTTCTTTACTTCTTTTATTAAATTATCAACTTAAACTTATCTCTCATTTAAAATCCATTTTTCTTTTAGTCAAACCATTCCACTAACTAAATAAATGAATTATTACCCCTTAAAGCCCTCATGATTTCTTTTTTTTTCTTTAATTTCATAAATACTAGTTCAACAAATGACAAGATGTGAGATTAAATTATTCAACTCTCACAATTTAATACACTCCATTAATTCTTCACTAAGTATAATCTTAATATATTAAATACTTCATATTTCCATATATGCATTAAATAATTAAAAAGACTAATTTATTGACCAAAGTTTTATCTCAAAACTAACACTACTAATACCACTGAAAATAGGCTATTATAGAAGAATTGAGAGAAATCACACACGACCAATGCGCAAATCATGAGTGGTTTCTGAGGCAGACAAGGGAAAAGGATGAGCTCCATTGGAGAACTGAGCACGAGGAAGAAGACATCTACCCTCCAGATCTAACTAGAGTACCAAAGACAGAGGAGGCTGGTCACAGCAGCTCCTGTTATTTCATCCTTGGATTTGGTTATTTAATTTGAGGTTTGTTGAGACGATGATGGATGATATTTTCTAGGTTTATTTTGGATGACATTTTATTAATATTTTATGAATGATTTTCTGTTAATTCTATTATGTTACTATTTTATTCATTTAGACTTCTTACATGCATGCTTACCATAAATACGATGAAAGTTTAAGTGTGTAACAATTGCTAAATGAATTTCATGACAATCAGTATAGCTTTAGACATTTCCCATGACATTCTAGGATATTCGAATATAATCTAAATAATCTCAACTTTATCACTCTACATAGTCAACCCTTTGATATCTTGCCAACACTTCCACCACCATTCATTACCAACCATTTACAATTTACCATTTATTTTTAGTACTTAGTTTATTTTAGTTCTTTTATATTTTATTTTTCCGTAGCATAATTCATATTAAATTGTCGTAACATCATTCTTTTATCATGACATTAACATACACTGACTTTACCCTAGCATCATTCTTTTGCCATGACAATAACTTAGTTAGATCACATTAATTTCGATCCCTATGGAGACGATAACTCACTCACTACTTTATTACTTGAACAATGTGTACACTTGCACATTTGCACATACATTTTACACGCAACAAGTTTTTGATGCTGTTGTCAAGGATTAGCAATTTAATGAGAATTGATTTAGTTATTGTTAAATGCATTAATTTTTTGTAATTATTAATTATTTATTTGTTTTTAACAGGTTTTGCCAGTGTATGAGAAGAGGCATTCCTCTTCAATAGTATAGATTTGAATTGGAGATAGAAAGAACTCAAAGAAGAAGAAGAAGAAAAAGAAGAAGAAGAAAGGAGCTAAGGAACATGGCTGGAAACAATCTAGGTGTAGAGGATCCACTAAATCCTGATGGCAAGAATCTTCTTGTGGCAGCGTTCGATGACAAGGACAAACCAATAGAGGAACATGTTGTTACAATTCTAGACGATTTATGCCCTGTCATTGTGAGGCCATAAATCCATGCACCTCACTTTTAATTAAAGTCGATGATGTTCCAAATGTTAGTTGGGCAGTATAATGGTATGGCAACTAAATACTCGAGACTACATTTGAGATTATTTCTTGAGGTCTGTGATTCATTTAGATAGCAGGGTGTTCCTGGTGATTCGTTGAGATTGAAGTTATTTCCATATTCGCTGCGGGATAGAGTAAGAGCACAGCTGAATGCTTTGCCCTTTGGAACAATATCTTCATAAAATGCTCTTTGTCAAAAAAAAAATTTAAGGTATAATCCTCCTAACATGACTTCCAAATTATGTAATGACATTACATATTTTAGACAAGGAGAAGATGAGACTCTGTATGAAGCTCGGGAGCGATTTAAAGATCTCCAAAGGAAATGCCCAATGCACAGGTTCCAGCATTTGACTCAAATGGAAATGTTTTAAAATGGTTTAAACGCACACACTCGTAAGGTAGTGGACGCGTCTGCTAACGGGTCATTGTTAGACAAGTATTACAATGAGACATATAAGATTCTAGAAAGGATAGTCAACATTGATTATCAATATCCTACCACGAGATTGGGTAGTGGTAGAAAAGCTTTAGAAGTAATGGATCTTGATGCCATAACATCGATGAAAGCCTAGGTATCCTCTCTAGCCAATATATGCAAAGACTTGGGTTATGTAAGCAATTTCAATCGTAACAACAATCCTTAATCTAACACGTACAATCCTGGCTGGAAGAATCATCCGAATTTTAGCTGGAATAATCAAGGAGGAGGAAACCTAAGCAACATGGCACGACAAAATGCCACCAATGTTCCACAAGGTGATAACCAAGCAATGCCATAACAAAATGAACAACTCACATCAACGTCAACATCATCAATTGAGAATTTGCTGAAGGAATATATGTCAAAGAATGATTATGTGATTCAAAGCCAAGTTGCATCTTTGCGAGCCTTGGAGAATCAAGTAGGTTAGATAGCCAATATGTTGAATGTAAGACCCCAAGGAGCATTACCAAGTGATACAGAGATTTACAGAGCAAAAGGGAAGGACCAATGCCTAGCCATCACACTCAGAAGTGGAATACAACTACCAGATCGCATTGCTAACAAAAATGCCATAGTAAAAGAAGGAGGAAGGATAAATCATACCCATGAAGAAGAAGATGAGTTGTCGAAAGAGAAACCTTTGTCTGAGAAGGTTGAACAAAAATTAGCATTAGATCTAGATATCGGAATTGATACAAATGCCACAATGAAACATTCACAGCAAATAGAAAGACGGCCACTGCCACCATTTCTCCAAAGATTTCAAAAATCAAAACAAGATTTCCAATTTAAAAGATTTCTAGATGCTCTGAAACAATTACACTTCAACATCCCACTTGTTGAAGCTTTGGAGAATATGCCTAATTATGTCAAATTTGTGAAGGATAATCTGTCGAAGAAAAAGCGGTTGAGAGAAATTGAGACCTTTGCTCTCACTGAAGGGTGCACGACAATGTTGATGAAAAAATTACCACCAAAATTAAAAGACCCAAGGAGTTTTACTATTCATGTTCTATAGGCAATCATTATGTTGGCAAGGCATTATGTGATCTTAGAGCAAGCATAACTCTAATGCCTATGTCTATTTTCAAGAGGATTGGGATTGGAAAAGCGAAGCGTACAACAATGACATTGCAACTTGCGGATAGATCATATGCACATCCGAAAGGTAAAATTGAGAACGTTTTGGTAAGGGTGGATCAATTTATATTTCCTTTCAATTTTATCATTCTTGATTGTGAAGCTGATAATGAATCACCCATCATTTTAGGGAGACCTTTCCTTGCTACGGGAAGAACCCTAATAGATTTACAAAAAGGAGAACTCACAATGAGGGTTAATGATTAACAAGTGACATTCAATGTTTTTGACGCTGTGAGAAATTCTGATGATAAGGAAGAATGTCATGACATTAAGCTCATAGACATTCTAAATGAGAAAAAAAACATGATGCCATTAATTTGACAAGATACACAAGGGTAAGACTGAAAAATGCCCTTACAAAGAAACTTTGTCAAGGCAATTTGAACCTGGACAACGAGTTTCATTATTCAATTCAGAATTATTCCAAGATCAAGCAAACTTTCATTGGTCTGAACCTATTAAAATTATTAGTGATATTTCTCATGATTTTGTGGATAAAAAAGCTTCAAAAGTTGGGTAGTACACTAAGAGTTCAAAAGCATGAATAAAATGCAGTGAATAGGGATGACTATTTTAATCCTTTTTAGCATTTTTAAAGATTTTCAATTTATTTTACTGCATTTAGTTTTGTTTCATTTCATTTCGTTTTATATTATTTTCTTATTCTAATTCATGTTATTTTAGACTTAGTTAAAATTCACAAGTATTATGTAAGTACATTTAAAGGTTTCATGGAAGGGATTTTAAAGCCTAAGGATGCAAACGGCTCGACTAACGTGGATGGATAGAGCTAAGAGAAGTCCAATCAACTTTCATCATGAACTATCGCTCTTTTCTGCACAAGCTTCACGGCACGTTTGGTTCACTGGAATTAAATAAGGTTGTAATGGAATAAAACTGTAATCGTATTCAATTGTTTAGTTGAATGTAATGAAATATATTGTAATAGTATTATTGTGTTTGGTTGAATGCAATAAATATTGTAATAGTATAAGAAAAAAATAAAATGATCATAATACCCTTAGCAGAATTTTATTAGGTAGATGATTATTATTATTATTATTAAATACAATAGGATTATTATTAAATATAATTTTAAAAAATGATAATAAATAATTTAATCATATTTTAATATAATTATTATTAAATATAATTTAATAATAATATATAATTTAATAACATAATTATTTTTGTATTAAAATATTTCAAATATTTTATTTTTATATTTTATGAGTCCAAATTTCAAAAAATTAATCTAGAAATTAATTTTGTTGTGTTATTCAAAATTACATGGAATAACTATTTTTTTATATAACAAAAAAATAGCTATCATAGGAGAGTAAGTAATAGGGAAGTAATAACCATTCTATTGAATAAGTATTATGTTCAACCAAACAAATAAATATTTTCCATTCAATTAATAAGGGGGAATGTTATTCCATTCTCTCCAACCAAACATGTGCCTCCCTACACCAGAGAATGCTTTCGTTTATGTCAGGGGAAAATCTATGCTATTAGATGAAAACGTCATAAACAATCATTACTATTTGAAAAATACTATAGACGAGCACACTCTCTTTTTGGAGGCAATTGGTGAGACAGGTCTGAAGAAAGTTTTGCAAGATCTTTGTGTACCGGGGACCCAATGGAATGTGCCTAAGCAAGATAGTTGCACTATTCACCAAAAGTCCCTGAAACCATTCTACAGAGTGTGGCGCCATTTCGTCAAAGCAAGTTTGAGTCCATGTACCCACAACTCGACGGACTCCAAGGAACGAATGTTATTGTTGCACTCAGTAATAATAGGACGAAAAATCAATGTGGGGCGAATCATTTTCAAAGAAATCCATGAATGCGCACAAAAGAACGCAGGTAGTGTATTTTTCCATCATTAATTTCTGTGTTATATAAGCAAGTGAATGTTCCCATGTAAACCAATAAAGATATAACATACAACTCTTATGCCATAACAAAGCAAACAGTGCTTCACTTTCTGGAAGAGCCAAGGAAAACTGGTAAGGCAAAGACTTCTGCATCCATAACATCACAAATGGCTGGAGTACAAATAGCCCCGAATAGAGATTTCGAGCGATCTGTACTCTGCATGTTAAAGGAGATGCGACACCAGATTGGAAGTTTGGCCCGAACACAAGCAAGGCTAGCACATAATCTAACAGCAGCAATATTAGAGTTACAAATGTACTAGGGATATACAAGGCGTAGGGATAACGCTTTCAGACGTTCCTTACGGAAAAATTTCACGAAACCCATGTTGGTATTCCTAGCATTTCCTAAAGAATTACTTTCTGACTCTGAAGATGAGGAGGCAGGTGAAGAACTTTCTACAAAACAACCCCCTGAAGCCACCATTGTTGTTAAAGAGAGGGCAAAAGACAAAGGAAAAAATCCTGCTGTTGAAGAGAAAGAGAAGGAGCAAGAAAAGGCTCGATCAGAGTCTTCTGAATCTAATGTGATGAAGGACGATGCCACGACATTTGCACCACGAAATGACCCACCAGTGCAGACACCACCACCACCAGCTACGAAAGAAAAAGAAAAGAATTAAGAGAAAATTATTGACGAGCTGATTGATGATTTGACTCATTCGGATGATAAGGAGAACGTCCCAATCAGTTTCATGAAGTGAAAGACCAGGGTGAAAACCACTGCGGGACGAAAAAATCCCTCACACCAACTAGAGTAACATTTTTCTTAACCAAGCTTTGTTTATTTTATTTTCTTTTTTGCATTTTGTTTAATGTTTCTATTGTTTTTCATATGTTCATGCATTGAGGACAATGCAACCCTTAGGTTTGGGAGAGTATGGTCCTACACTTAGTTGCATTTAGTGTTTATTTTTATTTTGCCATAATATTGTTTTATCATGACATTGTTTTAGTTGCATTTTGCCATGATATTATTTCTTTTTCACGACATTTTCATATTTGCATATTGTCATGGTATAGTTTGAGAATATGAATGAATTGAGTATATTCTTTTAGTTCATGATGTTCGATGATGAGACTAAAAATTCTTTGAAAATTCAGGAACTGTGATAGTTGAATAAGTGAATTAAGCATAGGAAAATTGTTCCGAAATTGAGTCTTTTTAGAATAAAAAGATTCTGCCATGATATTATTAAAGTAATTTTGTAATGGCATAACAAAAGCAAAATTAAAAAAAAAAAGTCATAGACACTTCAATGCTTGAAATTACGAAATAGGTCACCAATACATTGTTTTCTCCTTTGTAGTGTTGATTAGAGAAGTAGGATTAAGTATAAGTGTTATATATATATATATATATAGGGCTATATGAGTAAATTCAGAAGATAGTTGTTTGCTTCATCTATCTTTTAAGTAAGAAAAACTTCAGTTATATGAGTGTTAGATAATTCAAATTGTGACGTGGCATAATTTTTGGCAATTTTGTATTTACTCCATTGAAGTTGTCAGAAATAAAACTATGTGACAAAATGAATCCCTTGAATTGAATAAATTGAGTAAAAATTTTGGTTGAAGACTAAACTTAGTAGAAAAAAAGAATAAGTCAATAAAGATAAATCTGTTATAAATGAAATTGCCATGACAAACTAGAACTTTTTATTTTGATAGGACAATTTTTTTGCATTTCTTTTGTTTAAATAAACTTATGAGACTTAAACAAGTTTCTAAGATTGAAAGATTGTTGAGAATGAAAACATTAAAATATGCTCCGCAAGTTTTGATTTCTCAATGATGCTATGGTAAATCTTTCATGCATTCATGTATTTTTGCTTGAGGACAAATAACAATTCAGGTTTGGGAATGTGATAACTCTTGCAAAAAGTGTTTGGACTTAAGTAAAATTAAGCATTTTAGAATAGAATTTAATATTTTTCATGCATGCATGCATAATGGTTGGTTGTACGTTAATTATAGGAATTTTACTCTAATTTTGGAAGAAAAGGTGTAGTGGTTGTATGTGGTGCAAGTGCAGATTAAACAATTTGGAATCTAGGATGAATAATTATGCTCTAAAAAAGTTTTGTTGTCACGACAATCCTAGGAATGTGGAACGATGAAAATATATAGACTTTTTCATACTTTTTTTGACCTAATTTCATGCAAATTATGAGTAATTAATGTCAAAAAATATAATTTATTTATAAAATAATTATTTTGTGCTAAAATTTCCAACATATTGATTTTTAATTATTTTTATAAATATTAAACATGAATTTGATGATTTTTTGACAGTTTTGCACAATTGGTGAAAATCGGCTTGGCAGACACTACTGATAGCTTAAACCGTCGAGGAAATTTTTACATCGAGTTAATGAAGAACTAAGAAGAATATTTTTCAAGTCAAGATTCAGTCAAATATGAAGATAAATTGTGGTTTATAATTATATTTTTAATTCAAATTAAATTGGATTAAAAATAAATTATAAAGGTTGAATTGAAGTGGCTCGATGTACATGCAACCAAGGGTTGAACCACCTCTAATTGGGCTAGCCATGTGCCATCCAAGTGCTGACAATATTCAGCTGATTATATTGACCAATTCAACCTTGCAAATCAGCCCTTTAAGTTTTCCAAAATTCCATTCAAACCCCTCCTTTTTTCATGGTTTCAAATTCTCACACCTAGCTCATTTTAAGCAAACTTTGAACAAGTCAAAGCTTGATGAATGGTGGCCGGCCATGGGGGAGTGTGTGGCTGATATTTATTTACTAAATATAGCCACCACACTTCACCTATAAAAGCACCCTCATAACCTCTCACTTTAATACACCAAAAACAATTTATTCTCTCTAGTTTTTTCATTCCATTTTCCCTCATTCCCTTGTTGATTTTCCCTCTTGAGAAAGAGTGGTTCTTCAGTCCTTCCATAGCCTTTGTTGAGTGTCCATCAGAGACCTCGATTTGAGAAGAATCGAGTAAGAACGACGAAGAACGCGACATCTGTTCTTAAAAATCGACTGATTTAATCCTAGTCTTTTTCTTTATTTTAGATTCTTGTTTGTTATTATGATGAATGCTATTATGAATGCTATTAATTATTTAATTGAAATGGCTTAAATTCTTTAAGTGTTGGGTTGATTGTGTTTAATTCATGTTTATATTGTTATAGGCCCTGAATATTTTGTTTAATAAAATATTAGCATGCCTAAGTTATTATTGCATTACCATTATGATATAACTATTGAATTAATCATTTAAGTGCATTGAAATTAAGATTAATGGACACACTATTTAATTTGTGCATGTCTAATATTCTGTGGGAGTTTAAGGTTAGAATTGTAATGGTATTAAATAATACATAGCCTTGCATAACTTGCAGGATTTTTGTGATTAAATTGTTTCAACATATAATTGTTACTTCACTTAATCCTTTACATGTTTATGATTGTTAATTAGTCGGTTGAATTGAAATAGAGATATGTTTAAGAGATTCTTTAGCTTTCATATAGTATGTATGTGCAATAACACATTTGCTTATTAAAATTGATATAGTTGGTTGAATTGGCATAGAGATATGTTCAAGAGATAAATGAATTCTAGTAAGTGATGTTGTTCATAAGTTAGCAAGTACCAGGTTGCCGTGAATTTATTTTAAAACAAGCATGGACATGGTTTAGATGTAATTAAGTGATTAAAGCAATTAACCTGACACATTTATGTCATATTAATTAAAACCCTTAGAAATTTTGCATAGGAATATAATTTAGTTTTAGCTTAACTTACTTTAATTTAGTTTAGAACACTTTAGCATAATATCTCTGACAATATTATCTTGTTCATAACCAATTTGTTGATTAATATTTCATAAGTACTTTCATAGCACAATCCCTATGAGTACGGTACTCAACATTACTTGTCACTTTATAACTTGAATACGATTTTCTACACTTACACGTTGTCATCGTTCCAAGATTTTGGCGTCGTTGCCAAGGATTGTCAAAATTATTTGTGAAATTATTTGTTTACATTTTTCTTTAATTATTTTTCTAATTACTAACTTATTCTTTTCTAATTTCAGGTGTTTATTGGCCGAATTATCGATTTACTCCTAGCGGACCTTGAAATTGAACGAACTTTTAGAGAAAGAAGAAGACAAGCATCTCAAATAAGGACTGAAAAGATGAATTTCGAGAATCAAAATCAAGGAAATGGATCTAACCATGCTCATAATTCTATCCTTATTGCTGATGATATGGATAGAGCCTTGAGACAATATGCAATACCATTGTTCCATGAATTAAATTTAGGAATTAGAAAAGCTGATATCGAGACACAGAAACACGAACTAAAGCCAATGTTGTTCTAGATGCTTCAGACAGTAGGCTAATTCAGTGGAATGCCTACCGAAGACCCTCATCTTCATTTGAGATTGTTCATGGAGGTGAGCGATTCTTTCAAGATAGCTAGAGTGTTAGAAGATGTACTTCAATTGAAGTTGTTTCCATTTTCACTAAGGGACTGAGCTAGAGCCTGGTGAAACTCATTGCCACCATATTCTGTTACAACATGGCAAGAGTTAGTTGAACGATATCATAGGAAATATTTCCCTCCAAGCAAGAATTCTAAGCTGAAGAGTGAAATTACTACTTTCCATGTAATAGCCCGTTTTTCAGTGGTGTCGAAAATAGTAGTTTTGGGACCACAAACACAACGGGAAAATTTCTACAATGAGTGATTAAATTAAATAAGTCAATATAAATTTCATATGGAATTTTGAATTGAGGAATTCTAATTATTGAATTAAAAGTTAGTATAAGTGGTTTGGTTCAAAAGTTAAGTGGATTTAGAAAACGAGGTATCGAGACCTTGTTTCTAAAATTAAGAGTCATAAATATTTTTATTAAATATTTACAGTGTCTTATTATATGTGAATTGAAGTTTGGTTGGGTAATTTTGATAATTAATTGCTTAATTAAGGAAAAAGGAGTAAATTGTAAAAGAGGTAAAAGTTAATTGCTATAGATTAAAATAGTAAAGGGACCAAAATGATAATTAAACCATGGTCAAAAAGTTCAAGATGTGGTGACATGATTACAATCCACTTACTTTTGGATTATTTATTCTTTTAGTTCTAATTAGTTTAGGACTAAATTAGAATTAAGTTTGTTTGATTAAATTTTAATTTAATTGAAGGACCAATTATGAAATTGAAACCTCCTTAAGTGGCCTAATAATAGAAATGAGGTGGAAATCTTTAGATTTTGGGTAAATTGCAATTAAATCCTAATTAAATGAGGATTTACTAATTAGTTTATTTTTAGTATGATCGGGAATGGTGGTTTCGAGGCCACAACATCTATTTGTCAAACCATAAATATTATTTATTTAATATTTACGAGGTTATTAGTATTGTATTAAAATTTGGTAACGAAATTTTATTGTTTAGATAGTTAATTAAATAAAAAGGAATAAATTGTAGAGGTTGTAAAAAGTTGAAATGCTCAATTAGAGGGGTTAAATAAACAAATTAACCATGGAGGTTAAGTTATTTATATTTCAACTAGTAATGTAATAAGTGAATTTAATTAAGCTTAAGTAAGGTTAATTAAGTTAATTATAAAAGATCAAATATTTACAAATTTGCCATAAGTATATATATGAAATTAAAGGAAGAAAAATGGCATTTTTCATCCTTTGTTGTTCTTCTTCTTCACGGTCTAATGAGGGAAAACTTAGGGATTTCCATTGTTTACCTTCGAAGCTTTGATTAGCTAAGGAAATCTCTCTCGTTTTTAGTAATTTTTATGCTTTTGCTTTCGTTCTAGCTCGATTTTGCTAACCCGGGTACTAATTTGTAAAACTGTTAAACATTTTAGTTTATGTCATTGATGAGCTTAGTGTGTTTTTGAAGTTTAATATTAAAATATTAAGCTTGGTTGTTAAATAAGACTATTTTGTAAAGTAATTTTTAGTAATTTTCATTTTAAAGTACTAAAATATAAAAGTAGTAAAAGTACAAGGGCTTTTTGTTAAATAAAATAATATGGGAAGTATTGGATTGCTATAATATTCGAATGAAGTTGTTTTTAAGGAAAAATGGTTAATTTGCAAGTTTTGAGCTAAAGGACTAAATTGAATAAAAGTGAAAAGTTAAGGGTAATTTTGTAAAAATACAAAAAAGGCTTAGTTGCATAAAATGATTAAAAAATTCATGTTGATTTAAATAAATGAATGAAATTATTGTAATAGATCAAGATCGTGTCCCGATCGTGGATAAAGGAAAATTACAAATTTGCCCCTAAAGTTCACTTTAACTGCAACTTCGTCCGGTAAGTTAGTAATGTTAAATTCTTATTAGTAACTGCTTCTAACTACCTTTCTAATGATTTTTGGAAATGAGAAACAACGATTGGAAACGTGAAAGATAGAAATGACAAGATGAGAATTTCTCGACCTTGTGCCAAAGATAGAAAATGGTCCAATGGCTGAGATCTTGCATTTGTTGCGGATTCTCTACAGCATTGTGAGTCACCGTAAGGTGAATAGAATCCAAGATGGATTACAGGCCCTACGATGGCTGAGATATATGCTTGTTTGCATATTCTCGTCAGCTTAGTGCGAACAACATCGTAGGGAACAAATATACCGTATCGATGGCTAAGAGTAGCATCGTATGCTGGTAACAGGTATGACCTTTGGGTCAACAGGGAGTAAAATGAGCATCATGACCTTTGGGTCAACAGGGAGTAAGCATGACCTTTGGGTCAATAGGGAGTAAATCAGATATCGATCACAGAAGTACAGTTCTAATTTGGCTTGACCGATTTACGGATTTGTTCAGCACATGTTATTCTGTCAATTGATAAACATTGCGAACTTATTAAGCTATGAAAGCTTACCAATGAATTTGTTGTTGTTTTGTATATTATATTATGCTTCTTGAAGATCGGATCATCTCTAAAAGTCACACTATCGAGGAGCTTGTTTCGTAGTTATTCATCACTCGGTTATATGGCATGTACTAGGATGATGTTACCCTTGAAATGCTTGATTTTAGATTTTAGATTTCTTTGTTGAACTAAACTTGCATGCTTGCTTGATGTTCTAATTAAGCAAATGTGTTTAGTAATGAGTTGACATGTGAATTTAAGAATCCTTGTGTTGATTGGTTGTATTTTGTGTTATATGATGAAACAAGTATTGTCATGTATAGATTTTGCAAGATGAGAATTTGAATAAGAGTCTTGTATTGAATGATGATTGATAAACTTAAGGACTTGTGTGATTAAATGAATTCTGCATACTTGTTTCGGTAGAACCCCTGCATGTATCAGTAGAAGTACAGGGCATGAGAGAGGTTATCCACTAACTTAAATTGTATCGATAGTTGCATAATAAGTATCAGTAGTTCTTCCCATAAGAGTATCGGTAGTTTATGTATTTGTATTGATAGAAGCTGCAGGGTAGGACATCTTAGCTCTTTGAAGTTTTTAGTACCGGTAAAAGCATGATTTGTTTAGGTAGAAGCTTCACTTGTAACGGTAAAACTGTCATAGGTATCGGTAGAAGTCTGCACTGTTTCCTAAATTGTTTACTAACTTGACTACTACCGATACTTGTCCAATAAGTATCGTTAAAAGTCTCCCTGAATTGTGACAATGACATTTTTTTACCCTTATTGAGTTGATAAACAAAGAAAGAATAACAATTATAAATATATATATATATATATATTATTAAATCAAGAAAGATGTTGGAATAAGATTTGAATAGGTAACGATTTGAGGCATGAATGCATGTGACTGTGAAACCCTAATCGACGACGGTGATATTGGGATATTGTAAGAATGATTGATGTAGCTTGGATGATATTGTGATATTATGGTTGATATGGAATATAGATGTCATGATTTGTGATATAATTATTGATTCCTTCTTGCGATGTAATGATGAGTATGTTTAGGTTATAATTTGGTTAGCTCGTGGTGCAAACTGTTTGTTTAAGACATAGGGTCATGTGATCCTTGATGGAAAATATTCGTACGTGACTCCTAAATTCTTGCATGATTAAATTTGATTCTTTATTGATTGAAAGGTTGTAAATGAATGTGTAAGATTAAATGAAGTTAGTACTCTGGGTTGCTAGCTTGTAATTGTATAGATTATGATTGATTTGTTTATAAAAAAACTCGTAAAGTTCTGTAAACTCTGAGACCTTGGATCGGATATGGTTACAGTTTTTGGGTGTTACATTCCAACAGATGGATGATGAATCTTTGTATGAGGCATGGGAAAGATTCAAAGAAATGTTAAGGAAATGCCCTCATCATGGAATTCCTCATTGCATCCAATTAGAGACGTTTTATAACGGCCTTAATTTGCACACAAGGATGGTAGTAGACGCTTCGGCCAATAGAGCTATTCTTTTTAAGTCTTACAATGAGGCTTACGAAATTATAGAGAGGATCGCAAGCAATAACTACCAATATTTGACTAATTGAGCAAACTCAGGAACACGAGTTGCAAGAATTCACAATGTTGATCCATTAACTTCGCTTGCAGCTTAGGTATCATCGATGTCCTCAATGCTTAAGAATCTTACTACTAATGGGTTTAATAATGTTGTAGCTCTGCCACCTAATCAATTTGAGAACATAGCCTATGTCTATTATAAAGAAGGGCACTTGTTCAAAGAATGCCCATCAAACTCAAAATCTGTGTACTACATGGGCAACCAGCACCAAAATTGAGGAAGGCAGGGATTGCAATCAAACTTTTACAACCCATCTTGGTGAGATCACCTTGACTTCTCATAGAGAAATCAAGGCACTAGATCCAGTAACACTTATGCTCAACCGAGATTAGCCCAGCCATAAGGATTTACCCAGCAAGTTCAGAAGCCACAACAAGCTGAACCTTCCAATATCTTAGAGAGTTTATTAAAGGCATATATGGACAAGAATAATGCAACTATAAGAAATTTGGAGAATCAAGTGGGGCAACCTACCACTAAACTGAAGAATGGTACACAAGGTACTTTATCGAGTGATACGGAGAATCTGAGAAATCTAGGGTAGGAGCATTGTAAAGCATTGATATTGAGGAGCAGAAAGACGTTGCAACCCAATGTTGTTGAAGTAGACGAAGAGCAAGATGATGCTCAAGAATTAGTGAAAGAAGATCAACCAAGTGTTGAAACTCCAACTTTGCCAAAACCAGAACCAATTTCACCAAAACCAGAACTGATGAATGTTGAGAAAGAGACTTCAAAACCAATCAAGTTTGAAGGTCTAACAACCTCGTTAAATGCAGAAGTGCCACAAAAGCCGAAGCAAGTAGTTCAAGTTAGAAATCCTCCACCACCTTACCCCTTAAAAACTTCAAAAGTAGAAGTAGGAAGTCCAATTCAAGAAGTTCCTTGACGTACTTAAGCAACTTCATATCAACATTCTGTTAGTAGAAGTTGAGCAAATGCCAAATTCCGTCAAATTCATGAAGGATATCCTGTCGAAGAAGCGAAGACTTGGAGAATTTGAGACAATAGCCCTAACAAAGGAATGCAACGCATATCTTCAAGATAAACTACCCCCAAAGTTTAAGGATCCTAGATGTTTTACCATATAATGCAACATTAGAGCAACTTATTGTGGTAAAGTACTATGTGATTTGGGTGCAAGTATTAACTTAATGCCCATGTAGATATTCAAAAAGTTGGGGTTAGGTGAAGTTAGACCTACTACGATTACACTTCAGTTAGCCGATCAATTTATAACATATCCAAAAGGAAAAATTGAAGATGTATTGGTTCGTGTTGATAAGTTTATTTTTCCTGGTGACTTTGTCATTATAGACTTTGACACAGATAAAGAAGTGTCAATCATCTTAGGAAGGTCATTGCTAGCAACAGGAAGGATTTTGATTGATATGCAGAAAGGTAAGATGACTATGCATAACTTTTAATGATTATTCTGACTATGCGTAACAGGAAGGACGATCAGGTAACGTTTAATGTTTTTAAGTCTATGAGATTTCCTGATGTATTTGATAATTGTTCTACAGTGTCTAAGTTAGAAGACATCATCATTGAAGAGAAATTCAACTCTGTTGAAGATTTTTTGGAAAAATATCTTGTTGACAGACCCTTTAAGTGCTGAAGAGGGGGAGGAAAACTTAGCTTTGCTGGAAGCTAATTCGAGGGGATTTAATCCACAACATCGTTTCAAATCTTTGCAGTTAGAAAGCAGAGATTACATTCAACTGAAAGCATCGATTGAAGAGCCACCTAAATTATAGCTTAAGGTATTATCTTCACACTTGAAATATGTTTATTTAGGTGACACTTCTACTTTGCCTGTGATTATTTCAGCACAGCTAACTGAGAAGCAGGAAGACCAATTGATTAAAGTGCTGAAGCAATTTAAGAAGGCTATTGGATGGACCATAACTGACATTCGTTGTATAAGTCCATCTGTATGCATGCTCAAGATCATTCTTGAAGATGATAAGAAAGCAACAATTGATGGACAATGGAGACTGAACCCAATTATGAAGGATGTAGTCAAGAAGGAAATTATTAAGTGGTTAGATGCAGGTATCATTTATCCCATCTCAAATAGTTCATAGGTTAGTCTTGTCCAGTGTGTGCCAAAGAAAGGAGGTATTACGATCGTGAAGAATGAAAACAACGAGTTAATACTGACTAGAATGATTACAGAATGGTGAATTTGCATCGACTACCGAAAATTGAACAAAGGGACTAGGAAAGATTAGTTTCCTTTACCGTTCTTGGATCAGATGCTAGATAAACTCGCAGGACGAGATTATTACAATTTTTTAGATGGGTCTCTAGGTACAATCATATTACAGTTGCACTGGAAGACCAACACAAAACAACATTCACATGCCCGTATAGTACGTTCGCATTTAGACGCATGTCATTTGGTTTATGTAATGCACCTGCTACATTTCAAAGATGTATAATGGTCATTTTTACTGACATGGTTGAGAAGTATTTGGAAGTGTTCAAGGATGACTTTTCAGTGTTCGAGGACGCTTATGATGATTGCTTAGCTAATCTAGTTAAGGTACTAAAGCGATGAGAAGAAACAAACCTTATTCTCAACTGGGAAAAGTGTCATTTTATGGTACGAGAAGGTATTATTTTGGGGCACCGAATAATAAGAAAAGGATTTGAAGTCAACAAATCCAAAGTAGATGTTATCGAGAAGCTTCTACCACCAACATCTGTAAAAGGTGTTAGGAGCTTTTTAGGACATTATGGATTCAATTGGAGATTCATCAAGGACTTCTTTAAGATTGCTAAACCCTTAAGCAAGTTGTTAGAGAAGGAGTCAACATTCAACTTTGATGAAAAATGCTCGATAGCATTTAATGATTTGAAGAATCGACTAGTTTCAGCACCAATTATCATCACACCAGATTGGGAATTATCGTTCGAGTTGAAGTGTGATGCAAGTGACTTCACGGTCGGAGCTGTGATGGGCTAGCGAAGGAACAAAGTTTTTCATCTCATCTACTATGCAAGTCAAACTTTGTTAAGAGTTCAACTGAATTATACGTTAATTGAGAAAATTTACTTGCAATTGTGTTTGCTTTTGACAAGTTTAGATATTATCTTGTAGGTACAAAAGTGACGGTCTTTACGGATCATTCGGTAATTAAATACTTACTTGCCAAGAAGGATGTTAAGCCGAGACTGATTCGTTGGGTGTTACTACTTCAAGAATTTGACTTGGAAATTCAAGATAGAAGAGGCGTAGAGAACCCAATAGTCGATCACTTGTCTAGATTGAAGCCACAAGAAGAAAATTCAACTCTTGTACCCATACAAGAGACGTTCCCTGATGAACATATACTCAAGGTAAGTCATAACACCCCTTGGTTTGCTGATTTTGCTAACTAATTAGCTTGTGGTTTGATTCCCTATGATAAGACGTATTAGCAAAGGAAGAAGTTCCTTCATGATGCTAAGTATTACTTTTTAGAAAAGCCGTGTTTGTTTAAGAAGTGTACAGATCAGATGATCAGAAGATGTGTGGCAAAAGATGAAGTACGAGAAATATTATATCAGTTTCACATAGCTCCAAGTGGGGGACACTTCGGACGATCATGTACCGTGGCCAAAGTATTACAAGCTGGATTATTTTGGCCGACATTGTTCAAAGATGTGTACGCCTATGTCAGAAGCTATGATCGATGTTAAAGGGTTAGAAATGTCACTAATAGAAATAAAATGCCTCAAACAAACATCATGGAAGTGGAATTGTTTGATGTTTGGGGTACTGACTTTCTCGGTCCATTCCCTCCTTCATTTGATAAGAAGTATATTATGGTAGCAGTGGACTACGTATCGAAATGGATTAAGACCAAGGCGTATCTGACAAATGATATCAAGGTAGTGAAGAAATTTTTGCAGAAGCATGTGTTCACACGATTTGGAACTCTGAAAGCCATCATCAATAATGAGGGGTTTCATTTTGTGAACAAATGGATGAAGTGGTTACTTGATAAACACAGAATAAGACACAAAGTTGCTACAACTTACCATCCACACACGAATGGGCAAGCTGAATTGGAAAATAAAGAAATAAAATGCATACTCAAGAAGGTAGTGTGTTTGAATCGACGTGATTGGCCCAAAAGATTGGACGATGCTTTATGGGCTTACAGAACAACTTACAAGACACTTTTAGGGATTTCTCCCTATAGGTTGGTATTTGGAAAAGCCTTCCATTTGCCTTTTGAGTTAAAACACAAAGCTTATTGGGCTCTTCAGCAGCTCAATTTGGATCTGATGCTTGCTAAAGAGAAATGAATACTTCAACTCAATGAGTTAGAAGAATTTCAAACATTTTCTTACAACAATGTCAAGCTATGCAAAGAAAGATTAAAAAGATGGCATTACAAGCATATCCAAGTCAGAGAGTTTGAAGCAAGTTAGCAAGTCTTATTGTTTAACTCGAGAATGAAATTCTTTCCAGGTAAGTTAAGATCTCGTTGGTCTGGTCCATTTACTATCCACAAAGTCTTTCTTTACGGAGTTGTGGAACTTCATCGTAAGAGAGGTAACCTTCGAGTTAATGCTCAAAGGTTAAAACACCATTAGGGATGTGAAATTGAACGGGTCAACTCGTCACTCATTTTATCTGATGATTAATTTTTGTTCATTTGAATAAAGAACTTAGGTTATATTTTCTAGATTAGTATGTTTAAATGAATTCTGTCAAGGAGTTTGGAACTTAAGCGGGACCGCTTGTGACCCCTTCAATCTTTCTTGGGAATTAATTTTAACATAATTTTTCGAGAAATTATTTCCTAAGTTAGAAAATAATTTTTTTTTTATTTTTAATTTTTGCAATTAAAAAGGGTCAATTTTTTATCCAAGTTTCTAATTGTAACCCAATTTTCAAATTATTTTAAGTTCAAGGACTTAATTGAATTTTTTTTATTGTTAATTTTGTAAATATTAAAATTACCTGTCTTTTTCATAAATATTTTTAACAGTTAAAAATAAAATTTTCATTTAATTATTTATTTTATTTATTTTTGTTTTGCAAAATTTGATAATTCTTAATATTAAATTATAAATTAAATTTTATAACTTATATTAATTATTATCAAAAGTTTAAACTAGGATTTATTTTTTTTAATTTAAATAAAATTTGTGTTTAAGTTGAAGTAGGACTTAGAAATTTTAATTTGAGAGTTTGAATGTAAATCATCTTCCATACATTATAAATAGCCCACCACTCCATGAAATTATCATTCAAACCATCAAACTAGCCACCACAGGCAGCCACCATCGACAATCATCGGAAGTCATCGGGCCACGTCGAGCACCATCAGTCGCAAGCCTCTGGCGCCTTTCGCAAGTGTCTGACGCTTCTCGATGCAACTCTTGCAAGCATTCGCAAGCCTCCGACGCTTCCCGACACATACGCACGATAGCTCTCGCACGCCTCAGCTGGTCCGCGTGCACCTGCATCCGTACGCCTAGGCACCTGTGTGCTACTGTGCGCTTCCAAGTTCTTAATGGACGGTGTCAAAACATTGAATTTGTACATGTCGTAGAGAAAATCTGACACCGATAGCAAAAGTGTGATTTTACTTCATTCGATTCAGTCTCATGCCTATTCAACAGGGAACTACTATTTCATTAGAACGAATGGTGTTGATTTATTCAATCCTAAAGGAAAAAACCATTGATGTGGGAAAAATCATCAGAGAAATTCAAAACTATGCCATGAGACATTCTGTTCAAGCCTATTTCTCATTCACAAGCACAGTGTAGTGCCTAAAAGCTTAAATTCTTAGGGACGTGAATAGAGAAGGATATAACCAAGAAGCAATCTTTGACTGGGATCTATATTTAGTAGCAGGAAATTCCATCCTTCAACAGCAAGCTGAAGAAGAAGAAGAAGAAGAAGATCCTGAGGAAGAAGAAGATCCTGAAGAAGAAAAAGATCCTGTGGAAGATCCTGTAGAAATTGAAGATGATCTTTCGATGATAGAATCGATTGGAATGCATGATAAGACAGAGTCTACTAAATGAACATCCGAGTCTGAAAGATCCATACTGAGACCACCGTCGCCTCCATCTGAACTTCGAAATGAGCTATCGAAGATGATGGATTGCACGCAACACATGCAATGGCAGCAACAATCGTATTGGAGATACACGAAGATATGAGATGATGCGTTTAAAAGTACATTTGAAAAAGTGTTTTGTGACCCATTTGTCTTTGTGCCTGAATTTTCAGATTATATATTTGAACCATGGATTCAAATGGAGAAGAAGGAGCAAGGTGACTCGAGCAACAATAGGGACTACCAAGCAAAAGGAGAGTCAAAGTCTAGGGGGTCTGAACATAAATAAAAGAGGGGAACTTATCTTTTATTTAGTTTTTGTTATTTTAATTTTCAGTCTTTAATTCTTGAATGAATTTAGGATTAGGTCACTAGGTTAGTTTTAAGTATTTATTCACTTTTATTTTTACATTCTCTATTGTTTTTAATAATGGGGACATTGTTCAATTTAAGTAGGGGGACAGAAAATCGAAAACTCTTAATAAGTTATTATTTCTTTTTATTTTATGAATTTAGTTATAATTTTGCTTGAAAATTTGAATTTATGTTAATTTTGTTAAGCTATAATAAAAATAAAATTTAATTTATCTCAATGTTTATGATGTTAAGCTGAACCATGATAAGAATGCTACTCTTAATAAAACATGTGAAAACATGTCATAAAATTTAATTCCTTATAGAAGCTAGATATGCATGAAAGTTTAAGTCTCTAGAATTGACTTAGTAATTTCTTGAGGCGAAATCCTAGGACGCATGAAACTTTGAAAATGATTTAGGCAATATTTGTTTGGATCGTTTGATCCTTTCAAGCTAACCCTTAATAAATGTTATCCCTTGAAGCCAACTTTAAGACTATATGGCCTGATTTTCTTTGTACCCTACAATTATAAGTCATCTTATCTCTCGTACTTATCTTTAAATTATCTCAACTACTAAACTAAGTTTATCAGGATTATGTTTTGAAAATAAGTTTGGGGGAGTTAAGAAGAAGTACCAAAATGCTCAACAAAGTGTAGTACATACAAAAATGATGCTCAGAAAAAAAATGAATGAAAAAGAAAAAGGAAAAAATAGAGCATATGTACTCAAAAGAAAATAAAAAGAAAAGAGCATGAGCATTCAAAGTTCGAAAAAAGTTCTTGAAGGTCTGCTGCAAGCTGAGTCTAGGGTTTTAGCTTCAATTTATCTATCTTTTCCTTACCGCTATCCTAGCCCTATTACAACCTATGCAAAAGACCTATTTGATTCAAGATTTCAATGCTACCTACATTAGTGGAGAGAAATTGCTATGTTCAACATTTGAAGATAAAAGTTAAACTTAATGATTGCAGTTTGGTCTTAACTAAGGAATAAAAATTAAGTGATAGGATTTTTAACATGTTTCATTAAGATAAGCATGATGATTAAAGATAATTGAATAAAAAAATACTTGAGCTACATAATTTCTAAATTCTTATTTTTATGCATAGTTATTTTGAATTCATAAGTATGAGTAGAAATGATCAACTCTCTTGTGATTTGTGCATTACTCGGGATGAGCAATGAATTAAGTTTAGGAGTGTGGAACAATGAAAATATATAGACTTTTTCAAACCCTTTTTGACCTAATTTCATTTTAATACACCAAAAACAATTCATTCTCTCTTCTTTCTCTCTAGTATTCTCTCTAGCTTTTCCATTCCATTTTCCCTCATTCCCTTGCCGATTTCCCCTCTTTAGAAAGAGTGGTTCTTTGGCCCTTCCATAGCCTTTGTTGAGTATTCATCAGAGACCTCAATCTAAGAAGAATCGAACAAGAACGATGAAGAATGCGACAACTATTCTTAGAAATCAACGTATTTAATCCTAGTCTTTTTCTTTATTTTAGATTCTTGTTTGATATTATGATGAATGCTATTATGAATACTATTAATTATTTAATGAAATGGCTTAAATTATTTAAGGGTTGGGTTGATTGTGTTTAATTGCTTGTTTATATTTAATTCATGTTTATATTGTTATAGGCCTTGAATATTATGTTTAATTAATTATTATCATGCCTAAGTTATTAATGCATTACCCTTGTGATATAACTATTGAATTAATCATTTAAGCGCATTGAAATTGTGATTAATGGACATACTATTTAATTTGTGCATGTTTAACCTTTTAAGGGAGCTGAAGGTTAGAATTGTGATGGTATTAAACAATACATAGTCTTGCATAACTTGCAAGATTATTGTGATTAAATTGTTTCAACATAGAGATATGATTGTTACTTCACTTGATCATTTACATGCTTATGATTGTTAATCGGTTGAATTGGCATAGAGATATTTTAAGAGATTCTTTAGCTTTCATATAGTATGTATGTGCAATAACACATCTGCTTATTAAAATTGATTTAGTAGGTTGAATTGGCATAAAGATATGTTCAAGAGATGAATGAATTCTAGTAAGTGATGTTATTCTTAAGTTATAAAAGTACCAGGTTGCCGTGAATTTATTTCGTAACAAGCATGAACATGGTTTAGATATAATTGAGTGATTAAAGCAATTAACCTGACACATTTATGTCATATTGATTAAAACCTTTAGAAATTGTGCATAGAAATATAATTTACTTTTGGCTTAACTTAGTTTAATTTAGTTTAGAACACTTTAGCTTAATATCACTCACAATATTATCTTGATCATAACCAATTTGTTGATTCATATTTCATAAATACTTTTCATAGCACAGTCCCTGTGGGTACGATACTCGACATTACTTGTCACTTTATTACTTGAATACGATTGTGTACACTTGCACATTTTCATCGTTCCAAAATGCTGACTTAGCAGACAAAGTCCATTCTAAAAGCTGCCAACTGGAACTGCTCTGTTGGGGGAATACACCAGAAGCAATGCAGAAAGAGTGCACCTACAAAATTCCTTCTAGTAGCTGGTATGGAAGGGATGAGTTGTGCAAAGTACCAGCCTAAATCAGATCTATAAATACTCGTGACGAAGAAGAAGAAAAGTGTGAAGTGTAAATGGTGAAATTTGAGTGAAAAATTAAGGGAAATTATGCACAACCAATGCGCAAATCATGAGTGGATTCTGAGGTAAATATGGGAAAAAGACAAGCTCCATTGGAGAACTAAGCACGAGGAAGAAAGCGTCTACCCTCCAAATCTAGTCGGAGTACCAGAGATGGAGGAAGCTAGTGAAAACAACTCCTGCTATTTAATCCTTGGATTTGGTTATTCAATTTGAGTTTTGTTGAGACGATGATGGATGATATTTTCTGGGTTTATTTTGTATGATATTTTATTAATACTTTATGAATGATTTTTGGTTAATTCTATTGTGTTACTATTTTATTCATTTAGAATTCTTACATCCATGCTTACCATAGATACAATGGGAGTTTAAGTGTGCAACAACTGCTAAATGAATTTCGTGACAAGCAGTGTAGCTTTAGACATTTGCCATGACATTCTGGGATTTTTTAATATAATTTAAATAATCTCAACTTTATTACTCTACATAATCAACCCTTTGATAGCTTGCCAATGCTTCCACCACCATTCATAACCAACCATTTACAATTTACCATTTATTTTTAGTACTTAGTTTATTTTAGTTCTTTTATATTTTATTTTTACATAGCATAATTCATATCAAATTGTAGTAACATCATTATTTTATCATGACATTAACATACATTGACTTTACCCTGACATCATTCTTTTTCCATGACAATAACTTAGTTAGATCACATTTATTTTGATCCATGTGGAGACGATAACTCACTAACTACTTTATTTCTTGAACGACATGTACACTTGCACATTTGCACATACATTTTACACGCAACAAGATGATCAAATGAAACATGATTGAAAGATGATAGTTGTTTGGTAAGTTGATCAACTTCTAGTTGTGTACGATGTGGATGTATTATATGGTTTATGTATGAATTCACTAACTTGTGAGTTGGTGATTTAAATAGGAAATTCTTAAACTTATGAGAATGGTAATGGTGTTATGCATGGATTATGAGCCTAATAGGTAAGTTTACGTTTAACTTTTATACGAGCTTACTAAGCACTAGTTGCTTATGTAGTTGTTTTCTTTGTCTTGTAGATCATCGAAAAGCTTGATCGATTGGAATCTCGTATGAGCACAATCATTCTATTCGTCCCACATTTTTGTAGATTTTGGTTAATGGTTATAAATGGCATGTAATATGAGTTTTTATGTTATTTGGCCAATGTGATGTGGTTTAAGTTTGCTTGTCTATATGCTTTATTCTGGCTTGTGAATATATATATATATATGGCTTATGGTTTGCTTTAGGGTCAATTTGCGAAGCACAAGACCTAGGGCACGGGTTGTCACATGACCGTGCACCACTCAAGGCCTGACCACACGGTCATGTGTCATTATTATTTCAAGTGCAGGTTTCACACAGGCAGACAAACAAGCTGAGACATGGTCGTGTGACCCTTGTTTCTAATTTTTCTAAACTTTTCTGTTTTGTTTTAAAATGATCCTTGAATGTTTCCAATCTATTTTTAAGGTCCCGTTGACTCGGTTTAAGGCTGTAAGTGTAAGTTTTACTCTAATTAAATTGAATAATTAATTGTTATCATTTAATTTGTAGAATTGTTTTGTTTTGAAATTAGATGTTCTAATTGTTTTGGTAATGCTCCGTAACCCTAATTCAACGACAGAGACGAGTTATGGGTGATACATTTCTTTTGTATGAATCAAAAAATCTTGATATTCACAAGAATACAATACTGGAATCAAAGAATGCCTCATTCTTTGAAAATATCTTCCCTTGTAAAACTAGGGAAGTTGATTCAAGTTCAACGAATCAAACTTCAGAGACTATAGATGAAAATAGTCAAGACGATCAATAAGAGGTTGAAACTAAGCCAAGAAGGAGTACACAAGTAAGGGTGGAAAATCTTTTGGATAGGATTTACTAACCTTTATACTAAAGTCCGAACCTCAAATGTATATTGATATTATACGATCATCCAAAAGCACCTTATGGAAAGATACTATTAAAAGTGAAATTGACTCCATCATGCAAAATTATACGTGGGAATTAGTGGATCTTCCTCCAAGAATTAAACCATAAAATTCTAAGTGGATTTTCAAACGAAAAATGAAAGCAGATGGAACAATTGATAAGTAGAAGGCCAGATTGGTCATAAAAGGTTATAGACAAAAGGAAGGCCTTAACTACTTTAATATTTTTTCTCCAATATCTAGGATAACTTCTATAAGGATGATATTTGCAATTGCCACCTTGCGGAATCTAAAAGTACATCAAATGGATATTAAAATAGCTTTCCTAAATGGAGATCTTGATGAAAAGATTTACATGGAACAACCTAAAGGTCTTTTAGTTCCAAGACAAGAAAGGAAAGTTTGTAAATTGGTGAAGTCTTTGTATGGACTTAAGCAAGCACTAAAGCAATGACACGAAATGTTTGAAAATGTCATGATTACAAATGGCTTTAAGATTAATGAGTGTGACAAATGTGTTTATGTCAAAACTACCAACATTGGATATATAATCCTATGCTTATATGTCGATACACACTCATTATTGGAAGTAATAATGAAATGGTAAAACATACCAAAGACATGTTAAATTCAAGATTTGACATGAAAGATATGGAACTAGATGATGTGATTTTAGGTATCCATATAAATAGGTCATTTTAAGGTCTCATATTAACACAGTCACACTATGTGGACAAGATTCTTGTCAAATTCAGCAAGGATGATTTTGGGATAGCCAGAACTCCAATATATACGAGTCAACATCTGTCTAAAAACAAAGGTGAAAGTGTTGACCAAGTGGAATATGCAAGGGTCATAGGCAGTCTAATGTACCTTACGAGCTGTACTAGACCAGATATTGCTTTCATTGTGAGCATTTTAAGAAGATTCACAAACAATCTAGGGAAAACCACTAGAAAGAAATGATGAGGGTACTGAGATATCTCAGATATACTCGGGACTACAGACTACATTATTTCGGAGATCCTGCTATTTTAGAAGGACTCTCCTATGCCAGTTAGATATGTGATATTTAAGATACCAAAGGCATAAGTGGATATGTTTTTAAATTCAGAGCAGGAGTTGCCATGGAAATCCTAAAGACAAACTATTATAACCAGATCCACAATGAAATCTGAGTTTGTAGCTCTAGACAAATCGAAAGAATAGGCTAAATTGCTTCGAAACTTCTTGCAAGATATCCCTGACTGGCCAAAGCCTGTGCCCACAATATGCATTTATTGTGATAACCATGGAACAATCGATAAAGCATAGAATGTAATGTATAATGGTAAGTCGAGACATATGCGTCGTCAACACAATACCGTTAGACAATTGATCTCAAATGGAGTTATCTCTATTGATTATGTAAAATCAAAAGATAACATTACAGATCCGCTAACTAAAGGCTTAAACTGAGATTAGGTTGATAAAACATCAAAACGAATGTGACTAAAGCCCGTGAAAATTAAAGGCACTATGTGAAGGAAAACCCAACCTAGTTTACTAGAGATCCAAAGATCTAAGTTCAAAGGGACAGCCTACTTGCATAAACCTTGTGAGATCAGTGTGGGAGTTCTTATCCCAAGTCCATTCATATGATATAAACAGTGATTAAAAGTGGGATAGGTTAAGCAATACCTTTAATAACTGTTGTGTATTTCAGTGAGCCGAGCAACATAAGTCACCTATGTGAGAGTGAATTGAGGCCGCTTCGAGGAGACTACTGAGGCATAGTTCTCTCAAACTCTTGCAGAACCAAGAGATGTTCACAACCATATGAACATACCCATAAGAACTAAAAACCTTGTCATGGAGGTAGTTGTGTGAGGTATATCATCATTTACCCAAACGACAAAATAGTTCAAGGACATCACGTCTACTGTTCAGCCAGTAAAGTAAATATACTTTCATAAGGGAAGGTTCAATGGTTGATGCCTACCTATCCTATGCAACTATCAATCGTAGATTCTATCACCACATCGAGTCAATGTTTTATTCGTTAAAACTATCAATTTCATTCATGTGGGGGATTGTTGGAAAAATAGATTTTTTGGAAACTTTGTGGGGGATTGTCGGAAAAATAGATTTTTTGGAAACTTTAAGGCATATTCTTAATTGGTAAAGGTGGAGATTTGAATCATAAAATTATGATTTTATATTCTACTCCATGAGACCTTTATAACGGTATATCATATGCTCAAAATGGTTGAGTGATGAATGAGAAATTGATACTCAAAGTAAGCCACTTGTAAATAATGTTGAGGAAATGGAAAGGTTAAATCTCACATTAGTTAGATATCAAGTGTGGGAAATGTTTATATATGTGAACCAACTTGATAGTTATTGAATGACTAAGGTAAAAGCTTTGCGTCGCGTGTAGGGGGTGTAGATCCAAACCTGTCAAGGTTGGGGGTGCACCTGCACGACGTGAGCAACGTGAAATGTCCAGACCAGTCTCAGTCGCCCTTTTATGTTTACGGATATTTTAGCCCGGCCGCCCTTTTATGTTTGTTGATATTTTAGCCCAATACGTATCTTTTTCCTCAGCTGAGCTTATCTCTTCCCAATTCTGTTTTGGAATTAAAAGGAAAAATATTAAATTGATTTAATGGCTCCTTTAATTTAGATACGTCTCCTTGATTCACGAAAATTAATGGCTCCATTAATCAAAAATTTTCAAAAATTATTCGATTTGAATACCTATTTAAAATGAAAATAATCTACAGAAAAAATACATCTTATTCGACACCATTAAAAACTAAATTGTTACAAACTTTCTCACCTTCCTTTTTTCCATTTGCTAGTAGATAAGATCATGGACCACATGAGCCTATTAATTTTCTACTGTATAAGACTGTCACACAAAAACAAAAAAAGTTACACCAAAATGATAAATTCAAGAATGGTAGGCCATCATATGTTATATCAGTCCATATTTCATCAAATTTAAGCGCATCAACAACCCCACCACAATTAACTCAACAATCTAAACAAAAGTTTCATTCCCACAAAACCCATAACAAACAAACCCTAACGTGGCACAATCTATGGAAAATAACATATTAACCATTTTTCAAAACTACTTTTGATCCAATCTCATGTATTAGCTGAATAGACAAGATGTTCACCACTTCAAATGTAGTATGAGTTCAATATACGCTAGTCGTGTTATTAATATAGTTTTACCCTCCTCCTATAATTCACCAAAAAATATTTTCAACTAACATTTGCACAAAACACGTATCAAATTTATAAAAAAAGTAATCATTTAATAAAAAATAAATCAAAATTAAGCATAATATTATCTTATACCATAGAGGATTACATGGAAAAATATTATGTGGATCGTTGACTGTGCAATTTATTAGAGGAAAACAAAAAAATTAACGACAATGATTAATTTGTAAATTTCTTTTATTTGGAATGATTAAATTAAAAAAAAATTAAAACATGAAAAACTCTATTTTAGAATATTTATGAGTGTAGTGTATCCAAATTTTTATAAAAATACAAATATATTTTTAAAGATATTTTTTGTATAATTTTATATAAAATCTGAAAAAATATGAATGATAAAATTTAAACCCAAAATATAATAACCTTTATTATCTTAACTTTACAATTCCAACCAAATTCAAATTTAATTTGTATACCATTTTTTTTATAATTTTTATTACATAAAAGTTTCACTCATGATACATAATTCAATTAATTTTATTTAAATAAATTAAATTAAATTTTTGGAAAAAATCAAACAAATTAAATTACATTTTTTCTCATTAATCAAATAATAATTTTTTTAAACAATCTTATTATAGGGTTGATCATATCTATTCTTTTGACATAATACCTAGAACTACCCATCTCTCCTCCCCTAACCTATAATTCGAATACACATTCTCCTCCATTAACGACAATGACCATACCAGTCGAGCTAAGATTCAATCAACGTCAAATACTAACTTTTAAATTAACCAATTAATGGAACTTAAATTTCAACCCAACAAGCCGTACAACTAAGTCTACTTTTGAAGATTGAAAATGGCGGTTGCTTGTAAAACCACGTATTTTAAGTCCCACCATCAACCAAAACTTAACACTAAGTTTGGTTCACTGTAATGGAATAGGATTGTAATAGAATAGAGTTATAATCAGAAATTCAATTATTTGCTTAAATGAAATAAATGTTGTAATAACATAAAGAGAAAATTTTAAAATTACTAGAATATCCTTAACAAAATTTTTTAGGTAGATGATTATTGTTATTGTTATTAAATTTAAAAAAAAATTCTCGTTAATCAAATAATAACTTTTTTTTTGAACAATTTCATAATAGGCTCTAATTATATGTGCTTTCGACACAATACCTAGAACTATCCATAGTCTCTTCTCAACTCACATTCTCCTACATTGATAATAATGTACCCATACCAATCGAGTTAAAATTCAATCAACATCAAATAATAACTTTTAAATTTCTACCCTACAAGCCCTACAACTAACTCTACTTTTTGAAGAGTGAAAATGAGGTTGCTTGTAAAACAACATATTTTTAAGTCCCACTATCAACCAAAACTTAAATGCTTCTTGTTTTCCCTTCACTAGTTTAAGTACAGTTCATTTATGTTCATTACTCACAAGCTTGGAGAAACACAAGTCTCTTCTTACCTTGCAGAGAGAGTATCCAATGGAAGGCTACAAGAATGCTTCTAAACACATAACAGTGTTGGCTTTCCCCTTCGGCACCCATGCTGTCCCTCTTCTCAACCTCACCCGTCAGCTATCAGATGCCTGCTCCGACACCATGTTTTCTTTCCTTAGCATCCAACAATCAAACAACTCAACTTTTCCCAAAAGTCTTGATAAAATTAAACCTTTTAATGTATGGGATGGATTACCTGAGGGGTATAGTTTTAGGGGGAATATTCACGAGACTGTCGACAATTTCATTAAGGCGCTTCCTGGGAATTTTGTGAAGGCTATAGATGTTGTTGTGTCTGAAACTGATAAACCAATTGATTGTTTGATAATAGATGCATTTTATGCATTTGGGGCTGATATCGTGGATGAACTGAATATTCCTTGGGTGGCGTTTTGGACGGATGGCCCTAGGGGACTCTTCCTTCATGTCCATACCAATATTATTCGCCACCATGTAGGAATTAACAGTAAGGATACTTATGCTTTCTTTGTATCCAAATAATATGCTTAATTGCTTTAAACAATCTTATTATAGATTCTAATCATATATACAATACTTAGAATTACTCATAGTTTTTTTCGACTAATAAATAAGAAGATAATGTTCTTCAACACACTCAAACTTATTTTCTCTTACATTGACGAGAAAACTATTTTCAATTGAACTAAATCTCAATTTTTTTTTAAGTTTGATTTTTACGTTAAGAAGTCAGAGAGATGTTTTGGTTTGCTAGTTTAATATTTTTATAGTTAAAAAAGTTTTCAATCACTCATTTGTGGTAGGTAGGATATACAATAACAACAATATAACTTTTGGTCAGAACTATACATCGACTGGTTGATCTAAAATCAATTAATTAAATTGATTGTGATGTATATTAATTGCAACCTATATGATTTTAAATATTGTTATACATTCATTTACACTTATTTGTCGATCGGATAATTCAATTTGATTTGAAAGTTCACGTAAGAGGATTTAAGTAAAAATATAGATTTGAAAAAATAAGTTTAGACAAAAAAATAAAGAGTCATTTAGAAAAAAAGATTCAGTTCGGCCCGAATTTGCAAAATGAAAAAAAAATATATTGTTTTCCTGCTATTTTCTTTGTGTTTTTTTACTGTTTTACTGTCATTTCACTATTATTTTGCTACTATTTTATTGTTAATATTTGGATATTGTATTATTTTTATTGTTAATTTTGTTATTATTTTAGAGGTATTTTCTTGTTAAGTTGCATCTATATTAGTGTTATTTAAGTATAAAGATTTTTTTAAAATTTATCTTCAATTTGTTAGAAAACATTTATTTTAATATTTTTAGTATTGTTTATGTGTTATATATATTTTTAAAAATAATACAAGAAAATTAATATGAGCGGGCAAAGTCCGGATTTTAGTATTTTTATCCGGGACAATTTTGGATAAAATTTTATGCTCATTTTTTAGGGCAGGCTCGAGGCAATCAAAGGACCCTAAAATTTTGTCAAGACCAGACCCGATCCATGGACAAATCTACATTCATCTATATTTAATATTTTTTTCTAACTCTTTAATTAATTTTTATAATTAAAAATCTTAATTTAATTATTTTTATTTTTGAAAAAAAAATAACCAATAAAATAGGGATAACTACAGAACTCTTAAAACGAAAACCTAAATGTTTTAAAGATTTTCTAAGCCATTGTTAATCTAAAGATCGATTCTCACTTTAAGAGTTGTCATTATAGTTGCACCTAATAAAATAATTTCATCTCATAAATTTTTTAAAGATATAATTTTTTTTAGTGTGAGATGAAAAAATTATTTCATAACAATCAAAACATAAATATTTAACACAATTTTTTTTCAATTTTAATCAAATTGATAATGTTGTCATTTATATGAATATTCATAAAATTGCAGGCGCGGAAGACAAACCACTTGATTTTCTTCCTGAATTTGCTAGCATTCGTGCTGCTGACTTACCTAATAGAATAACCTCTGGAGAATTGATGCCCCCATGCCAGCATTGTTGCATAAAATGGCAGTGTCACTGTCACGCGCCACGGCAATTGTCGCGAATTCATACGAAGACTTAGATAATGCAGTGGTGAACATGCTGAAATTAAGATTCAGTACGTTCCTCAACGTTGGTCCCCTCAATCCAACGTTGGTCCCCCCAATCTGCTATCAGTTTCCAGTTCCACAGTGGATGACTCGCATGGGTGCTTGGATTGGGTGAGCAAGCATGAGGCAGCATCGGTGGTATACATCAGCTTTGGAAGCGTGATAACCCCACCAGCCCATGAGCTACAAGCATTATGTGAAGCCCTGGAGGAATGTGAGTTTCCATTTCTTTGGTCTTTGAGGGGAAATCCTGAGAAACAGCTGCCACTAGGATTCCTGGAAAGAACCAGCTCCAAAGGAAAGATAGCCCCATGGGCTCCTCAGAAACAAATATTGGAACATCCATCAGTTGGGGTTTTTGTAAGTCATGGCGGATGGAATTCAGTCCTGGAAAGTATTGACGGAAGTGTGCCTATGATTTGCAGGCCATTTTTTGGAGACCAACAACTGAACACTCGTACTGTGGAGGTTGTATGGGGATTTGGGTTGGGGTTAGAAGGTGGAACATTGACAAAAGGAGGAGCAAAGAAAGGATTGAAGTTGATATTGTGCAGCCAAGAAGGGAAGAAAATGAGAGAGAAAATTAGAGTTCAAAGAGAGCTAGCTTGCAAGGCTGTTAAACCCAATGGTAGGTCTAATGAAAATTTCAGAACACTGGTGAAACTTGTCTCCAACAGTCACCACCGAAACATTGTTGACCAAACATCTTGAGGTTGGTAATGGCTGTCCAAGGCTTTCCTCTACCAACATTTCCTTATTGATATGCTTTGCTTGCCCTAACATACACCAGCACTGGTGCATATTTGAAAAGTAATAAGTAGTTTATTATTTTAATAAAGAATAAGGGTAGATTAGCATTGCTTTTGAGAATATTTTAAAAAATGTTTTAGAGAAATGATTTTGATAAACACTTTTTGGTTTACGATTTAAGTGTTTAGTATAGCTGTTAAAAAGCACTTTTGAAAAATAAAATATCCATTTTAGATATGGGTTATAAAGTAATAAATAAACATTTAAATAATATTCAAATTAGTTAATATTATGATATTTTAATAAGAATATAGAAAATAATTTATTATATTTTGTTATTAATATTTTAATATATGATATATAAATTTTAAATATTTTTAAGCAATTAATCAAATAAGGGAAAATACCATGCGTTGGATGAGTGAAAACGTAATTGAGCTGTCAAAATTGTTTTTGGGATGAAAAAACTAAAAATTTTAACTTTTCCATCTGAAAAAAAATGCTTTTGAAAAGTTAAAAATTTCTTTCAAAAATTGCTTATTTAACATTGTCCTAATATACTCAGGTGCATATTTAAATAGTAATAAGTAGTTTATTATTTTAATAAAGAATAGTCTATCTTAAATTTCCACAAATAACATTTATGATTCTCTAATCTAATTATTTTCTACCAAAAATAAACTAAAGTTTCGGATTTTTTAACAACATATTAAAAAATATATCCTTTTAGAGTTCATATTAAATTTCTAATTTTTACATTCTTATTATTGTTAACAAATACAATTTAATTTCAATTCTCCAAAAATCAAAGAATAAACCTCCTTACGACCTGTCATTCTTGATATCAATAGAGCAAAAGTGCAGGGGAAAACTAGTTTTTAGAGAAGAAAGAAATGGAGAAATTGTGAGGGGATTGAATGAGATATTGCCAATTTGGGGATCTTTGATGGTAACCACATAATCAAATTAATCACTTACAGCACATTTGGTTCACTAGAACGGAATAGAGTTATAATGGAATTACCATTATGTGGGAATGAAATAAGATTATAATGGAATTGAATAAGCATAATAGTGGTTTGGTTGGATGTAATGGAATGAGTATCGTAATAATATTGTAATAATATTGATGCGTTTTATTGAGAGAAATAGATATCTAATAGCAAATAAATAAAAAATCGAATGACGAAGATGTCCTTTAATAAATTAAATTAAATTTTTATTTTTGTAAAAAATATTAAAAAACCAAAAGCGTTAAATGTGTTGTCTCTCTCTTTACTTTGAGAAGAACATTCAAACGAAATCTTCATTGTTTGCAAAAAAACATTTTTAAATTCCAGATTTTGGTAACGGTTGCCACCCCGACGGCAAACAACCCAAAAACATGCCATTCTTCATCAAAATAATCATCCAATTATCCTCTTTTTCTTGCGCATCTTAGCTTTTCTTAAAATTCATCACAAAAGTTCAAATCTACAAAAAGTTCTCGTGACTTCCACCACTATTTTGTCGACAACTATTGCTTGCATGCTTTCAATTTCTAATATGTGCCAACATAAAACTTAATTTCCAATGTTCACTCCGTCTCACGTCTTATTCTCTCTATTATCTCTCAAAAACCCAGAAATTAGAAACCTTTTTTTTTCAATTTTTGGTCATTAATCACCATGACCGCCATTGCCATTCACCATGACCATTGTTGTCATTCACCATTCATCATGTAACACCCCTAACCCGTCTCCGTCATCGGATTAAGGTTATAGAGCATTATCGATCAATACAAATGTCTAACTTCAAAATACCATAATAATCTAACTTAAACATACATATACATATTTATATCAAACATATACATTTAGGCCTTAAATCGGGCTTTCGAGGTCTTAAAAATAGTTTAGAATTAAATCAAGACTAATTTAAAACAATTCAAAAAGTTTAAGAAAAATTTGAAAAATATGAGAAACATGGGCACACCACTGTATCCATCTCGTGTGTCCGCCCGTGTGGTACTCGAAATAGGGTTACACGACCGTGTCGCAGGTCATGTTCCACTCCGTGTAACTCACTAACTTGAGACACATGACCATGTCTTAGACCGTGTCAAACTTATACCTAAAACATATAACACATACGACCGTGTAAGGTGATCGTGTGTGGTACACGACCGTGTGACAACCTGTGTCCCAGTCTGTGTAGCACAAAGTTACTTAAAACAAGTCATTTCTAATATTAATTCTTACCCATCAAGCTATGCCATCTATAGTTACTTTCACATGCTTAAATCACATTCCAAAACGTAATCATACTATATACTAACTAGTATCAATAGAGTATGCATGAGGGTTCATTCACCCATATTTGCACACATTATTTACATGCCAACATTTAACATCGTTAACCACCACAAGTTTAACACAACTCAAAAACAAGCAAATTCACTTGAAAAACATTTTAACCCTATCACATGTCATTTATAATCATTAACTAAAATTATCATAAATATCAATATGTCGAATAGATAGTGTGATGATACTCCAATGATATTCCAATCGGTTGAGCTCTCTAATAATCTACAAAATAGAGGAAACGATTATGTAAGCATTTAATGCTTAGTAAACTCTCATCATGTCATATATCAAACTTCCTTTCCTATACACATCACCTCATAAGGTTAGTAACATAACATTACATATAAATCTCATGTAACTCATGCCATGTACATAATAAGTATTTAGACTTTATACATCATTCGTTACACACACACACACACATATATATATATATATATCCATTACACATTCTTCACATTTGAATTCACATAGTTAATAGATAATAAGTAAACATAACATCCATAAAACATAATATATATTAAGAAATGAATTTCATGCATATTTCATCCATCACATGATAAATTCTCATCATTTTCATTTCGTATTTGCATATTAATCTTTCCATATCATATAAACATTAAGTTCTTATACACGCCTTTCCATTAACCTTTACTTACCCGTTGAACCATATAGAATTACATCAAATACTCGAGAATACTCACACAAAGTGTGCCTTTCCATATAACCGTAACCTTTCCAATAGTGCTCACATGAGCTGTGAAATGGGCCTACTCACACGAGCCGTGGGTCGGGATGTTAGCTATACGATGCTGCTCACACGAGCTGTGGAGAATCCGCAACAAATGCAAGACCTCAGACATCTGTAGGACATCCAAGACTAGCACCCAAAATCGTATAATCCCTAATGACATGTCATTTGTATCCTAAGTATTCACGAGGTTCAAACAGGACCATTTTATATATACATAACCTTAATTTTTCTTTCCATTATATACTTTTAAAATATACATTTCCTTAACTATAATTTCCTTTTTAAATATCTCATCCAAACCAAAGCATTAAGTCATTTAATTAAATTAACATCATATTTTGATACATATTACCAAAATATTATGTAACTATCAATTTAATCTATTTATAACATAGCATTTATTAACATTACATATAAAATAACATATAACCTAGTCCTTATACGAACTTAACTTGAATACATAACAACTTCCAGGACAATCTGGCCACTATTCCGTTACTTTGACTTTTTCGCGATTTGTGTCCATTCGAGTTGTTTCTTGATCTAAATAAATATTTTTTTTATTCACTTAACCACTTTCCAGCATTTAAAATAATCAATTAAACTTATAACCTTTAATAATGAAAATTTACAAAATTTCCCTCAAATATTACCTTTTGTACAATTTAGTCCCTAAGTATTAAACTTGTAAATTCACTAAATTTAGTCACTACACATGCTGGCTGAATACTCTAAGGACCTTGTTAGGGATTAATCTAATTAAGCAACGAACAAGTTAAAAATAGCAGAAGAAATTAAGAAATTGAACACACAAATTTAACATGAAAAAACTCCTCCGAAGAGGATAAAAAACCACGGGCAAAGATAATTTTACTATAATGGCAAAAGAATGAAGAGTACAAAATATGAAGATAAAAACTAAACCTCGAAAACAAAGAACCCTCAAAATGTAAACACTAAATTCTCCAAAAGTATTAGGAGTTCTAAACTCTAATGAGTGTATTTTTAAGGTTGTAAAAGAGCCTATTTATAGGATAAATTCTCAAGTCAAATAATAATAAAATAATCTAGAGTAATAAGAGTTTGACTCAAACAAATAAATAGAGTTTAATTGAAACAAATAAAAAGAGTTTAACTGAAAGATTATTTCTCAAATTTGACTTGAAATAGGAGTTATAATTCAACAGACCTATTACAGCCCATTTTTATCATGTTTTTACAAAAAATTCATGAAGTTTTATTATTTAAACAATTTAATCACTAAACATTAAAATTATTAAAATTCACTCAACAAAAAGCTTAAGTTAAACCATCACCTACATGAATACATCAACTAGAACAAAAACATACTTTAATCATTCATGGCAAGTCCCTAATCTTTTAAAATTTTTGCAGACCAACTCCCGTATTAGCTAGATTAAAGTTATACGATTACAAAAACATAAAAAAATCATGAAAAACAAACCTCAAAATCACAAGCATGCAAAGAGAAGAGTCGGCCGAACTTCCTTGGTCTCCAAAAACGGTGTTTTCTCAGATGGGGAAGAACATCAGGTAAAAAGTAAAAATATATATGTTTTGCTTTCATTATTATATTTTAACTTCACTTTTACTTTTAATTCATTTAATGAAAACACATATTTTAGTCAACAAGAAGAACTAACCGAATATGCCATTAATTTATGATATATTTGCCACATGAACCCTTGTATTTTTCTTAAATTAATCAATCAACTAATAGAAGTTAATTTTTGTAGTTTTACGATTTAGTTCTTTTTAATTAATTAATTTAATCATTCCGTAAATAGTTAATATAAATATTTACGGGTCTGGTTTATAGAGACGAGGTTGATCTGCCGGTTTTGTACCTAGCAAATTCAGCTAGTTTTCACATGTAATGAGCTTGGAATCAAGCAATTTCCCTTATGTTTATTGGATTTTTAGTTTAGTTTTGTCTTTTAATAAAATGTGCTAAAAAGGTTATTTTACTGCTTTCAAGGCCAAATGACGCCTAAAAATTAACTAACCTACTTTGTGAGTGCGTAGTAGACTAGTAGCAGTCGAGCAATAACAATATTGACCACTTCGTCACGACATAGACAGCCTTATATCACAACAAAGGGACCAGCAGCAAGGAATCCAGGGACTGCCTGCTATGTCGTGACATAGGTCCTAGTGTGTCGCGACATCGACCCCAGACCTCACCTCTGCATCAAGCAAGGGGCGTTTTCATCTTCACAATGCGAATTTAGCACGAAGGACGGTAGTTGACGTAGGGTTAATGAAAACGGCCAGCCAAGAGCAATAAATAGGGCCTTTAACACTAGGGTTTGGGCACCCATTCATTAGATTTAGCTTTTAGTTTCATATGTATTTACAGTTTTTGAAACGAGATTGTAAAAACTCGCGTAAATGATCGAGGAGTTTTTCCCGACAAATCGCTAATACAATTTTAGTTTCTTTTTCATTTTATTTTTCACTTATATGTTTTCATATATTGTTTTATTGATGAATAGAGAAACCATGAGGAACTAATTCCATTTTGGGGAATTAGGGAGTGGACGTATGAAAAATTAATTATTGTTTTACAGGGATTTTACCTTTCGGATCAGATGTTTGGGAAAGGAAGAACATCGAACAAACACTAGACCTAACAACCCTGGAAAGTCATCTAGATGAGAAAGAACCCAAAATTGGTATTGCCTATTTGTGAACACCTTTTCTCCAAACTGATTTAGATATTGACATCTAACGATAAGTAATCTCTATCGACTTGCTATGCCGGTAGAAGATCGAGAGATCCAACTAGGGTAGTGACTAGTTGGTTTGAGGAAAATCCCCAAAACCCAACAGTTGAAGAATTCATACGGAAACGACCTAATCTCCCCAAAGCCGTTTAAAAGATTTGAAGAAATTATTAATGAGTCTATTTTCAAGAGAGACAAACGTAAACATCATTCGAACCCCGTACTAATAGATAATTAGTTTTTAGTATAGAAAGGTCAAAATTTTCATGCAACAGAGCAGGGGCAAATTTGAAGAATTTTCTGTATGGATCGTCTAAAGTAGAAATTCTGAAAGTTTTACGGTAAAAATCTATAACTCAATATATAAATAATTTAGTGACTATGACTCAAGTGAACAGCTTTGATTATGAACACATAAGTAAATAGTGGAATTGTAAATAATGTTACATATAAACATGCTATATACTAAAAGCTAAATATTCTAATGAATATATATATAAAGGATGTGGAATGGAGAGGAGGAGGAAAATATATAGTAGATGGATTTTAAATGTTTCGAAATTATTATAAGTGATTGAATAATTAATACATGTGAGTATGTTTAAATGAATTGATAATAATAAGTGAATACTTGTTAATTGATGTAATATTGAAATCTTTTGTTAAAAGTTTATGAAGAATTAAATTAATTGACACAATTTAGAAATAAATATGAAATATACATAAAGTAGATAAACTACTTTTGAAAGTGCAAGTCCTCCAATGGTCTTATTTATAAAACTTTAATATTTGTGTTAATTTTATAAAATTTACAATTTGGTCATTGATCCATTGTGGATGTTTTAATGAGTTCCTTTTAATTCATAATTAGTTCTGTTGTAAATTCAATATTTACTAAAATGAGTTTATGATCTACATTAATTACCTAATATGATCAATTGATCTGAAATTTTCAGTAGTTGCTCCGGCAACGAATGTGACATCCCGGTGCCTTGACTCGGAGATTGGGTTAGGTATGAGGGTGCTTTGATATAAGTAGAGACTTATGCTCTAAAGATGATTGAGCCCATAGTCTGTATGTTGGGTACATGACTTGTGTATGGCATGGTTTTTCTAGCAACAGTAGAATTCATAGTTCAATTAAAGAGTTAATGATATCCTCTCATTGGCATTGTGTGGATTGACAAATATGGAACGTGACCACGGGTTGCTTGTTCTTGAATGAGCAATTTATCACAGTCATTTGTAGACAGTGATCATATTAATCATTAAGAAGACATAATGGTGACAATGAGATAAAATATGATTGTATTAAGTGAACGATTTAACTCAAAGGAATCAAGGATATTATATGAGGGTAACACAAACATGACAAGGTCATCAGACAAAGTAGTTGGATGAATTGCTTTCATAAAGAGTATACAATAAGGAGTTTTTAATCATGGTACATCTTGTGGACTAACTCCATGATTAAGTAATTACAAATTATCAAAACAGTGCTTCTAGACATAATTGCAATTACTGGAGCCTAACGGCGCGTTTGGTTTACTAGAATGGAATAAGGTTGTAATGTAATAGAGATATAATGGAACAGAGTTGTAATGGAATAGAGTTGTAATCAGTAATTCAATTGTTTGGTAGAATAGAACGGAATACAACTGTAATAGCATTCTTGTATTTGGTTGAATGGAGTAGATGTTGTAATAGCATAAGGAAAAAGATTTAAATGATCAAAGTACCCTTAGTAGAATTTTTTAAGGTAGATGATTATTGTTATTGTTATTAAATTTTAATAATATTATTATTAAATATATTTTATTAAAAATAATAAATAATTTAATCATATTTTAACATAATTATTATTAAATACCATTTAATAAAATAATATATAATTTAATAACATTCTTAATATAATAATTATTAAAATATGAATTAATAAAAATTATAATATAAAATATTATAAAAATAATATATAACCTACTTTATTATTTTTAAATTGCAATACGTTATTTTAAAAAAATAATATATAACCTACTGTAATAGTATTTTGTGACATTCTATCATGTCAGTATATCATCCAAAGTTACCAAAACATCACCAACACAACCATGATTTTTAATGGTCAGAAAGAAATCTTCTCAGCCATTCCAATCGCATAAAAGAAGGTAGACAAAAGAAAATGAGCATTTGCATTGGATGGTCTGGAATTTTGCTCAAAGCACGATAGTGTTCATCCTCAGTTAATCTTTCTACTTCACATAAGGTCAGATATAATTTTAGAACACTTTCTTGAATGATCAGTTCTAACTTTTGTTGAATTAGAACTTCGGAGGCAATGCTCCTACTTATTTCAAGGCCAGCAGTCCGTATGTTTTCCCCTAATAACGTAGTAGCATCAATAAAAGAAGTAGAAGAAATTTGTTCACTTGCATAAAAAAAAAATTCTTCTTTGAAAACGTAGAATCATCTTGGTTTCTAGATGGTTGCAGTTGTGTAGCGGAGAGATCCATCTCATTTATAGAAACATCAGCTTCACATCCATCGTAATCATTTCTTTCTTCATAGTATTTACAGTAGCTACATCCTCAGCATCTATTTCTTCAATAATATCAGTGGTTGTTTGAGCATCTTTCCCGGTGGCACGATCTTTTGCATAGATGGCAATAAGTTGGTCATAATAAGGAAAACTATGATGTCTAAATTAACCGACTTCTTTATAACTCTATAAAAAATGGAGAAATCCATATTAGATATAAGTTTGGTCAAAACAAGATAATAAAGACATGATATAATTCTTACACTTATATACGAGTTCCACACAGCATCTTCAGCAACAACAAACTGCCTATGCTCGTCCCAACCAAAGCCGCTATTGTCTTTTCCATTAAGCATGTCATAAATGATTGTCCAATCTATTTTCAATGTCCTAATCCTCGATTCAAGATTAGGTTTAGCCTTCAACATAGTATGGGGTAAAACTTTTTCTAACATTCTTTCTAGCTCATTTAAATAATCGACCTTGAACCCTGTATCTGCGTTAAAGGTTCCAACATTGTGCAAGTCGACCATACAGGCAACCTACGCAGTATCTTCTTCTGGAACCCATTTCTTTTTGGTTCCTCGAGAATTTTGGGAAGAAGCACTTGATTGTGAAAAGCCTGACATAACTATCTTAAGAAAAAATCACAAATTAAAATTAAGTTCGATATTATGAATCAAAAGATCAACACTTTATAAAATTATAACACATGAAGAATCAAAAGAAAATAAATTAAATTTGTAATCCAACAAGTCTATTACAATACATAAAGACAATTCAAACACCACCAAATTTTCATAAACTAGATACATGAAATAAAATAAACAAATTAACCTTCTACTATGCTTTAATAAACCTAACTAATTTCTAGATGTTTGCCATTCATAGAACATTTGATTGGCTAGTTTCATCCTCCGAGTAGCCCATGCATCCGATGGATGAATATTTACGATATTCGATTCATCGTCATCTATCACATTACTAGGTAATTCTTCTTTCAACCCCACTTCAATAGGATCAAGACTCACAAAATAGAATGGACTCCTAAGTATTCCCCATCTAAGTTTTAATAACCCAAAGTATCTTTCAATAACATTGATTGCTGAAGCATGTTTCATATTGAAAAATTATTCTGGAGTACTTGGTTGGTAACCCTAACACCACTCATTCAAATGATATCTTTGTCCTCTAAAAGGCGCAAGAAATCCCTCACAATTTATGTAATCAACATCAACTAGATAATAACAACCTATAAAAAAGGGAAAAAAACTAATTATTATGGTTAATTTTCCCAAAAAAGTATGATCCTAAAAATTAATTCAAATTCCTCCAATTCTGCACTTTACCATGAGAAACCTTTAGTCCATTTCTCCTACTAATGGCATCTCAAAGAACCCGTCCATCAGCAACAATACCTTCCCAACCAGGAAGAACATAAACAAAAAACATATCAAGTGTACAAGCACCTAACATATTTGTCCCTATGTCACCTTTTCGCATTCGATATCTAGGTTTATCAATTGTTGGAACCCTAATTTTGATATGGGTTCCATCTAAAGCACCTAAGAAACTCTACATCACATGTATAAAACCTCGGGTTAGGATACTATATTTAAATCTAAATCAACTAAATTATGTACAAGCTATATATGAAACTCACTCCAATACCTTGAACCATTTCCACCTTGGGTTTATAGAATTTTCCGTAATTAGCTTTGTCTTTTTAAATAGCATATCTTGTAAGCGTATGACAACATTTAAAACATTTTGAAATGATCTGCTAACGGTTTTCCCGAACCTATTAAAGTGATGCTTGAGAATTCTGTTTTTAAGGTGATGAGAAATGATATGTAAAAACATTGTCACTTGCTTATGAACAAGCATGTTCCTTGACGACTTCAATCCTCCTAAAGTTTGCAACATCTCACATAGTTTAAAAAAAGGGTAATTCTATTCTTCCTAACTTGTTCAATACAGGTCTCATCACTAGTATATACAAGTCTTTTTACATAATCTCGTTTTGCATAAAAATCTAAAATATATGATCTAATCCTTAGTCTATAAGTATGTAAGCTATGGACGACACCCAATGAAACGAAGAACCAACTCGTAACTGCACACATTTGTAACCATACTATCACAACAAGACCAATCATGCTGCAAACGAGTCATTACGATAAGATATTAAATATTTATATATCTTCAAATCAAAGTAAAGGGATCATATTTCTTCAATACTAATATCAATAATAGTAAAACAAAATCAAATAGCACCATACATTAAAGAAATAAATTTATTTTTTCTAAAAATTTAACCCCCTCATTTTTTTAGCGTCAATCATGCTATGACTTTGGGTCCAATTCTTGCCAATTAGAATAATACTAACAATGTGACAGCTCTCATTTATACCAAACAAAAAGAAAAAATGATTTTATATTTTAAAATTATAGTTAATGTTTTTAGTTTGGAAAAGTGGTGAAGAATAATTGGGAAAATGGAATCTTTTAGGTGGTGTTGAATTTTTCCTTGAAATGTTAAATGAAATTCTAGAAATTAATAAATGATTTTTAGTCTACTTATTAAGATTAGCCCACCAGAGAAAGAAAAGGCAAAATATATGTTCAGCTTGCTATATTATATTCAGCTTCTGCTCTGTCAATATGAAAATTGCCCTGTAAGAAAATGGCATATATATTCAACTTCTACCATCTCAACCCACATGCGGTCTCAATGCCCCATGTATTCTCTCACCTTATGTTGCACATATTTCCCATCCTACCCCTCTTACGTGTCGATCTGGGTCATTAGCAATTATGTAGTAATAATTGATCGAAAACCACCAAACAATCACATGGAATACCATCATTTTTCTTTTTGACAAAGTTTGAATATGTATCATCAAAATAGTAGACAAGAGCTGCTTCAAACAAATTTTGTTCTACCACCATAGATATCCAACAATTTATTGGCTAAATTACAGTTGATCTCAATTCAAATAAGGAAAAATGAAAACAAATCGATTAAAAATGCAAAACATATTATAACAAGAATGCAACACGTCCCGATGATAAAATTACAAAGCAAAATTATATCTTCAAAAGCTTACCTGCAAAATAAAAGCAAATCATATTAATAGATTGGATGAAAAGACTTACCAAACATGAAACATAAAACATATTAAAATTGGAAAACATGAAATATTGTAATATCCTAACATCTTATTTGTAAAAGCTAAACTTTTTCCACCAGTTCAATCCAATGTCCTTTCTGCTTTCATTATTTTCCCGATAAAGTACTGTTAAATCAAAGAATAAAGCAATCAAAGCAACAACTGTTGTATGAGACATGAAGATCACAACCATTATGTCACTGAAATGCATTTCATTAGGAAAGAAAATTGTTCAGTTGCTAATAAACAGGGAGTGATTAATTTATTAGAAAATTGTTCAATGTGGAGCATCATATCTATATATATACCTAGGTTGGCATGTGTTGGAAAATGTCAGACATGGATATTTCAAGGAAGCCTAATATAAATTTTGTTTTGAAACTATTCAAGTTACAGAACTGGAGAAAGCTAAGACTAGTAAAAGAGACAAAGCTGAAGAGAACACAATATACAGCTACCACAATCGGTAATGAAACAAAAGCTGAAAAAGGCTCCAATTGGTAAGAGCCCATTGCCAAAAATACCACCTCAAGCACTAGAATAAATGCATAAAATGCATTCACATAAAACCAAACAAGCCCCAAATGGGTGTGATGACAAAAAAATAACCTTATCTTTTTTTCTCTTAGAAGTCCAAATACAGAAGATGTAGCACTAAAGTAAGCTACAACAATCCTTGAAAAAATAGTACATTGGAAGCTTGGAGACTCTTGCAAAGTCTATGATCCTCTTTTGCCAGACTAATCAACCAAAACTTTTTTTTTAAATATGGAAACACAACAAGCAGAACATAAGGACAAATGAAATTAAAAGAGTTCATCCCAAGACAGACATAAAATTAAAATTTTGCATAGTCAAAACATTTCTATTAAGTTCCTCTAAAGCAACAAATATTTTAAAAATTATATACAAATTCCCCATGCAACGAAGCATGACACAAAAATGTAAACCAAGTGTGAGACAAACTTTTTAAATGTTTTTCTATCCCATTACATGCTATTTTAGTATTGTGGTGTCATTTTGTGTTTGCATCCATGAAAGAACTTGCGATTGCAAATGCCAGTTTATTATATCTACATATGTGCTGCTCAAAAGGGATCTATTTTTGGATATTTAAGGTTAAATTTAAACAGACAAGAGTTCCAAGAATAGAGCATAAAAACAAAGACCAAGTTGCCAACATGTGCTCAAGAAATGTATGAAAAAGTTAAACACCCTGTCTTCTATGAATAAGCCTTTTAATCATAGCCACACAAAGCATAAAAGTTTCACCAGCTATATAAGTTGAAAGAAAGGGGGATTTAAAAGAAAATAAAATTGTATGAAACCATCATGTTAAAAGAAAAAAAAAAAAAAAAAGGAAATTTTGAGATGATAAATAGTGAATGAGAGAAAAAGGATGAAATCATTTTGATTTGTATGGTAATTATGGCATTGAAGATTCTTCAATTCATGCATCCAACATGGGATTGACTCAATCATTCCAAGCCTAATTGATGCACAGAATATTTCATTTAGGCACAATTTGCTTTGATGGTTTTACAATTTTCTTTGCTAGTTTATATCCAAAAACGAAAGGGGAAAATAAAAGGTGAAAGAACTGAAAGAAATTTAACTAACAAAATAAATAAAAAATGAATCAAAGACCATCACTTACCATAAATAAAGAGGTTCGACTCGAAGGAAGATGAAGATGGCGAATGAATGCTCAATTTTTTGTCGATTAAGAAGCTTGTTTCTAAGGTTCACTTTGGGGATAAATGTTGAGGAAAAAATCTGAAGTGAAAGAGAAGATGTAGAAGAGAGGCAGGCTATTTTGGTCCAAAAAGGGAAAAATCTTATTAGGACTGGTATTGAATAGTTAATTCAGACCCCTAGCCACTGAATTGCTATTACAGATCGTATTATAATAGAGTTTGATTCCATTCAGACTGTAATAGATTGTTACCTTAAACCAAACAATTGTTTATGGTGAGCCCATTGAATAGGGCTGGAATACATAGGCTATTCCATCCAACCAAATATGTTATAATTATATATGTTTGATTGGTCTTTTCGTTAACTTAACAAAATTTCAATCGAATTACATTGAATAAGAAAAAAAATTTACGATTTTAGAAATAATTTAATTGAGTCAATTTATTCGATGTGAAATTAAATTAGACGGTCGTGAGAATTATTCAACTAGAAAATTTGATTAAAAATTTTTCTTGAAAAATTAATTTGAAAAATCTAAGTGATTTTTTAAAATTAATTTTGATGAAGTAAAATTAAATTAATCAAATTAATTAAAATTAATATGATATTTTTAAAAATTAATTTTCAAGTCAGATAATTGTTCCAATGGGTAATTGAACTTGAAAATTGGACTATTCCAAAAATAATATTATTTTAATAATTTAATACTTGTTTTAATAATATTTATTAATTTAATATTAAAGTGATTATCTTAATATTAAATTTAATTTAATGATTATCTTGTGGATAAATATTTTATTATTTTAATAAGATTTAATATTAAATTTAATATAAATATTTATCATGATAAATATTATGTTAATTTAATATTAAAATGATTAAGTTTAATCGTAGTTGAACTCTCTAAACTCTCATTATATAAAGAGAGCCTTGAGTCATTATTTTGAAAACACACTTGAATTCAAGAAAAAGTTGTTGAGAGAAAATTCTCTGAAAATATTATTTCAAAAAATCTAAAGATATACCTTTTGATTTACAATTTGACCCAAAAGTTTAGAGAAATTGCGAAATTACCCCATTGATAATATTTTGAAATTTTTTTGATTCGAAGCGAGCCCACATTCGACAGACGTGAACTTGAGGATAGTGCAAAGGACTAATCAGTCGAAGTGTTCATCCTAGACGAATCGAAAAGGTACAATTTTGGTTAAGTGTTTATTACTTTAGATATCACAACCAAAAATCTTATTTTGAAAAAAAAATTAAAAGTCTAATTTTTTCCTAAATTTATTTTTCGCTGCGTTTTTAAACCTTTTTTCTAACAGCTTTCTTGAATATTCTCTGATGACCCACTCTCCTCTTCTTATAACTGATATATATAGATCTTAGAATGCCCGAAAAACTTAAAAATTGCGCTTTTCTACGTGTATTGAGTGCGAATTGCGAAATCCACATGGTCTAGCACACGCCCATGTGTGAGGGTCCAACCTGTGTGGCCCTTGTATCTTACTTTGATTTTTGGTTTTCGCTCGTTTTTCACCTATTTTGCTCTCAAATGCTCTCCTAAGTATAGAAATATGAATTTAAAATATTAGGAGCATAAAATTCACTATTTTACATCGAATAATCATCCAAAACGCATTAAGAACGAGATTAAAACATATTATTTTTGACACTTATCAAACTTACCGTATCATGTATATGTAATTCATAGCATATCCACATGACATGTTCAAGTTTAAATTCATGTACTAAAACACATCAAGCATACCTAATCCATACACCATATATTACATACCAAACCTTTCATACACTCCACATTTGCCACAACATCATACATACCATACGAACTAGAAAGTTTCCATTTCATTAACACATTAAGTCTATATACATGCCATAATCCTGACTCAAAATGATAAAAAAAGTAAAAAAAGCTATTGATTTAGTGATAGGATAATGTGAGCTTCAAAATGATCTAGTTTGACGAGATTCGCACGGTGGCGACCTACAAGGGAAAAGGAAAACAAACTAGGTAACCATATAGGATGCTTAGTAAGTTCATAAGCATTAAAAAAAAAAACTTACCTCATCTTTTATCTAAATACAATAAGCAACATTAACTTGACATAGTTTGGCTAAACATGCCAAAGCAAAGCATCAATAAGGTGAGTATTAACATGTAATCAAGCCATTTGACAACTCAATCACTTATCATACCAATTCATGTCATTTTATATAACTATTTCCAGATTTATTCATTCATTCAAGTGATAATGTAATCACATACATATTCATGATATTTTTCCAATACATTATTAAAGTTCAATTCAACATTTCTTCAAGTGCACATCAAGATCATTAATTCTCATTTCATATTTATCATTTCACATAAACTGTTTCACCTGATGAACCCTAGTAAAAGGACTTGGATACATAGGTAACTACACCACACCAGTTGCTCGTCCATGCTGAATATATATATTTGTGTCAAGTTGCCCGTTTGGGTTAAACCTTTCTATTGACACATCTGAATGCTTATCCAAGCTAAATATACATACATGTCAGGTTACCCATCCAGATTAAACCTTTAAAACGACATCAGGTTCCTCGTCCGAGCTAAACCTATGTTATATGTATTTGCGAGTTCGCAATAAATGTTGGATCTCGGTAACATTTGTAATCAATCTCATACAAGTGCGCACAAAACCCTATTGGTATGTCAATTGTATCATAACCTTTACTAATTTCAAATAAGTATCTATTACACATATTAACATTACTTTTCAATTTAGTCCAAATCTCACCATTTGAACAAATTTACAACCAAACACCTTATAATTACAATTCAAATACACAACAATCTATATAAATAAATAAAAATCATATGAATTTACCTGGCCAAAACAACAAAAAAGTTGAATCTTCAAGGACTAATCGACTATTTGGGCTTTTCCTTAATTATTATTGGTTTGATCCAATTCTTAATCTGTACAATTATTTCATTCAATCCATCAATATCAAACATTTATACAATATGCTATGACATGAGTGAACCTATACAATCTTATTTTTTGATACCCCTAAAGTTTTACTTTTTATTCAATTTAATCTCTAAAATCAAAATAACAGCATCTTTCAATTTTAAGCCACAATTTAAAATACAACTTTATTCATATTCTTTACAAACCCTCTAATTTATATTTATACTAAAATTTCACCTCAAATTCACATTTAATTCACTTTAGTCCTTATGTACAAAACTATCAATTAAACATTACAATCTAGTCTTTTTTTTTCATAATCCAAGCTTAAAATCTATCAATTAACGTCAATTTCTTCAAGAAATAAACAATAATAACTTTCAAAAATTTTAACAGTTTTACAAATTGGTACATGGACTAACTAAATCGAACTCCCATGACCTCAAAAACATAAAATTATAATAATAATAAAAGACTTGGAAAAGCTTACCAATTAGGGACCGATTTCTTTGAGTTAAAAATGGTTTTTCCCTTAGGTTTTCATGTTCAACGATGGAGAAAAAGAAATAAAGATGACAATTTTGTACTATCTCACCTTTATATACTTGGTTTAAATCTTAATTCATTAAACCTTAATTAATTAAACCTTAATCACAATTAATCAAAATTAGTGGATGTTAACATCATCATCCACTATTTGATGTAACAAAATGGCTTATTTACTATTTTGAATCTTTAACTAATTAAAAATCTATAGCAATAGAACTTTTACAATTTAATCCCTGCATCTAAACTAACTATTAATTCAACAAAATTAATGGACTAAACTTTAATATATTTTTATACAACTTCATACCCGGCTTACAAAAATGAAGTTTCGAAACTGTGTTTTTAGCACCATTGAAAATAAAACTCTTTCAAACTTTCTCACTCACTTTTTTTCATTTGCTAGTAGACAAAGCCATGGACCACATGGGCCAAATTCCTATTAATTTTCTACTATATAACACTGCCACACAAAGAAAAAAAATTACACCAATAATAAATTCAAAATCTAAACAAAAGTGTCAATATAACAAAAACAAACAAGAACCCAAACTAAAATAGTTAACTCAACATTAGCACAAAACCGGTAAGGTAAGGCATATATGTCATTTTTATAATTAATTAAGGGTTTAAGCCGATTTTAAAAAATATTTAGAGGAATAAACCTTTTTTGGGAAAGTGCGCCCAGAACAGTCAAAAAATTAACTGTCGACCCCAACGGTCAATAAAAACCTATAAATACCCCTCGCCCTTCATTTTTTTCACTATACTCTCTAAACTCTCTCAACTCTCTCAAAATCTCTCAAATACACAATCAATTTTTTTTATTTTCTCATTTTAATTATTTTTTATGTTTTCAAAAACACGAACAACTTTTTAACTTGATTTTTAAAAAATGGCCGCTCTTACTCCTGCTTCTGTACTTCAATCCGAAATTCCGCATATTTCTTATGCCCAATTAGCAATGGTAATACGAAAAATTAAATTTCGTTAATTTAAATATTTTTAAATTTATTTTTATTAATTTTAATTTTTTTTTTTTGCAAACAGGCTAATGATTGTGTTTTGGAAGGCTTCAAACATAATATGGGAAAGCCTCCGATCCTTGAAATTTGTAGTCACTTGCAAGTGGCTGGATTTTTACATGCGTCTCGCATGTTTGAGGGCTACAAACTCGATGTCCAACTAATTAGAGCGTTGGTGGAAAGATGGAAGCTCGAAACATACTTTCGACCTTCCATGCGGCGAGTGTACAATCACACTCGAGGACGTAGTGCTCTAGCTCGATCTGTCGGTGGATGGGCCAGTTGTCATAGGAGCATACGTCGTTGCTGGTAAAGTGGCCCTCTACAAGAACCTGTTAGGGAAGATCTCGGACCAGTTCGACAGTGGTCAAATCTCGATGAACTAGTTGAAGAAGAATTTTGACGTGCTTCTTGAATATGCAATGAACGAGGTCATACAACAATACACCCGAGTGTACCTTCTTAGGTTAATCGAGGGCATTTTAATTCCCGATAAATCTTGTAATTTGGTGCACGTAAGGTGGCTTTTACAAATGGTGTACTTTGAGGAGTGCGGAAAATTCAGTTAGGGATCTATCATACTCATGACGTTATATCGAGAGATGTGTCAGGTTACGACTCTGCACGCTGCGTCGACCGGTGGCTATCTACTACTGCTGTAGTGGTGGGCCTGGTGGTGACTACCATTTTTACATCCCTTACATTTTTTCGTTAGTAACGAGGTAAACATCATTTATTAACAAATACGTAGTATGTAAAGTATTTTTTATACGCTTCAACTAACACATCGCTTGTACAGGTGGAACCATGGGTCGAGCTACGTGGAAGTGCTTGATGAGTTAGAAGATATTAGGCTTTTGTTAGATCAACAGTCAAAACACGAGATTAGTTACTTATTCTTTCAAACTTATATTGATTATTTTATGATTAGTTATAAAAATCCATACTTAATGATATTTATAAATTTCCTTTTCAGTTTGAGTGGATGTTGTACGTCGACACCGATGTCATTTCTTGCATACCGCTAGAAGTGTTGGCCAACAGGCAGATGAGGGACGCAAAGGTGTGGATGGTAGTGTATGCGACTGTAGAAATGCACGAATCGGACCAAGTGTTGTGGCAGTTCGGGTGGAAGAAACTAATTTCGCCTCCACTGAATGCTTGAAGGACCTGTATGCGATTGACATTCGAGGGAAGGACGACATCGACTGGTCGCAGTGACACCAAGAGTACATTAAGGCGTGGGATCATAGAATAAGAATTCTACTCAATGAACACGGTGATAAATGATGACTACATGTCATGGTTTAGAGCCATCGACAAGCCGTATATGCTAACACTGAAGCAGAGAAGTCAAAAAATTCGACAGAAGAGGCAAAGTCGATCGCCACAGCGTCGTAGGAGGGGACATGGTCGTACGATGGGTCCATCATCTGTTCCGATAAAAAATGTGTCGCCTATGTCTACGGCATATCCTCCTCCAGGTCAGTTCCCTCCACTTATTCCCATTCAATTAACTAACCTCACGTATTATTCACAAGCATCACCGTACTATGGAGCATCGCCACACGTGGTCGGTTTTTTAGTTTATGCAGGTACCTATTTCGTGCCACAGACATCTCCCGCATACTACACCTCGATACAGATGTCGATGTCAATGTTGATGTTGGGACAGACGTCGACTTATGCACCGTTACAAACGACGATACCAACGCAGATGCTGACCTAGATTTCAGCCTAACAGTCGATGACGGGTACCTTTTCGACGTACCCGGTACCTCATGGTTATAGCCCTATAGTGGGTCAAACACCACGCGCATCGTTGTTTTACGCTGATGGATAATTGTCGTAACGATCAAATGAGGGAGTGGCAGATACACAATGACAAGCGAGGACGATAACTCAATCGACGGACGAAAAAAATAATGATGTTGCTTAGAGGGTCGGGGTAAGGCCGTATTCAGTTGATTACTACGATGATGACGAGGAAGTCTACAAGCTTGCAGTTCCGGATATACCTTCAAATGCACCTCAAGTTGCACCTCTAGCTCCACCTCTGGATTACCTTGCGGTTGTATGGCCTGCGGTACGCAGAAATCCTCCACACAATTGTCGTCCATCGCCTTGCGGCACACATTCTCCTCCTCCACAATCCAATTGATTCGAGCCGATTGATTGATGTATTTTTTAATTTTGTGATGTAAAAAAAACATTTTATTAATAAATAAATTGATGTCTTTTATTCATACAATACTTTTGTGTTTATAAATTTTATAATGTAAATAAATAAATAAGTAAGTAAATAAGTAAATAAATAAATAACTAAGTAAATAAGTAAATAAATAACTAAATAAATAAAATAAGTAAATAATTAAATAAATAAAAAAATAATTAATTAATTAAATAAAATAAATAAATAAATAAAATATTTCTAAATTTTATGGAAAGCTCGTCCAACTAGGCGTGCTTTTTGGAAAGCTCGTCGTACTAAGCAAGCTTTCCTTACACATGTCAGGAAAGCTCGCCCAACTGGACGCAATTTTCTCAAAAACGACTTATTCCCCTAAATATTTTTAAAATTGACATAAACCCCTAATTATTTTTTAAAAATGACATATTCTTCTTAAAAAACCCACAAAACTCGTAATAAACAAACTCTAACATGGCACTATGGAAAATAACGCATGAACCATGTTTCAAAACTATTTTTGGTTGTACCTGTGTGTTGATTTAATGGTTAAGATGTTCATCACCTTAAGTGTAAGTTGGGTTTGAATCGCACTAGTCGCATTATTATTAGGGTTTTTCCCTCCTTTTATAATTCATCAAAAAAAAAACTTTTTTCAACCAACATTTGCACAAAACACGGATCAAATTTGTATAAAAAGGTAATCATTAATAAAAAATATATATATCAAAATTAAGCATAATATTACAATAGATGATTACATGGAAAAAGTTTAGGTGGATTGCCGACTGTGCAATCCGTTAGAGGATGACAGAAAATTTAACAGCAATTACTAATTTGTAAATTTCTTTTATTTAAAGTGACTAAAATGAAAAAAGAATGTAATGATCAGAATATGACAAATTCTATTTTAAAGTAATTATGAGTGTAATTTACCTTTTTTTTTTTTTTTTTTTTATAATAAAAGAGGCGTTATATAACCTTAAATCAAATAGATACCTTACTTTTTTATAAAGATACAAATACAATTTTAAAAATATTTTTATTATTTTATAATTTTACATAAAATCTAAAAAAATATATACAGGACCAAATTTAAAACCAAAATACAATAATTTTTATTCTCTTAACTTCACTCTTTCAACCAAATTCATATTTAATTTGTATACCAATTTTTTTATAAATTTTATTACATAAAAGTTTTACTCATGATACATAATTCAATTAATTTTATTTAAATAAAATAAATTAACATTTTGGAAAAAGAAAATAAATTAAATTTTAATTTCTCATTAACCACATAATAATTTTTTTTAACAATCTTATTATAAGTTCTGATCATATCTGTTCTTTTTGACATAATGTCTAGAACTATTCATAACCCCTCTCCAACCCATAGCTCGAACACATATTCTCCTACATTGACAACAATATTTATATCAATCGAGCTAATATTCAATCGACATAAATAATAACATTTAAATTAACCAAATAATGGATCTTAAATTTCGACCCAACAAACCCTACAACTAAGTCTACTTTTTGAAGAGCGAAAATGATGGTTGCTTGTAAAACCACATATTTTAAGTCCCATCCTCAACCAAAACTTACCACTACGTTTGGTTCACTGTAATAAAATAAGATCGTAATGAAATAGAGTTGTAATCAGTAATTCAATTATTTGATTGAATGGAAATATGTTGTACTAACATAAGGAAAAAGCTTAAATGACTAGAATACCCTTAACAAAAAAAATTTTAAGTAGATGGTTATTGTAATTGTTATTAAATTTTAATTTTTTTCATTAATAAAATAATAATTTTTTTTAACAATTTCAATACACGCTCTGATCATATATGCTCTTTTTGATACAATACCTAAAACTACCCATAACCCCTTCCCCAACCTATAACTCGATCCATATTCTTCTACATTGACAACAATATCTATATCAATTGAACTAAAAATTCAATTGACATCGAATTATAACTTTTAAATTAACCAATTAATGAAACTTGAAATACCCTAGCCCTGCAACTAACTCTACTTTTTGAAGAGCGAAAATGAGGTTGCTTGTAAAACAACATATTTTAATTCCCACTATCAACCAAAACTTAAATGCTTCTTGTTTTCCCTTCACTAGTTTAAGTACAGTTCATTTATGTTCATTACTCACAAGCTTGGAGAACCATACAAGTCCCTTCTTATCTTGCAGAGAGAATATCCAATGGAAGGCTACAAGAATTCTTCTAAACACATAGCAGTGTTGGCTTTCCCCTTCGGCACCCATGCTGTCCCTCTTCTCAACTTCATCCGTCAGCTATCAGATGCCTGCCCCGACATCATGTTTTCCTTCCTTAGCACCCAACAATCAAACAACTCAACTTTTCCAAAAAGTCTTGATAAAATTAAGCCTTTTAATGTATGGGATGGATTACCTGAGGGGTATAGTATTAGGGGGAATCCTCATGAGCCCGTTGATCATTTCCTGAAGGCAGTTCCTGGGAATTTTATGAAGGTTATAGATGTTGTTGTGTCTGAAACTGGTAAACCAATTGATTGTTTGATAACAGATGCATTTTATGCAGCTGGGGCTGATATCGCGGATGAGCTGAATATTCCTTGGGTGGCGCTTTGGTTGGCTGGCCCTAGGGCACTCTTCCTTCATGTCCACACCGATGTTATTCGCCACCATGTAGGAATGAATGGTAAGGATACTTATGCTTTCTAGCTTTAACTGTTTTAAATAATCTCGGTAATTATCATATACATAATGTCTAGAATTATTCATAACTTCTTTTCAACTCATAAATAAAAAAATACGCTTCAATGCACTCGAATCCGCGTCCTTCTGCATTGACAATAATGTGATGTCAATCGAACTAAAACTTAATCGAATTTAAGTTTAATTTTTGCTTTAGGAAGATAGATGTTTTGGTTTGCTAGTTTAATATTTTTCTAGTTAAAAAGTTTTTAATCACCTTTTGTGGTAGGTAGGCTATGAACTGTTTTTTTATTATTATTATTTTGGGAAATATTGATGATATTTATTAGGTAGCTGGACATTAAATATCTTTAATATACAACAACAATTCAACTTTTGGTTAGAATTATACATCCGTCGGTTGATTGCAACCTATATGATTTTAAATATTATTATACATTCATCTAGATCTATCTATGGGTCAGATACTCAGTTTAATTTAAAGGTTTGTTTGAAAAATGAAAAGATTTTGATAAAAATATAAAATTAAAAAATGAATTTAGATAAATAAAAATAAGGCCAGTTTAGAGAACAAGTCGAGTCTCGATAAGGCTTTTTTGGCTCAGGCTAAGCTTGACTTGAATTTGTAAAATGATAAATATATATATATATATATATATATATGTTCTTTTCATGCTATTTTCTTATTATTTTCTCACTGTTTTGCTGTCATTTCATTATTACGTTGCTACTATTTTGTTGTTATTATTTGGACACTGTATAACTTTTATTTTATTATTAATTTTGTCACTATTTTATAGGCATGTTATTTAAGTATAAAGATTTTTTTTAATTTATTTTCAATTTATTGAGAAACATTTATTTTATTTTTTAGTGTTTTTGATGTATTATATATTTTTAAAAATAATATAAAAAATTAATACGGACAAGCCAAACTCAAATTTTAGCATTTTTATCCGAATCGAATTTGGACAAAATTTTAAGCTCATTTTTCAAACCAGACTCAAGCCTATCAAATGGGCGTAAAATTGTCAAGATCCGACCCGACCCATGGACAAGTCTACATTCATCTATATCTAATATTTTTCTAACTCTTTAATTATAATTAAAAATTTTAATTTAATTATTATATTTTTGAAAAAAAATTAAATAAAAAAACATAGAAAAAAATTAACAAATAAAATAGGAATAACAATCTTAAAAGGAAAACCTAACCATTTTTAATCTAAGGATGGATTCTCATTTTGAGAGTTCTCATTATAGTTGCCACTAATAAAATAATTTCAGATGAAAAAATTATTTCATGACAACCAAAACATAAATATTTAACACAGTTTTTTTTTCAATTTTAATCAAATTGATAATGTTGTCATTTATATGAATATTCATAAAATTGCAGGCCCGGAAGACAAACCACTTGATTTTCTTCCTGAATTTGCTGGCATTCGTGCTGCTGACTTACCTAATGGAATAACCTCAGTAGACATTGATGCCCCCATGCCAGCATTGTTGCATAAAATGGGAGTGTCACTGTCACGCGCCACGGCAATTGCCGTAAATTCATACGAAGACTTAGATAATGCAGTGGTGAACATGCTGAAATTAAGATTCAGTACGTTCCTCAACGTTGGTCCCCTCAATCTGCTATCAGTTTCCAGTTCCACAGCGGATGACTCGCATGGGTGCTTGGATTGGGTGAGCAAGCATGAGGCAGCATCGGTGGTATACATAAGCTTTGGAAGCATGACAACCCCAGCACCTCATGAGATACAAGCATTATGTGAAGCCCTGGAGGAATGTGAGTTTCCGTATCTTTGGTCTTTGAGGGGAAATCCTGAGAAACAGCTGCCACTAGGATTCCTGGAAAGAACTGGCTCCAAAGGAAAGATAGTCCCATGGGCTCCTCAGAAACAATTATTGGAACATCCATCAGTTGGGGTTTTTGTAAGTCATGGCGGATGGAATTCAGTCCTGGAAAGTATTAATGGAGGTGTGCCTATGATCTGCAGGCCATTTTTTGGAGACCAACAATTGAACACTCGTTCTGTGGACGTTGTATGGGGATTTGGGGTGGAGTTAGAAGGTGGAACATTGACAAAAGAAGGAGCAAAGAAAGGATTGAAGTTGATATTGTGCGGCCAAGAAGGGAAGAAAATGAGAGAGAAAATCAGAGTTCAAAAATAGCTGGTTCGCAAGGCTGTTGAACCAAATGGTAGCTCTATTGAAAATTTCAAAACACTGGTGAAACTTGTCTCCAACACTTACCACCAAGTTGATTGAACCAAGAAACACAAGTGGTAGGATAATAATGTTGTTGGGATGTCGAGAATCAAAGATGATCATCATTTGAGGTTCTCTCCCAAAGCACATTTACCTTCCTATCTGTGTCTGTTCTTTTCGGTGTAGTTTTGGTATCGTTTGCCAAATTATTATCGTCCTTGTCTTTATCTAATTTAAATAAAATTGGTAAATGGTTTGAGCAAAAACCTCAAGGCTGGTAACTGTGGACCAAGCCTTACTCACATGCTGTGCTTGCTCTATAATCTGTCATATACCAGCACTGGTACTCATTTTGCTCTTCCTCCTGCAGATGTGGGAGAACCCATTACTACTACCATCATCATCATCATGATGAAAGCAAAAGAACAGCAAAATCCTTTCTCAGGAGTATGATGCTGTGGACTTAAAAGAAACTGAAAAACAGAAGAAAAAAACATGATCAAAGCCCCCTGGATTTTTTTCCGAGGGCTTTGGCTGTAATTCATACACTTTTCAGTCTAAAAACCCACCTTAAATCAAAATAATTAGCTTCAATGTGCAACATTAGTACCATTTGTCTCACAAGAGTACCTCAAGTAGAATCCTTAGAATTCACAGAACCAACGAGAAAATGAGAAGAAGAACAGAAGTCAATCCGAATGGCTTCTGCGCGTACCATTCAGCAGATCCATAATAGGGCTGGATCATTATATGAAATTTGCAATTTCCATCTGGAGTGGGATCTGTTTTTGTGATCATTGAAACATTCGGAAATTTGCAGGCTTCTTCAAGCTGGTTATTCTTCTGAAAGTAACTGTTAAAGGCAAAAGAAATGTTCCCTCTAGCATCTAGATTTCCGCAAGATGTCCCGTAACCAAGGCAAGTGCAGTCGGCAGAAGCACATGCGTAGCTCACACTTGGTTCCACTTGTGGATCATCTAGTCTGGCTGAAGGCTTCATCACACACCACTTCTTCTCCAAGTATTGTACACCTTTTGCAGGAATTAAAGCTCCCGAGTTTGTAGTACCAAGGTTCAGAGGGTATTTGGCCTGCCCATCGAATGTAAAGATCCCCCAGTGGCGTTCAAAATTTCCTGGAGCAATGCTTTTAGCATCCTCATCAATCAAGCTAAATAAATATGCATCTATTGGGCCAGGTCTCATTGGGGTTCCTCTCCCACCTGAAATATGAGACATAAAACCTTGATTGAACCGCCGAGCATACTCTGTGTTAGCATTTCGGTCTCCATCAGTGGGCCACCCAATCTCACCAACTATAATGGGCAAATCTGCAAATCCATTCTTTTGTAATGCATGTGCAAGGGTATCAAGGTTAGCGTCAAACATGTTGTAATATAATGTCCCACCATCACTTACTGGCGATGCATTGCCATCAAAGAATGCATACTCAACTGGGAAGTTGGGATCAGAATAGAGGCTTATAAAAGGATAGATGTTCACAGTGAAGGGTGCAGCACTAAGACTCAAGAAGTTGACAATTGTAAGCATGATGTCTTGGATGTCAGCACGGAAGTCCCCACCAGACGGAGAGCCATTTGTACTTTCATAAACATCAGCATTGAGGGGAACAGTGACTTTTACTTGGTTGTTATGCCCAGCTTTGACCAGCGCAGACTGGATGTTCCGAAGAGCAGGGAAGGTTATTCCAAGGTAGCTTCCATTATATGTCTCCAAGAAAGGTTCATTACCAACAGCTACATATCTGTAGGGAAAGCCGAAGCTAGAAATTTATGCATGGTCCAACATCTTGATGTTTGCCAAAAGTTGTAAATACATCTTAAGGACTGTCGATATTTAAATGGTTAGGAAGGAAATAGTTATCATTAGACATGCAACAGTCCATACCAAGTTTTATAATCAATTGTTTTGCCTCATGTAAATGTGGCTAAAAGGCATTTAGTCATTGAAGAGTTTCTTGTTAAAGAACTTTGTAACAAGTTTGGCTGCCACTTCTAGTAAAAGGCTTTGCACACGGGCCGAAACTTGCACCCCAAGTCTATTTATTTTATTAATATTTAATTATAGGATTAAATGAATAGTTACTTGACAATCAAGTAGCTAATACTAAAATCATTACACAAGCCACCTAGCATGGCAAGTAGTTTGACTAGTTCTTAGAAGGTTTAGGTTGCTTGCATAGCAATACAAGTGGCTAGGCCTTCGAAGGAAGTTTGCAAGATTAGCATAGACATGTATTTGGCCAACCACCCAAGGGAGATTGTAACTTTGATTTTTTTTTAGTAAAATACTCCAAGTGAGTTGTTTTTTCTGATCATATTTGTTTTTTTTTACTTAATGTCTAAAACTATCCATAGCCCCTCCCCAACCCATAAATAGGAAGATAACGTGCTTCGGAACACTCGAACCCACATCCTCCTACATTGGCAACAATGTTCATGCAAATCGAGCTAAGACTCAATCGGCTGATTTCTTTTATTCTTAATCTTATTGAATTTTCAAGATTTTTGAAGGTCTCCAATCTCTTTGCGCCACAAGCCTTCTTATTGTTCAAGAAGTCTCTTTTGGCCTACCTAGCTCTTAAGGATTCTCTTTTCTTCTTCTCTTGAATTCTTTTTGTTTTCAATTTTGAAATTTTTCTATTGAATTTTAATTGTACTCTTTGTTGAAATTTTAGAATTGAATTCAAAGTTCTTTGGTGCTTAAACTTCTCCTGCACTAAGTTGCTTAGGAAGCAAGAAAGTGTCTAAAACTTTTGAGTTAGTTGTTCAAGCTTTCAAATTTTAAACCCTGAGTTTCCCCATCACTTTCTTAAGTACAATTGATAATTAAATTTTAGAAATTTTATTTCTATTTTGAAACAAAAATCCTAATTAATTTTTTTTAAATATTTTGAAACTAAGCATGTTTTGGTGGCTTAAAGCCTTTTGCTACAAGTACTAGATTAACTATAAGTGTACTCATCCGTTTTACGGTCTGAAGCCAAATCTATTCAAGCCAAGGTGGTACTCAAGTTAAAATTTCATATTTATCACACCTTTCATTTCTTTTATGAGTTTACATTTGGAATACTAGCAATATGTAAATCAGTGAACCAGATGACAACATCTCATTAAAAGCTCTTATTAAAAATAAATATAAATAAATACCTTATTTATAAGCCTTGGGTTTTCATTACCCAAATTGAAAAATTATATTCTGACGGGCTCAAACAGTGTGACCCTCAATCCCTATTCTCATTATTATATAAAAAAAAATATTCAAATATGAATATTTTAAAGGCTAAAATATGTTATCAGTCCTTGAACTTATCCGAAACTTGAGATTTAACCCTTGCACTTTAAAAGTTAAATTTAAATCCTTCAACTTTTTCAATTTAAAAATTCTAATTCAATCATTACGTTGTTTGTAGCTTCTATCAAAATTTGTCAACTTAACATGTTTGCTTTTTGTCAATAATATATAATGTCATATGAGGGCACTATAATCAACAAACGAAAATAAACAAATTTTAACGGAAAATGGTAACAATGTTAATGATAGGACTGAGATTTTTAAATTAAAAAAAAAAAGGTAAAAGAACTTAATGTTTAACCTTTAAATTACAAAAACTAAATTTTAAATTTTATTTAAATACAGGGACTAATAGAAACCGATTTTAAAAATAAAATTGAGTTAACATGTTTTACATCAAATGATAAGTAGTTCTCCACTTATTTGTGTCATTCAAAGCTTTTTTATCTAAAGTTTTAAAAACAAATTCAATATTTTATAAGAACACTCTGTTTTCTTCCTACACACGCAAGACAGCCTTGACCCTGACTTCACCAAACAATATAATAATTCAGTTCAATAAACTACTACTATTAAAGTGAGTTTGAATGGACGATAAGATTCAATGCATTTAACTTATTTTTTATTTTACGGTATAGTATTTAATCTCACCATCATTATTGTTTTTACACTAACAACAGTTAAAAGCACTGACTATCTAATCCTACTCCAAGAGTGAGTTTGGATAGACGGTAAGATGCGATGCCGTACGTTTAACTTACTTTTTATCTCACGTTACAGTGTCTAATCTCACTGATACAGCTTTACACTAACTAACCGCAAAGAAAGGCACCTCCCATCCAATCACACCTAAGAATATTGTTTTACAAGTACAAATAATACAAAACAACAGAAATCAAAAGCAGAGAAAAGTTTAAATTACAGATAAGGCAACTAGAAGGGTCTCAACTCAACAGCATATATATAAACAAGTATGTTCAAAGCTGAAATGAATTGATGAAGCAGCTAAGCAAGATGATGATAGTAAGTGAAAAAGAAAGAGAAAGCTGACCTAATGTTGACATTATTGGAAGTTATATGTTGGGTGACATTTTTTGCAACCCATTTCTCAGCAGCCTTCATGCTGCCACCCACAATAGCAAGCATGTCATTTGGGATTCCCACCATTACCTCAATCCCAGTCTTACCCAGAGACTTGAGTGTATCATAATCTGCATCAAACAGCTTCACTCTTTGAAACCCATTATCCCTCAGCAACCTTACTATAGTGTCTGGGAGCAGAGGGTGGGATGCCTGGGTTCCCCAGTTCACACCAATTCCACTCACACTCCACAACATCATAAACAAACATACTAACCCAATATTAACTCTATCTGCTACTCTAACCCACCCCATTGTCTTCCTCTATGTCTACTCTGATGGGAGATTATACAAAATGGTTAGAAATGTTTTGATCCGAGGCCTAATATTGGCAAAACCCTTCACCACAGAAACCAATATCAGGAAAATGAAGTCAAAACCATATTACTGATATGGGAAAGAAGAAGTGAAATCTACTATACAGCTAATGAAAAAAGGCTCCGCTTATGGTTTAACCTTATTAAAGAACAAATATTTGCACTACAGTAGTAGGAACAGCTCAAAATCCCGGCAGGCAGAGATTCTATTGAAGTTAACAAAAAGGGAAAACAAACATTAGTGGTAGGAAGCAGTGAGAATGAAACCCAGAATAATATTTGATAGCAGTAGAAAGGAAATCAGAAAAGTGGGAAGAAAGGGGGTCTAAAATGAAAATGTGATATTAAAAAGAAAGAAAAAGGAGAGGCGATGCTGGCGGGCAGGCGGGCATGAAAAGGGGGGTCTAAAATGAAAATGTGATATTAAAAAGAAAGAAACAGGAGAGGCGATGCTGGCGGGCAGGCGGGCATGAAAAGGCCTTTCCAGCCGTTGGAATGAGAACTAAGAAGAGGATTTAAGAATATAAGCCTCCACCACCGCTTGCCCCTCCTCTAAAAAGCGAAACAACAGTAGGCCAGAGTGAGCGAGAAAGAGACTAAGCAAATAAAAAGGAAAGGATTGAGCCAAAAAAAAAGAGGGTAAGCTAAACAAAGTAAAGGTGGGTAGTGGAACCTACATCTAGTTGTCATGTGAAAAGTCAGACAAGCACGAAATCCAAAACCAATATGTCTTTTTTTGCAGTTACAAATTACAATACAAAATCACTGCCACAGTACAGGCTTTGGCACCGCAGCTCTGGTTTGACGGGGACAACACGCCCATCGTTTATTCAAGAGCTGAGGTGAGGTGAGGTGAGAGACCTTATACTGCACTTTAGATGGATGCGTTTCATTTTTTTTATCTCGTATTATAATATTATTATAATAATTATTTTATTGTTTTCTTAATTTTTACACTAATTATAAATAAATATATAATACATCTAAAGAGGTCAATAAGTGAGCAAATGGAATGCAATATAACTTTAGCTTTATTTGCTGACAGTTGCTGGGTTAAGAAAGCTAAACTATGCTATGTTGGGGTTGGGTTATGGTACAGTTTAAGCTCTTTCTTTGCTTATTTGGACCTCACAGATTCCACTTTTCTTTCCTGCATTGGGTTGCATTCGCGTACACTAATACACAGTTGAAAAATAATTGTATAAAATTATGATTTCACCGTTATTTTTATTTTTTAATAAAAAATAATAAATTAATTTTTTTTAGTTTTTTTTTATTAATTCATAAATCCCTTTATTTTGTCATTATATTTTATTTTTTTAATAAAGATTTTGAGCATACAACTCTAACAATTATGTTTAAGTTTATATTTTGATTAGTTTGTATGGTTTAAGTTATTTGGGATTGTTATGAAATTTATTTGGGATTGCTATGGAATTTATAATTTGTTTGAGATTCTTTTTGTTGAAGTTCTTAGATATAATTAAATTGTTGTGAATTTGTTATATTTTATTTGTTTGGATTTTTCTTTAATTACTTTTGTTAATTTATTTATTGTTAATTATGAATAATTTTATTTAAGATTATTTTTTGTTTGATTTTATATTGTTAGAGTGTATGATTTTGAAATAAAATAAAAAGGTAAAATAAGCGATTTATGAGGCGAAAAATCATATTGCACAAGTTGAATCTGTATAGGATTATATTTCTTCTATTAGACGTCGATTATAACAGGATTGTTTAACCCTTAAATAGATGTAGTCGAACTCTTTTTGTATTGTATGTTTTTCAACGTACTGAATTTCTCTTATTCTACTCGTGATTTTTTTTCGATAATAGTTTTCACGTAAAATTTGTGTGTTCTGGTTTTTCTTTTTTATTGCTTTGCGACCATTCTAATTTCATTATCGATGTTTATTATAACAAATATTATTTTTAAAATTTTAATTTTAGCACATTCAAATTCAGATTTTTGCGAATTTAGATAGCAAACATATAATTAAAAATGTTAAATTCAGTTTTTTTTTTTGTAAATTTTGATATCCTATGGATAATGATATTTGATTCGAATTTGAAACATAATACTAAGCTAATAAAAGAATTTATATTTTTTTGGCAGATTGCAGGTTCAAATAATTAAAAAATGAGGATATTTGACCCACTATCATTCCTATTTCCTCGTATAAGATGACTTGGTATATTAAATTGAAGACTAATTTTTCACGATGACTACGCGAGAATTTTTTCCAAGACATTTTAGTGATTCTACCAATTGGAGTTCTTACAACAGGTCATGTTCGATGAATTTGCTTCCAAAACAAACCCCTATTGTTATCTTCAAGTATCTCACATGCTTCAACCTATGGAACTAGTTGCATGCAAGGGCAAAATTAGAATTTTTTTGAGAGTCGAAATTAAATTATAATTTTTACGATAGTAAAATATAATTTTATAATTTTTAAGAAATCAAAATTTAATTTTAACTTTATTAATTTAAATTTTTAAAAATTTTTGATAACTTAAAAAAATTTATTTTTAATAAGCTACAATCTTTGCCAAACTCCCTGAATTCGCCATTCATTATATACATCCAATGCATGAAGGCTTAACATGTGCCGGCCTCAATTGCATTTCCTATGCCTGTTTTGGCAATATATTAATTAAAAACATTTGTAACTTTTTTGGCTAAACATTGCTTTGATGCATAAAGATTTCATAATTGCAATTTATTTGTAATATTATCATGAAAGAAAACCTTGACAATACTATTAGTTAGTATGCGATTTTGCTTTATTAGCTCATATATCCCAAGTGCAATCCAATTGCCATTAGAGCATATATTCCGTCACTATAGTATATATATTTTCTTTTGTCGTTTGAATTTTAGTTCGATTAGTATGTATATTATTATCAATACAGGAATATATGGGTTCAAATGCATTAAAACACATCATCCTCTTATTTATGGGCTGAAGAAGGATTATAAATAATTTTAAATATTGTATCAAAAAGAGAAAATATAATCAGAACTTATAATGAGAATATTTAAATATATATATATAATTTCCGCTGCACAGTATCATGAGCAACTTAAATGAAAAATGTATTTTCAAGAGTTTAATCAATTAATTAATCATAATTAAACATAAAATTAAGTAAAAACACGGGCTAGATCAGTAGATATTTGTGTCCGAAGATCTATTAGTACCAATAAACATACATACATACATACATACATGGAATCTCAGACCGTGAAATGGAAACACTCTTTTCTCTATCTCGCCTGTATCTATGCCATCCTCTACTTCCTCCACACCAATTTACTGCTCGACGACCGACCTATTCGCATCAAGAAGTGGCCTCATCTTCCTCTCAGGTTCCGCCACGATGGTACTTTCAAGATCCTCCAGGTCGCCGATATGCATTTCGGCTCTGGTCTTCTCTCCCGCTGCCGAGACGTGCTGCCCTCCCACTTCCATTACTGTTCCGATCTCAACACCACTCGATTTCTTAAAACCATGATTCAGCTTGAAAAACCTGACTTTGTTGCCTTTACGGGTACTTTGTCTTTCTTTCTTTCTTTAATTTATTTTCATTTTTACTTGATTATGCATAAGTTTTGATTTAAGCTTCATTTTGGAATGCTTTAGCAAAAAAATTATTAACTTAGAAAGTTTAAAAAGGAGCATTCATGAGCTCAGTTGAATTTAATTCAATTTCCCCGACTTGCTAACAAGTTTGTAAATGGATCTAAGAGTTGTTAATTTTTTCACAATCTAAGTGCTGAAATTGATGAGCAAATTTGTTAGTTGCTTTGTTTGGATTCAAGCAAAACTCTTGATCTAAATATAGGATACAAATATGCATTGGAAATGTTTTGAGATTTGGAAATCTCTAGGTCGTATTATTTTGGAATCTGACCAACTGTTGACTCTAAGTAGGATTCACATTTGAAGATGAAATTTCCTACTATAATGTTAATTCCATTTTCTTTAGGGTTGAAGCTAAGGTTGAACATCTGTATAACAAGATTGGCATAATGAATATCTATGTTCTAACTTGATGGGAGTGTTAATAGCCTGTACATAGCTGATTTAAATAGCTAATTTGTGGGCTGATTTGAAGGGATTTAGAGAGATTTTATATTCTTTCCTTTTTAGGCATACAATAGCTTCTATAAATTTTTACTTTGAGATTAATGCAAAACATAACATTCTCTTAATCTCGTCTGTTTATACAAAAATTGAAATAATCACAATTCTTCAATCTAGTCATCTGAATTATTTGTCCTTTTCGAAACTATTTGTTTATGCCAATTTGTCAATTTTGATTCGATTTCTTCTTGATTTTGACCATTCTCTCTGTTTTGTCAGCATGTAATTTATTGTTTGAAGCTTAAAGGTTTGTGTTAAAGGAATAACTTAATTGTTAAAGTTGTGTGATCTAAATTCCGTCACTTGTTAAAAAAATAAAATATAGAGGCAAAATAACGAAAAATAAAATATAGAGGCAAAATAAGGGATATGTGGGAGCGAAAGACCGAGACACCATGCCACACAAGTTGAATCTGTATAGAATTATACTACATTAATTAGAATAGGGTTTTTTCAACATTTAAATAGATTTAGTATATTAGTTTTTCAACATTAGTGAAAATTTCCTCTGTGCCCGTGATTTTTCCCAAAAAAGTTTTCCACTTAAAATCTGTATTCTTATTTTCTTTTCTTATTGTTTTACAACCATTCTATCGTCATTATCGACCTTAGTTTTAACATTAATAATTGTTATATTTCTGAAAAGAAAGTCAGAAGTAATGTAATAACGAACAAGCTTGTTTTCTCTGTCTTTTTCTCTTTTTATATAATGCCTACCTCTATTCGTAATCCTTTTAACCCCAAATTCATGTCTTGCTAACTGAGCTAAGGCTCAATTTGCATTCTATTAAGTTTTTAGTTCTTCAAAGATGCTAATTTCATGTTTTCGGAAAAAGAAAGGGAAAAGAAAGTGGATGCAATAAACTCAGATGAAAGAAAATTTTATTTGTCGCGAACATACCAACTCAATCACATATGTAGTATAAATACCTTTCTCATATATGTTGAATCATTTTGTTGTTTAAGCGTGCTCATGGTAACAAGAGACCTTCCTTGGTCGATGCTTAAAACTTTTACTCTTTACCACTCTTTTTGGGTCATGTTAGTCCCTGAAAATCTACTTTGTATTCTTTAAACCAGGGGACAACATATTTGGTCCAAGCACTACTGATGCTGCTGAATCTCTACTAAAAGCCTTTGGTCCAGTAATGGAATCAGGAATCCCATGGGCAGCTGTATTAGGAAACCATGACCAAGAATCTTCGATGACTCGTGAAGAACTGATGTCTTTCATCTCACTAATGGATTACTCACTGTCACAAACTAATCCACCTTCTAAAGATATCAATAATGCCAACAGAGGCATGTTCTTAGATATTGATGGCTTTGGAAATTATAATCTCAGTGTTTATGGTGCTCCAGGTTCCCATTTGGTAAACACTAGTGTCCTCAACCTTTTCTTTCTTGATAGTGGAGACAGGGAGACGGTTCAAGGAGTTCGAACTTATGGATGGATTAAGGAATCTCAACTTAATTGGCTTCGCAGTGCTTCACAGGAACTTCAGGTAGCATAAACTAAGCAATGATTATGAAATGTTTTAAGCCACATAAAATGTTTTAAGCAATGATTATGAAATGTTCTTTTTTTTCTTTCCAATATAAAATGTTTTTAAGCCATTACAAATTATAAATGTGAAATATTATACATTACTGACTTTCCTAGAACTCTTATCATATGCATATGTATTCCGTTGTTAATCCTGACCACCATTACTTGGCATGTTCTTACAATTTCTTAAAGGTGGTTCATTAGATTTAGATTTCAATAACATGCTGCAGTTGACTTACTAACAGGTTCAAAATCAAGAGGTCAATTATGTAATAAAAACTCAGCCTGTGGATCCGTCAGCAGCGCTGGCATTTTTCCACATTCCAGTTCCAGAGGTTCGGCAATTATACTACCAAAAGATTGTTGGTCGGTTTCGGGAGGGTGTGGCTTGTTCATCGGTGAACTCAGGGGTCTTAAAGACATTGGTCTCCATCAAAGATGTAAAAGCTGTTTTCATAGGCCACGATCATACTAATGACTTTTGCGGGAATTTAGAGGGAATATGGTTTTGTTATGGTGGAGGCTTTGGGTACCATGGCTATGGAAGAACTGGCTTGGCAAGGAGAGCTAGAGTCATATTGGCTGAACTTAGGAAGGGTGTTAAGGAATGGATGGGAGTGGAGAGGATCAAGACATGGAAGCGTGTTGATGACGAGAATCTGAGCAAGATTGATGAGCAAGTCCTGTGGGAGTTGTCGCCATCTAGATAATTCTCTTTCCAAGTAGTAAGGTACTTCATATCTGTAACCAAATCATGTTGTAATATATCTGTAACAAGGTCAAGTTCTATACCAATAATCCGGTGTTTATTTGTGATTGTATTTGTTGATTGACTTAAGCTTAGCTTCTATAATTTGGAGTGATGCCTAGACAATGTTATGCTTAAGTGTCTATCCAAGAGGATCACTTTGTCTTGAAACATTTTCAAAATATATGTAATGTTCCAATAGTTGTAAATGAAAAGTTATGTCACTCAGTTTTTAACCAAAAGTGATGAGTTATGTTCAAAAGTTGTCACTTGGTTATTAACAAATAGTCATAATTATTCAAGTAGATATCTATTGAATAATTATGTTTATTGCTAAATACGTGACTATCTATTTGGATGATTATGTCCTTATAAAGAAACATGAGATCTCCAATAAATAGGAACGAAATTTTATTTGTACGACACACCAAAAAATAAAAAAATAAAGTTTATTTATATTTTCATATCATCTTTTATATTCCTAGATTGTTTTATAAAGAATTACTATAAAAAGTCTTTATAGAAATTGATTATCCTTGCTATGCTCCGTCCAATGATTGGTGGATTGTTTTTGTTAGCGCAGAACGTAGATGGTCATTAGGTTTCATTTTATCCTTGAAGTTTATTTGTCAATAACTTTTTTGCACACTATAATATAAAGAGTTGAATAGAACCTTAAAGAAAGTGACATTGATACATATCTTAAAACCTTTCGTTAATTTCTCATAAGTTCATTTTTATCCTCACACACTAACCGTTAATAATATTTTTCCTAAGCCATCACTTGATTTAAGTTTACTTCAAGTCCTATATTTACTTTATTCTATTTACTTTTATATGATTGCTTCCTCTAACTCATATCTTTATTTATCAAACATATTGATAAATCATTAATCTACTAGAATTGATACTTAATTCAGTTAAATAATTTAGTGTGCTATTAATTTCTATTTTCTTAATTTAGTCACAATGTGTCTCGTTTTCAAAAGTTAAAAAAATTGTTTTATTTGAACACATCCAAGTGCGATAATAAAGCTTAGAGTCTTTTTAGCTTTTTCGGTAAAAGGAGTATTATGTTAGTACAAATTTTCGGTACGAAAAATCTCGAAAATATAAACGGAACACAAACAACAACTCGAATAAAAAACGAAGAAATAGGATAAGTCTCTAAAGCATGTATCAAACCATTATCTTGGTTTTATTCGCTCCCACCTATATTCGGTGCGCAAATGAGTTCAATTGCGATTTGTACTAACGAAAATAGTCCATTAAACACTGAGCAATGTATAACAAGAAAATTAATTTCTATAAAGATTTATTGCAGTAACTCTTTATAGAAAAATCTAATATGAACTTGTTAGTGTGATTTTCAAATGAAATTTCATTCCTATTTATAGGAAATTTCATACCTCTTCACAGAGACATCTTTCAATAAGTGTCTTTTCTGAATAATAATATCTTTAAAAATAGACATAATTATTCATTTAATATCTCTTGATTAAACATAACTATTCAAATAATATTGTTTAAATAGTCATTATGTTTTGTTAATAACAAAAAAAGATATAACTTTTGATTAATTACACGCTTTCATTTATAATTATTAGAACACTATAAATATTGTTGAAAATATTTCAACATCTTAATCATCTTTTCAAGGAGACAACATTGACATGTTCCAAATGAATCATAATCAAGTGGATCTAGATTCCCTTATTTATATAACTTGGCTATCTGAGTCTCGCTGACATGACCAAGTTTGCAATGCTAGATATTGGTGTTAGATTGATCACCTTTCATAGCTTTCTTAATTGATATGTTGAAAAAATGCCTTTGTGGACATTTTATGATAAGGCTCATCCGTATTGTATTTTGTTCAAAATGAATGAGGTTTAGTTTAACATTACTTTTTAGAAGTGTTTTTGGATCAAAAAATATTTTTGATCTATTTTTGTTTTTGGTTAAAAATGTGTTTTTGCAAAGCTCAAAAGTATTTTATTTAACAATATTTTTATCTCAAAAATATTTTTGAGAAGTAATGTTAAAATAACCCTGAATAATCATAGTTTTTCATTTTAAACTGAAAATCATAATTTTCAATGAGGCATGACACCAAAATGATATTTCTTGAAAACCTTAGAATATAAATACATTCTTTTGATTTAAACTTTAAACTTGTAGATGATGAGTGCTTATTATGATGTATTTAGGCCTTATTTTGCTTATTTTAGCCTCTCTTTTGTTAGTTCTTTTAGGATGTTAGTTAAGTTTTAGCTTAGTACTGCATTTTCCTATTTTATTTTCTAGATTTTGAGTTTTGCATGTTTTTAGCATATTTTTTTGTTATTGCTATCTTTAATTTTTTGAAATTGTTTTTGTTAAACACATAAATACAAGAGGAGTTCGATTACATCTATTTGAGGGTTAAATCAATGTCTAATAGAAAAAGTATTATCCTATACAGATTCAACTTGTGTGACATGATCCGTACCACCCACGATCGTAACTCCATTTCAATTTGGTGCTTAATGGGGATCTGTGACGAGTTTCGGCTCTTGATCTTTTACCCCCACAAATCTCCCTATTCTATCTTTCTATTTTATTTCTTTAATAAGTAACGAAATTTGAATCACACAATTCTAATTGTTTCATAGTTTTCTCCAACTTTTTAAGGAGGGATGTGTACCAAAGAAGTAAGTTGCGAAACTGAAAAGATGAAGCGGTGCGAGATGCATGAGAATTGATTTCACTAGTGAGCCAAGCCAATGCCTTAGTGCTTGCCACATAGTTTATCTATTGAAACTACACAATTTTGATAAGTGCAACTCCATCTTTTCTACCTTGACCATGATTTAACATTTAAAAAATGCCTTAAAAGATGTGTAATTCAATAGATTTTTTTTTTTAAAAGGGGGGCCAGCATAATTTTCTTTTAAAATATATATTTTTTCATTTTTTGCATACTTGTGTTTTCTATTTTGATTTATATTTTATTATAATCGATTTAATTAGTAGAAATGATTGTAAAATAATAAGAAAGAAAAATAATAATACACAGAAAAAATTGTTTAACTAATACTAGAAAAAACTTGCAATCAATTCATTTCCCTTGAATAATTTCTACTATGTTTATTTTTTAAAAATTTAAGAGAAAAAAATTACAATAAAATTACTGGAAAATGGGGAGGAAAACGAAAGGGATTTAGGAGAAGTGATTTTGGTGGTGATTGTATAGTGAGAAAGTGAGGGCAAATTTTGGGAGTTACTGACAGAAGAATGAACGATGAAAGATGATAGATGAAGCCAAAAAAAGAAAAAGAACAATAAGAAAAGAAAAAATGTTGGGGATCGACCCGATTAAGCAACAAACAACTAAAAATAGCGAAAAATTTTTAGAAATTGAACACACAAAATTAATGTGGAAAAACCGTTCTGAAGAGGATAAAAAAGCACGGGCAAAGATAATTTTACTATGATAGTAAAAGAACGAATAGTACAAAAGATGGAAATAATAAACCTCAAAAACTCAAAAACAAAGAACCCTTAAAACGTAAACACAAAATTCTTCAAAAATGTTAGGAGTTTTGGTGTCTAATGGGTATATTTTCTAATGTTGTAAAAGAGACTATTTATAGGCTAAATTCTTGGGTCAAATAATAATAAAATAATCTAAACTAATCAGAGTTTGATTAAAACAAATAAACAGAGTTTAACTGAAAGATTATTTCTCAAATTTGACTTGAAATATAAGTCATACTCAACAAATCTCTACCTTGACTCGTTTAACTGAAAGATTATTTCTCAAATTTGACTTGAAATATAAGTCATACTCAACAAATCTCTACCTTGACTCGTATTTCCACAACGTCATCTTTGCTAAAGCCCACCACGGGCCTATCTTGAACTATGCAGGAAATTAATTAAGTCGAATCTGTGCTTAGAAGTTGGAAGCCTTCGACTTGTGCATTACCAAATCAAAACTAACCTAACTCTGATTTTCACGAATATAGTGTCCTAACTTTTCAAAACCTACATCCAAAATAGAATCTCTCTTCAACGAAACGGTCATACATTTTTCCCTCCTATGTCCAAGTTGCCTCCGCTCCAAACGAGTTGACTTCAACTCCGTAACGGACGAGGGACGTTCGATTTCACCGGTCACTATAGAACCTTCCAGAATATAAAGACTGTCAATCCGTTTAACAAAACGAGAGTCCCACAAGACACTTTAATATATTTTGACTCGATGTTGATTCTGCAACCTTTCAAGTCTAAAATACTCAAGGAGATGAGATTCTTTTGTAAATCAAGTACATACCTAACATTTGAGAGTGTCTTAATCATCCTATCGTGCATCATAATTTTAAAAATTTCAATACCGATTACCTTGCTGGATGAATCGTTTCCCATGCACACAACTCCACCTTCAACCGAACTATATGTAGATAACCATTCTTTATTGGGACACATATGAAAAGAACATCCTGAATCTAAGACCCACTCGAACGTAAACTCGGAGCTTTCGCTCATTGACATTAATAAGAAATCATCACCGCTTTCGTTGGCTAAATTAGCACCAGCTATATCTTCCTCGTTGCTCTCAAAAACTCTTTTATTTCTTAGTTTGTAACAATCTTCTTTGATGTGACCTAAATTCTTACAACAGCGACATCTTTTGTCTTGCTTCTTTAATGCTACCAAAATGGAAGCTTGCTTATCTACCTTGCTATCTGAACCAAACTCATTGTCGAGTTTGTCTTTGCTCAACAAATGACCCTCCACATTCTCAAATGAGAGATTATCTCTCCTATAAATCATGGTTTCCTTGAAAGACTTGTATGAAAGAGGTAAAGAACACAATAATAGCATAATTTGATCTTCATCATCAATCTTAACCTTAACATTCTTTAAATCATTCAAAAGCGTAATGAATTGACTGATGTGATCTCTAAGAAGCTCACATTCGTTCATGCGAAACGTATGTAACATCTTAATTTAACTTTAAGGACTTAATTGGATTAACTTATGAATTTTGAGGGCTATTATGTAAATTTCGTGTGATTAGGGACCTAATTAAACTTTATGTGGAACTTTGTGGTCAATTTGTGTTGTTTTGGACTTAATTGCAAATCGGGCTAAATTTTTAGGTTACTATGGAAACCTTAGGGAACTTCGAGGACCTCTATGTAAATGTCCCTATTTTTTGAGTATATAAACACCCTTTTCCCCTTGGATGACCCTTCAACTTCTATTTGCTTGGTTTGCTCCTACCGAAATTCTCCTTCCCTCTCCCTTGTGCTTTTCTGACGAAGCTTCGTCCAAGTCCTTGTCGTCATTCGTTTACTGTATCGTTACCATCAAAATACTCCTTTTTATTTTGTGAATCAAACCCACACCCCGAATCTCCTTCGTCGAACGCCGTTTATGAGAAACGATAAGTGACCCTCGATTTTCATTCGTTTCTCTATGCTCCGTTGTTCATTCTGTAGTCGTTTGTGAAGGTGAGTCATTAAATCATGTTGTGGCTGTGTTGGATACACTTTCGTGAAAGTTCGGCGAGCTAATGTTGTTCGATAGTGAGATATGACGACATCGTCTTCAAACCCTCCTTTGTTGCTAGTTGAGGAAAGTGGGTTCCTAATTACCTAAGCCCAAACCCCAAAACCAATACTCAAACCCTTAACCCAATCAAACCCTAAACCTAAACCAACTCTAAAACCCAAACCATTTGACCCAAGCCCAATCTGAACTGGCTTAACCCGAACCGAATCGACCCTACCTATTAACTTTGATCGACTCAACCCGTTGACTTTGATTGAATCGAACCGTTGATTTTGATCAAATCGAATCGTTGACTTTGACTGACTATTGATCATTGATCGTTGACTTTTTCCGTTGATCATTGACTTTTTTCGAGAAACCTTACCCTATTGTTTTTCAATGTCTTGAGTCCGTTTCTGTAATCCGTTTTCACAGTCCATTTCATCAAATTCGAACTGAACCATTGACTTTGACCGACTATTGATCATTGATCGTTGACTTTTTCTATTGATCGTTGACTTTTTTCGAGAAACCTTACCCTATCATTTTTCAACGTCTTAAGTCTGTTTCCGCAGTCCGTTTCATCAAATTCGAACCCGAAAGCCTCGTTTTAGCTATTTTACTCTTAATTTAATACTTAGTGTTTATTAAGAGGTTTAATTTGGGAATCTAATATGAGATATTTGTTTTTAGGTGATCACGAATCTGAGGCCGACGACTTACCACCTCCTCCACCTATGCAACTTGCTATTGCACCAGCTTCGAGAGTTACACATGAGTTATTTTGGTTTTAATCTAGTTAAACCCGGTGCTGGATCTGTGCGTGAGAGACGACCTCCTCGTCATTAGAGGTTCAGCTTTCTAGAGGTGTGTTTTTTACTGTATTACATCCTATTGTATGATTACATTTTGTGATATGTTATCGTGTGTTGACTTCGAGATATGATATCTGTATGATGTTATTCTGTTTGTGAAAATGGTATGATTATGATCTGAGCTGTGTTAAAGCATGTTGATATTATCATGCATATTCATCGGAATTTGGTTAATTTAAAATGATGTGGTAATTATTCTGAGAACTCTGATATATATTTATATCATTATGAGATTGAGACTAAGATTGTGAAAAATGTGAAATCATATCCTTGTTTGCTCATGGGTTGGGATTGTACGGTAGAAGACGTGATTATCACCCTTCAAACGGCTGATAGTAAAACCACACTGCGATTGGTGACGATTGGTTGGGAAAGGATTCTGGGGAACTTCTTCACTGTGTTGGTGTGTTGCAGTATGTGTGCATTGCATTATGCTTGTGATTGTATCATACTTTGTGGCTACATTATGTGTTATAACATTATTGTGATAATGTAATAGGATGTATGTACTTTAGAGACATATTGGGCTTTTTAGCTCATTTCACTATAATTTTCCTTACAGATACTTGAGACTTAGACGACTTGGTATCTGGAGAAGTTCTTATTATTTTTATTTATTTCATTATATTTTATTATTTCGATATAAGTCATTTTGGGATTTTCAATTATGTTATTATTTCTATTATTTTATTTAGGATTGTAAGTAACTTAAATTTGGGGTTTTTTTTATATTTGCTTATTTAAGTTTTATTAATTATGTAGTAGCTATATAACAATGAATGGTTGTGGTTTTTGAGATTATGTTAGGGTGAAATTACGTTAGTGACCCTTTGGATCTAGTCATATCTTCTAGGTCGGGTAAAGGGGGTTACAACGTAAATAGATATTGTTTCGACATTAAACGGTTAGTCAGAGACTTAGTCGCATAAAGAGTCTCTAGTCTTTTCCACAAGGTGGATGAGGTCTTCTCCATCAATACCTCCAGCAAAACCCTATTCGCGAGGCATAACTAGATTGCAGACAGTGCCTTTTCATCAAACTCTTCTCATTCTGATTGATCTAGATTCTCGGGCTTTTTCCCAGTAACGACCTTTTTCAAGTCTATCTGAACTAGAATTATCATCATTCGAACTTGCCACAAATTGAAATTTGTGACACTATCGAACTTCTCAATGTCAAACTTTATTGTTGTCATCTCTAAATGGGTTGATATACGAAAATCGAACTAACTCTGATACCTCTTGTTAGAGATCGACCCGATTAAGCAACAAATAAGTAAAAATAGTAGAAGAAATTAAGAAATTGAGAAATTGAACACACAAATTTAACATGAAAATACCCCTTCGAAGAAAATAAAAAACCACAGATAAAGATAATTTTACTATAATGACAAAAAAAAACAAAGAGTACAAGAGATGAAGATAAAAAACTAAACCTCGAAAACCCAAAAAAAAAAAATCTTCAAAACGTAAACACAAAATTCTCGAAAAGTACTAGGAGTTCTAATCTCTAATGGGTGTATTTTCTAAGATTGTAAAAGAGTTTATTTATAGGCTAAATTTTTAGGTAAAATAATAATAAAATAATCTAAACTAATCAGAGTTTGATTGAAATAAATAAAAAGAGTTTAATTGAAAGATTATTTCTCAAATTTGACTTGAAATATGGTTCATAATCAACAAAAGAAAAGGGGAAGAAAATGTGGGAAAAGAAAAAAAAAAGAGGTACAATAGGATGTCACGTGACAGCATGCGATTGGTCAACGCTATTATGATAAGTGCCAAAAGTAGCATGTTTTAACTTTATTTTTAATGCTTATTTGATGTTAATTGTGAATTTTAGGTCCCTAATCCTTTATATTGATGTTTTAATGCTTAATAGAGTACTTAAGAGCAAAAAGAGCGAAAACTAGAGTGTTGGAGCAAGTTGCAAGACCCACATCAACTGGACCATTCCACACGACCGTGTGACCCACATCAACTGGACCATTCCACACGGTCCAATCAAATTATTATTTCATATATGTAATATATATTTAATGCAATTAGTAAAAGATTAGTAAAAGAATATTAGGATACAATTTATAATTATTTAATTAGTGTTTGATCACTTTTTATTTTAAGTAATAAATTTGGATAAGTTTTGACTTAACCTGAAGCATATTTATAAAAAAATTTAGAAACACTTGTTTTTTTTTTTTTTTTTTGAATTACAAGAGGAAAGCAAAATTCTAACAACAACATAAGTGGAATTAAAAATTTGAGCTCCACTTCCTATAGGTCCACTAAGTTGAACATCGATGGTGCACACAATCCAGATTCGAGATTAACTTCCTCAGCAGCAATGGCGAAAGATTAATACAGTAGATAGATTAGTGGGATTGGAAGAAATTTTGACAACTATAATGTTAAACAAAGAAAGTTATAGACGATTTACAATGGTCTCCAATTGGCCTGATCTGCAAAATGGACTAGTATTACTGTCGAAACTAACTGTGCTCTAGTTATTGAAGCCCTTGAAGTGTAGACTATAAGGACAGTTGAATAAGAATTTGGTTCTAAAAATTCAACAACTTTGTAGAAGAAATTAGAAAGTGAAAAAGAGACAAATATTGCACCTCACACTCTGGCTGAGTTGATGAAATTCTCTTATGACTCCCACCTTTCCAAGGTATACCTGCTCAAATAAAGAATGATGGACAGATTTCTGATGCTATTTTGTAATTGATGTCTCTCTCTTTTTACCAAAAAAAAAAAAGAATTACAAAGAAAATAACATTACACCAATAAAAAGTAAATGATAAATTCTATGCATTGCTACAAATAAATAATAGAAGGATCTTCTCAAAAACTAGAAAATCGAAATGACGAGTCCAACCCCAAAACCCAGGCAATAGGCAGGTGGTTTTTTTTCCTTTTGGTCATTGTTAATAGCCGTTCATAACAATGAGATTGAGAGCTCTTTTGTCTTGTTTCCATTTCAAATAAGAAAAAACAAATCACGAGATTAATACACAAAAAAAAATAAAACCAAGTGATAAATTCATGAATTTTCCTTTGTACAAATATTAGAGTACAGTTGAGGATAATATAAAGGGTCAATCAATCCAAAAACAAAAGAGAAAGAAACTGGAATATCAATTTCTTAACATAATCAAACCTAAGGTTAAGCTGGATTCTTGAATAAAAGCTCAACCACCCCTTCCAGGCCGCAGTTTTCCTCTACTGCTTCTATGATATTGTCATCTCTTCTTTTCTGACATTAAGTTCAGCCAAAATTGAAAGTGAACATCATTTTACTGCAGAAAGGATATGCTGAAAATATATGACATATGGAAAGCAATGAAATCCTACAAACCATATGAGCCCCAAACTACTGATGGATCTTAGCTTGTAACTATACTAGTTTATGCATTCCCATTGTCAGAGCTGCTACAGGCTTGCTTAGGCAGGACAAAGTTCCCAAACTCTCCATCCACGCTCATCTGCTGGACTTCCTGAGGGGAGAGTATTTTGATGCATCGGACACAGTTGATAAACTCCCTGTAACGGAACAGATGTACAACTGTCACGAAAAACAATTATCCCAAATGTAGAGTATTTAATTTTCATTTCATCAATCAGATCTAATGGCTCAGATCATGTTCATTGGGGCAAATAATGTAGAGTATTTGGCAAGTGCTATATATATTAAAAGAGAAGCAAGAGGGCTTACTCCCATGGGTCATCTCCTACTAGCAGAACATCATTCTCGTGATCCACATAGACTAGTTTCCAGCCTACTCTCCCTCGGTCTTCCAGCTGCCCCTCAATTCCAAACCTACGAGCCAAATCTTGTTTGAGCTCATCATAACATGAATAACGAGTTATATCTATTGATCTTCCAACAGCTCCACGTTTGTAAACCTTGTAAAGGTAAATACATAAAATTAGAATCCTTGACGAATGAGAGGACAATTAAAATTATTTGTGATGTGTGCGAGTGACAAGTTGCACACACACTTTAGGGGACTAGGGTTCAAAAGGTAGGGATCACAGATAGAGAGATCAACTTGATGTGATTGTTAATTTTAGAATAACAAACCTTGGTATATGTTCGCAATCTCTGAAATTGTGATGGTGGGGTCCATGCATTGCGGTTTATGAAGCCGCTATGGTTTATAGTGGGATCAATGGAGTTAAACGCCATATCTGGAACTCTATATGACTGGGAAACCATTGATGAAGAAAGTTCTTGCTGAGCATCTTTAGGGTTTTCATAGCTGGCAAGTATCCCTCCCGAAGAGAGGTGATTTGAAAAATCCTTCCCCAGTCCCATCATGCCTTTCGTCAACAAAGTGTCAGAATTCATGGGCATCTCAATTTGGCTATCCATATTATTGCCATACGAAACATTATTCCTTTGATATGCCTGAACTTCTCCATCTTGACTTGTATCTCTCAATAACAATGTTTGAGGGTTGTAAGACAGTGTGTTTTGGTGCAAATGAACATCACTTTGAGAATGGCAAACTGAAGTTGTAGAAGATGATGTGTCCAAACAATCTGCATGTGCTGTAGCACCATTGATACAGTTCTGTGGGGCAAAAGAGCCTTGGTTTTGACTCTTGGAGATACTCAACAAGGGTTTAACAAACTTTTGCTGTAGTTCTTTAACCATATTTGCCTTAGTTGACATTGTCTCCAAGGCATTAGGATTCAATACTGTGGCAGCAGACTGACTGGTGTCATCTCCTAACCCTTTACTCCTGTGGACTCTGCTGTCTATCATTGGTTGAAGAACACTTGGACAGTTTGTAGATGGTGAAGTGGAGCATGATGGATAATCATCAGTAATCACAGAAGGTGCGGCTACAGCAGCGGACGTCATTACACTACCAACAGCTGCGGAGAACTGATTTGTTGCCGTAGTTTGGAAGGGACCTACAAGACCAGGAACTTCAGGTAGCATTCCAGTTTGTTGTTGCTGAAGTTTTGACTGCAGAGGCGGCTGAGAGAACAGAACATTTGCCTGGCTTTTATTTTTAGGTATCTGCTGTGGGGCAACATTAGATTGAGGTAGCAAGGTAGGTATGTTTTGAGGCATCTCTAACACTTGGCTAGCTGTCACAGAACTAGAGAAGCTCTGAGACGCATCTAACAGCTGCCTTTGTTGATCTTGGGGTTGGGCAATTTGATCAGGCTGCTGAAGTGCAGATTGCTGTGCCAAAAGCAACTGTTGTTGTTGCTGAAGTTTCTGCATCAGTTGAAACTGGACCTGGTTGTCAGGCACTTGTAAATGCTGGTTGAGTGGATCAGGCAGATGGGAATGCATTAGGTTTTGCAGATGATTTGGGCCCACAAGATGCTGCTGCTGCAGGTTTTGAGGAAGACTTAGAGGGAGTTGATGAGTTGGATTAGATGTTTGCTGCTGATGAAGGATATTGTTACTTTGGACAAGGGCTTGAGGCTGCAAAACTTGACTAGAGGGTAGAGTCTGAGCAACCAAATTTTGCCTTGACTGCTGAGTCATGTCATTCAGCTGTTGCGGCTGAATAATGGATCCCAGTGAGTTCATTGTAGATGGTAGCTTTGGAACTTGATCAAGTTGCTGCATTTTCTGAGGTAGCCCATGAGCATTGAACTGTAAGTTGCTGGGCTGAGGCATTTGTGGCGCTGAAAGGCCCATTTGGTGGGTAAGATCTGCTCTGTCGAAGTTTTGCATAGTAGACCCAGCCAGAGACTGCATGAAATTTGGCTGCATAGAGTTTGCCAGTAGAGGATTTTGCTGCATATTCATCCACTGGACCAAGCTAAGCCCTGGAAGCACATTGGAATCCTTCATGCATATATCATCACCAAGCCAAGGCATTGGCCTCTTGAATAGATTATCTAAGTCGGAGCATTCATCAGCTGCAAAATTGGTAGGCAAGGTATGCAGCTAAACCATGTCAATAAATGAAGGATAAAAAAATGTTAAAGAATCCAATCATCAGCATAACACACTGAGAGAGTGCAATATTTAATAGACCAAAAAGATTAAAAGCAAAAATATCAATCAACATGGGAGAAAAGAAGGAACATATTCCTAGACCTGGCCCCAATCAATTTGCAGCACTCATTGCACAGTTGCAATCAGCAGATGCCATTTACTCCTAATCATTGCTACTCTACAGAAGGCCAAGTATCTGAGGGGAAAGAAGGCATACAAACAACCAATAGAAGGCAGCCAGGGTACTTTCGGGGAACTAAACTCCCTACGTACATGAACATCTAATAAACTATTCTGGCATAAAAATAGAACTTGATTATGCAATGATAAGAGGCTATAAGATCTACTACCCGGCATTCCAGGTTGCCTAGGACGCTTAGATCTGAAGAATGGAGATGGACAGATGAAAAATGGAGCTGTAACTGGTTCAATTTCCCAAATGGATACTCGATTACGTCTTTCCCCAGCAGTTGACTCGTCCCAGCCAACCTATTGAGTTAAAAACATCATCACTAAAAGGAAAACACACGTATTTCTATAATAAATATAATGAATACAAAAACTACAAATAGTTATGAAAAAATTACCTGCAAATTACGCCATTGTGAGTTTTTCCATCTTACAGGATCAATATCGCTGATTCCTGTAATTGTACCCATATACCTGAAGGAAAAAGAGTTATTTCTGCCATTTTTTCAACAAACAGACAAGTCAAAAGTTTCTGATCCAAGAAAGCAATCAGACTTCTTAATGCTCACGTCACATCTAAACCAAGGTTTACAATTTCCACGTTCAATATCAGGTAAGGCAAACAGTAATTTAAATGCTTAAACATCTCTATTTGAGTTCGCCAACATGAGAGCAATAGTTAACATCCAGTTTTAAAACTCAATATATGGCTAATTCAGAGATACTAATCAATAATAAAAAATGGACAAATACTTGAAATACACTACCTTCTTGTTACTGACTCTTCAGTTTCAAACATCATTCGAAAGCGCAAGCCAGGTGATATTTGATGGTTGTACACAGCTTTATAGTACTTGGCTAAAGGAATAACAAATTCAGATAGGCTAGCCCTAAAAAACAAAGATTATTTTAGAACCAAATAAGGGAAAGAAATTCTCTTCAATAAATACTAATAAACTCTTTTGACAAGGCTGAACTTATTTAAATGTCAGAAAGTTATTGCTTGGACCTTGGGTTATAAAACACGGTAAAGGGGCTATTGTTTGCTGCTGCATGAGCAGCTGCAGCGAGGATGCCAATATGCATGCTATCACTAGACAGTACTGATGATGATAGATTGGCAGGTTGCCTGTTAGCATGCCTTATGCCCAAGAGAAGCTGCTGTGTTTCATCTCTGCTCACAAATTTTGAACATCATCATAAGAGTGATAAAACTGCCTTTGTTTTTTCTCTTTGGAAGGGAGCAGTAAAACCATAAAATTACGTGATTTGACAATGTTTCTGTAAATAAAGAGACATTTAACTTTGTGAAATCAGTAATTAAAAATAAAGATTCAAGCAGAACCATTACCATTACCTAATGAATAAAACTGAGTCACCAGCAAAAAGTCTCTTTCCACTAACAAATAGACTCCATCCTGTTGTAAGCAAGTGGCGCTTTGGTTTTCCTGAAATTAAAAATGAGGGGATGGAACTAAATAGATAATGTGTATAAAGCATAAGCAAAAGCAAAAGATTTATTAGTAATACTGTAATGGCAATCCATAGATACAACAAGTGAAAGTTCTCAAGGCAACAAAATGAACATACCACGATAGATATGGCGGAACTTCCAGACATTTTCATGCAGATCCTTGGCCACAAGTTCTTGAGCAGGTGGTTGCATCGAGAAATCCTATCCAAAGAATCAGGAAAGGAGTTAATATCTAAAGTTAACACAACCAACGTTCTAGATTAAGTAAAACTGCTTACAAGAGGAGGGAAAATCTTTTCAGCGGCACGTCGAGGAACAGAAAAACCTCCATGGGTGCTCGTATCACTTGCTGTCAACGTCTTACAGAAGAATTCGGGTTGTGGCTTATTTGATTTCAGAGAAAGATCTGATCTCAGTAACGCCTCCGTATCAAACTGCATAAAAATGTCAATAGTTTAAGTTCTTACATCCGCTTACATATTCAAAACTCTACGATATAAGATTCTTCTAGGCATTTAGGATTAGAAGCTCTTTACAGAAGAAACGGGTTGGAGGGTCATCTGAGCGTAGACTTCATCTGTCTCTGGGTCTGCCTGCCAAACCAATCAAGAAAAAGTGGAGAAACTGAATTTGAAATCTCTAATCAATATTTTTAGAAGGAAAAAAAACAAAAGAAAGGTTGAATTAGGCAGCAGTACATGCAAGGTGACATTATGAAGGAGACATAATAGCTTAGAAGGAAGATTTGGGTAGTTCGGAATTTGAGCATCCACATCTTTCTTCATAGATGCTGCAACCTGAGATTGGGATTTTTATTGAAGTTAAAACGCATATTTAACCAAGATGAAGATTAAATTTTAAAACAAACAAGTTCTTTCATGTTCCCTATCATCATGTAAATATATATATCGGAATAATGCGACTTCTTACCATGATAAAATATCAACTACCTGCTTAGTTTCTACCAAACCAAGTTTTTAAAATCCCACGACAACAACACTCAGGAAATGAACGGGATGCAACTGACAATGGAAATAGAAGAATAAAAGAGCTGCTGTAAATGCAGTGACAGTAGTATTGCTTTGAAACCAGTAGTATAACATAAGCTACAAGTATGGTAATTCAACTACCTCTGGCACGATTCAACACCCAACCACTTGAGTAAAATTCTCACACGAGTTATTAATAAGCAAATAAAATTACCCATATTCAAATTTTTATATTTATTTATAAAAGAGTTCATTCAATTCATTTTCAAGGAAAAAAAGAGTTAGAAAAAAATAGAAAAGGAAAGAAAAAATTGTTGTAGTTATTGAATGATCCAATTAATGTAAGAGAGTTGGTAATTAGTTTACCTGTTCACTGTGGCCTTGAGGGAAGTAGACAACATGGGTCCCAGCAGCTGGCAGGTTCACCAGCGGCCCAGCACACGCCTGCCATAGCTCCGGGTTGATGTGCCTCTCCTCCGGCGCTTCACCTGCATCATCACTCAAGCAACCATCTGTCAACTCGCTTTCCCCCATTTTTCACTCTTTCGCTGGTTTGTTTTCCGTGGAAAATGAAAAAGAATAAACTTTATTTATCGATTTTAAAGTAGGGATTGATTGAGAGATTGAAGAAAATTAGACCTTTTTAGCATAAACAAAGTGAAAAGTCAAAACAAAGAAAATCAGGGAAGCTGACCTTCAGCCGAACCCGGAGCTGCCACGTTGGATGTAGATCCCACTCCGGCGGCCACCACCTTCATTGGTTTTTATTTTATTCCTTCAACCTTCCGACAAGAAACAAAATCTAAACATTTGAGCTACTCATCTCTGATTTGCTTGAAATATAGAATGAGCAAAAGACACTAATAAAAAAACGTTGCTGGTTAGCTCAGATCAGCTTATTTAGTAAATTCAAACAGTAGAACTAGTAAAGATGAAATCTTAATTTCTCAAAGCAGCAAAAGAAAAACCATCAACAACAGAAACAAGAAGGATTCCGGTAAGATGGCTGGAAAAAAGGACAAGAAGTAGCCGGCCGGGAAAACAGCAGACAAAGGAAGGGGGTTAGGAACAGTAATCTAAAATGGGTTTTGAGCTTTGAAGGAGTTGTAAAGTTGTTTAAGTTTGTCAAAGACCGAATGCTGCAATTTTCAACTACATAGAATGAAAATACCCACACATTTTCCTTCCTAATCCTTTGTTTTTGTTTTCCTTCCTGGTTCTCTCATCTCTCTCTCTCTCTCTCTCTATCCATCTGTATTTTCTTTATTTTTTATAGTGTAATAAAGTCCACTCATAGTCATCCATGTAAGTTTTTAAATTTTTTAATTTTAGTCCTCAATTTTTATACTTTACTAATTTGGTCCTGATTTTAGAGAATTCATACTCGAAAACTTTTCTCAACTTCTTCTTCTTCTTCACCCTTGTTTCTGCCTTCCTTGTCATCGCCATCATAGCGTAGTTGTTCCCTCGCCTTCCGTGTCGAGTCTCGCTGCTAACGTCAGTCCAATTACACGGGGGTCAAAATAACTCAATCATGGAGCCATCCATTTGGACAGTTAAGCTGAGAATCTATGACCCGAATCAGGATTTTGCGAGTCTCCATTGCAAGAGACTTAAAAGGGAAAATATATAGAACCCACAGAAGAAAGAAAATCAAAGTACTGAAATCATGGCTTTCTTAAGGGTTTGGATTTTCTTTTGCGCTGTTTTTTTTTTTTTTTTTTTTGAAATTTTATAGTTTTTTTTTAAATTGTATGTTTTTTAATTTTAATTTTTTTAGGTTTCTAAAAACTTATATTCAATTTTGATGTATATGTTAAAGTTTTATGTATAAATATTTATGTTTTTTTATAATTTTCTGAGTTTTTTAAAACAATTATTTTAATGTTGATTATCAGTTTGTTGGTATTGGTACGGTTGTCAATCAATGATATGTTCTCTTAAAATAAAATTTTTTTTATTTATACTTTTTATAATTTATAAAATTTTAAATTAGTAATGGTAAAGTTGTACTTTGACTCAAAAATTATAAAAATTTAATGTAATCTTTTAAAAATTATAAAGATATAGACTATTGAAATAGTGAAATTGTATTTTTACTATCGTAAAAATATACAATTGAATTCCGACCTCCAAAAAGAATTTTCTAACTCTGCCATTGTTGCCCATGTAAGATGACAAACGTTCCAGCGCGTTGAAGCTTTTTTTTTCCTCTTATTTAAGGATTGAGAGAGGGTATGGATTAGGGTTAAACATTCGATCGAATCGAATCGAATTAAAAAATTTCGAGTTAATTGAGTTGACGAATCATATTTTGTCATCTTAACTCGATTTGAAATTTTCTCGAATCGAGTTGAGTGAGATGAAATTCGAATTGAATCGAATATATTTGTTCGAGTTAAATTTAAAAAAATGACTTTGGATTATTGTACTCACTGTAACCTAACGTAATCAAATTTGTTATTAATTTTCATAACCTCATAATTTATTTATTAATCTTTTATATATGGGTTAGCTTATTTGCTTACTTCAATTATCTTCTAATTCTTGTTACTATTATTTTGAAATTAAAAAATATATTAAATGTAAAAATGTGATTTTTTTTAATAAAAGTTATTATAAAGATAAAATATGAAATTGATACCAACATAAAATTTTAACATGAATATTTTATGGGATTATCAATAATTCAATTTTAACATAAATTTAAAAATTGGGGGGAATGAACTTCGGTAGATGAGGGTGAGATGACAGAAAAGTAAAAGTTTTGTTAGGAAAATAAAAAGATTTGGTTTGAGGTAAAAATATAAAATATTATAGTTTGATATTCGGTTTATTCGAATTATTCAAGTTATTTAAATTCGAAAATTCAACTTGATTTGAACTCGGAATTCGAAAAAAATTTGAGTTGATTCGAATAACTCAATTCATTTAATTCGAAATTCGAATTTTTTTTATTTTTTCGGATCGAATTGAATTTTGCTCAACCCTAGTATGGATAGTTTTAGTTTTTGTATAAAAAAAAAAACAATCATCCTAAAAAATTTTAAATTTTTTATTATTTTTATATAGAATTTTAATCAAAATATTAGACAATATAAAAGTTATAACTAAATTTATTATTCTATCATTTAAAAAAGTATCGCACCATCCTTAATTTAGTCACTTAACAGCCATGTGATAAAAAAATTACAATCTAAAAAACACTGGTGATTAAATTATAACTTTCTTTTAGTTTATTGACCAAAACAAAATTTATACATACTTAAATTATTATTGATGTAATTTATCATATATATTATATATAAAATTATTCTTTAATTAAACTTGGGACATTAAAAATTAAACATAGTGTTAGATTTGAAGTAGTTCAATCTTACCGTAAAGTGCAATTAAAGGAATAATTTTTTTTCTCTCATAAGAACCTTGAGCCACATGTGAGAGAATAATAGTTGAACACAACTCTTAAGCCTTTTGAGAGTGTTCATTGTAACACCTTTAAATTGAATCGACAACGGTTCAATCAGGCATTGCTACGACTTTTGCTTGGTGGCATGTTTAGTGAACGCATTTACTTTACCGTATCATATAACAATCAAAGTTTTTCCAACTATCGCTATTAAACAAATTATGTATTGTAATTAAACTTCGACTTCACTATCGAGAAACAAATCAACTTTAATTCAAACACGAGGTATCAATACCTTTAGGAAGGGTATAGGTACCCTTTAGCTAAAATGTATTGATACTCAGAGCTTGGGTATCAATACCAAGCTACCCTATTTTTCTAATTTAGGTTTGACGTTCTTAAGTATTGATATGCTCATGCCAAGTATCAATACTTGGGTATAAGGTATTGGTACTTAGAGTTCAAGTATTGATACCTAACTTTCTTGTTATACTAATTTGGCTATTGGCTTTACATCTATCAATACCCTTACTATGGGTATTGATACCTAGGTACAGTATAGCCCAAGTTACCCTATTCTAGGCTACATATCTTGCAAGAAAATTAACTCTAATTAAGGTGACATTCTAGACTGTTTAGGCAAAACTCTAAATGATAATATGACAACCTGTAGCTCATTTTACTCGATCATCTTGCTATCTATTGAATAAGCTTACCAAAAGTCCTAATTTCAATCTAGAAATTATTAATAGTCTAATGGCAAGATAACTCAACGAGCTATATGGGGTAATGGTAATCATCCACACTTCACAGTTCACAGAGCGTAGTCAATATATGATAATGGTACTCCGAGGACGCAAAACATCAATGGTAACTGTTAGAACTCTTGTGCGCAAATAATACTCTTAAGCATGAAAAGCAACTTGCACTATACAATGACATATAAAGACATAGCACTGTTATATCCTAACACATGTCGATTATACCTGACTAATCTCCCAACATAGTTTACAAGGGCTTAATAAGAATTAACAATAGTAATATGTCCCTTTCATGCATCAGTATAAAGTTTAGATATAAGATTATTCAATTTAAGACATTATTAATTAAGTCATTACTATAGTAAAGATAGTCTCACCTTTGACTTGCCATTGGCATATCAATGAACTCTTGATAACCATTCTTGTTTACTATCTAATCACACAAACAACAATCATAACATCATATAATTTCCTTAACACAATTCTATTTATTTAAGATTCTACTAATTGAGAATTCATTATTAATTAAACAGACTTTTTCCAAATGTTTTCATCATGACATATTCTATCTCATATAATTAGTTATTAACTATCAATTTAAGCTCATTTATCACCCTTCCTTTGAAATATTTTCATCTATTCGTATAATTAACATATTCCAACATTTGTTCATCTATTTAAAGTTATCACTTAATTCACAATTAAACCAGTTTAGCATGTGAAACAAACATATAGGAAATCATGGAGCACACACCTTGGTTTAGCTACCAAAACACCAAGTCTTCCTCAACTAAGATTCAATCTAGCAACTTTGCTTTCCCTTTGCTTAAACCCTTACCATTATTCACTTCTTTGGCTTCAAATGCATAACAACCAAAGTCATAAACTAAAGTTACTATGAAATGATCAAATATAGATATTCAAACATTAAACTTAACTCATGAATGCCAATAATGAACCTAACTTTCTCACCTGTAATGACATTGTTTTAACGGTGTTGAAAAATACAGTTTAAATATTTAATTTTTTAAATTGAGCAAGTCGAAATTTTGATTGAATAATTATGTGTCGATTTCGAAAATTGAAAGGTCGAATAATTAATTATTATTAGATTGACTTAGCTAAAATTTTGATTGAGTAATTATGAATCCTGATGGTTGGAATGGGAGGTGAAAACAATCTCTGAAGTTGTAAATAGGCTGGAAAAGTAGTTAAGAACTGGTGATTCCAGTTCCTTCCTGTCTGTAACCCATCTACTTGTGGAATCATTCAGTCCAATAATTCTATTAAAATCTCTACAAACCATGATTGAAATATGGAAAACGAAGTGTTGTGTTCCTCATTAATGATCCAATTAAAATGGGATTTCAAGGCCCAAAGCAATTCCTCTTCTCTAAGTACCATATTGAAGTCCTTCAATAGACTTTTATGAAGTTTTTTTTTTTTATCAAAATAGGCCAAAAGGCCACCCTCAAATTTCATTCAAAAGAATCCTTAGTAACAAGATTTTGGATTTCTTGAAGATAATCCAAGTCAAAAAAGAAGTTACAATTGTTATAAAGACCAAGATGGCCAAGACAATCAGCCACCTTATTACAGGTTCTATTGTACCAAACAATTTTACAATTATTTAAAGAAAAAAGAGTTTGTCTGCATTTGTCGAATCTTGCATCCCAAGGCAGTAATATCCTCGCGGCTTTTATTCACTCTATTAATAATTGATGCGCTGCCACCTTCAAAATAGATGTTGGTCCACTCATTGTTCTTTGCCCACGTAAGACACCGATAGAGACACTCAGCCTCTGCCCAATCCGTACTAGCCACATTCGGGATAAAGCAAACACCACCCCCGTGAACAAACTCCTCCTTATCACGTGCGACAAAGCCCAAGCCAGCTTTATTATTCACCCATGCAACGTCGAAATTTATCTTCAAATAGCCATGCAAGGGTTTAGTCCATTTTAAGCGACAATTCTGTTTAGGGATCAAAGCTGACTGATTAAGGTTATGAATGCGAAAATCATGGCTGAACTGAACTGCCCAATCCCAAATAATCCTTGGTTCATCCATGCTTTCTTTGAAAACCAAATTATTATGAGCGTTCCAGATGTTCCACAGAACGATAACAAAGCATTCAAGGGCAGGTTTATCAAGTAAACCATAGTGCATTCAATCCAGTCAACCCCAGTCTGCCACTCAGGACTTAATATGCGCCCATCAACACCACCATGAGTCAGGACCTCTCTAACCTTGGGGCAGTCACGAAAAGTATGGGTCAGTGTTTCATCCAGGACACCACACTTGGGACACAAAGGATTGATTGAAGGGTTCAAAGCAGCAATTTTAAACTTTGTGGGCAGCAAGTTGTGGCACACTCTCCATAAAAAGATTCGTACCTTCAGTGGTAAATTAAGCTTCCATAAGATCCTCCAAATTAGTCTATGAGGTCCATAGCCAACTTTTTTTAAGGTAAGCCACGAATAGCTAGATTTCGTAGAATTAAACCCTTAAGGATTATGGAACCAAATTATTCTGTCCACCATACTTTTATGCAAAATGGGGAGCTCGTAAATTTTATTACCCGTGTCTTCACCAAAAATCTCCACCACTTTATTTTTGTCCCAGATAGTCCCACAATGCATCCAGAGCTCACAGACCAGATTCCAGTTGATGTCCTCAGGGTTGGGAATTAACGAACCCTTATCCGGGCCCACGAAACCTCACTGGTGTTTTTTAATATTAATAGTTCTGTCATCTCCGACTTGCCACCCAAAGCCCCTTTTCAAAGCTTTAGCAGCTGCACTAAGGCTAGTCCAAGCAAACGAAGGTTTGTCCACCTTTTTTGGGTTGAAAGGATCCCCATCAGGGAAGTACTTGGCCGAGAGAACTGCGAAACATAAAGTATCCCTATGGTTGATCAGCCTCCAGATGTGTCTATCGAGGAGGGATAAATTAAACAGCTTTAAGTCCTTGAACCCGATACCCCCATCCCCTTAGGTAAACAGATTCTGTCCCAAGCCATCATAGCCCACCCCCTCTCTTTTTTATTGCTAGCTCACCAGAAATTCTAAAAACAGGATTCCACTTTCTCCAAGGTACCATGCGGAAGAAAAAACACAGACAAAAAATGGGTGGGCACCGATTGAAGAACAGCCTTGAGAAAACCTTCCTTGCCTCCGAATGAAAGAAGCTTATTTGACCACCCTTTCATCCTCCTTAACACTCTCTCAACCATCGTGCTAAAAGCATTAGTTTTATTTTTTCCCACAACCACAAGAAGCCCAAGGTAGCTATCCATCTTGTCCACAACTCTCATACCAAGCAAACTCCCATAATAAGAGCGTCGGTCCTTAAGGGTCTTAGATTTGAAAAAGAGAGAAGACTTGTCGTAATTGATCTTCTGGCCCGAAGCATGTTCGAACACATGTAAAATGCATTGAAGATGTTCCACGTCCTCTCGTTTGTTCCTGAAAAAAAGTAAAGCATCATCAGCATAGAATGAGTGATTTATATGAAGGCTCTCATAGCATACCCTGATCCCGCACAACATACCATTAGATTGGGCAACTAACAACATATGAGAGAGAACATCCTTACAAAAAAGAAATAAGTAGGGTGAGAGTGGATCTCCTTGTCTGAGTCCCCTTTACGTCCTGAAAGTAGTAGATAATGTGTCATTACATTTAACCACGTAGCTCACCAATTGCACATAGTCCATCACTCTGGTAACCCACGTTTTCATAAAACCCATTTTAAGAAAGATGTTCTCCAGAAAGCATCACTCAATGCGGTCGTAGGCTTTGCTCATATCGAGCTTAGCCACGAAACCCTTGTTAGGACCATTTTTCGAGCTTTGAAGGTAGTGAACCATCTCGTGCGCTACTAAGAAGTTGTCATGAATCATTCTGTTTGGAACAAACGTACTTTGGTTAGAAGAAATACAGCTAGAGAGGAGAGGTTTCAACCTGTTAGTCCAAACTTTTGCCACGATCTTGTAAAGAAATCTACACAGGTTAATCAACCTATAATGTGCCATCTCTTTAGGATCATCCACTTTAGGAATTAACACGATCATGGTTTTATTGACCTCTCTAGCACTACATAAGCCATGTAATATATCCTTACAGTATTTAACCACCTCATGCCCCACCACATCCCATTGTTCTTTATAGAAAAGACCCGACAGACCATCAATCCTCGGGGCTTTCTTAGGATCCATTTGACTCAGGGCATCTAAAATTTCCTTATCCGAGATCGGGGCCAGCAGGGTTTCATTCATGTCACTAAAAATACTAGTAGGAATGTGCTCCAAGACCTGGTCAAAGTTGGAGCTATCATTAGAAGTAAACAAGTCCACAAAATACCTATAGGTTACCTTGTTGACACCATCCTCGTTGGTAACCCAATTACCGTTCCAATCTGTGAGTCCCTCGATCCTATTCTTGCGGGCTCGATGGGAGACTCTAACATGGAAAAAGCGAGTATTCCTATCCCCTTCGCGTAACCAACAGATGCGGGATCTTTGGGCCCAGTAAGACTCTTCATCGTTGTAAATGCCCGCAAGCTTCTTTCGGACCTAGCGTAGATCTTCAGTACTATGGTTCGTAATTTGCCCTTCCATGATGTTGTTAATCTCCAAAGTGATAACATCAAGACAACCCTTCCGGTCATTGTGCTTAGCGAACTGCCACATTCATAGAGATGAGCGGACGTTATCCACCCCTTTAGCCACATTACCTTTGCCTCTCAACCACGCAAGTCTGATAATGTCATTGGCCTCCAAATCCTTAGACCAACAGGCTTCATATTTGAAGTAGAGTCTTAGGTCCTTCTTGCCAACTCTCGGTTCCTGACCCTTAGTGTCAAGCAGCACAGCGTCATGGTTTGAGTTAGCCTACCGGATAACATAAGAGGCGAGGAACGGATGGTGCCTTACCCAGCTTGTAGTGACTAAGAAACGATCAAGTCGTTCCTTGACCAAGCCCACCCCCTTATGTTGTTTGACCAGGTAAACCAGCCTTTGTCAAGTTTCACGTCAGCCAGAGCTAAATCTTCCACAACTTTCTTAAAGTTCTCCATAGTTGCCTGAGCCTTCTTGCGCCCACCTTATTTCTCGTTCTCCTCTAAGATTTCGTTAAAGTCGCCTCCACAATCCACTCTTCAACCATATTTTTGCTAATATTACAGAGGAGCTCTCAAGATTGGTCACGAAACTGAGGCTCGAGAAAACCATAGAAGCCCGTAACACGTATCTTTTTCCCTCCTTTTAAAAGAACCAGAGCATCAATGTGATTAGTATAGTAACTTTGAATTTGCATGTCCTAGTCACTCTTTCACATCAAAGTAAACCCCCTTTCCTCCCCGTAGCATTAACCACAAAACGCTTCACACGCACACCTTTTCTTTATCCTGTCAAATTCATGATAGTATAGTTTAGTTTCGCATAAGAAAGTTATATCTGGGAAATTGACAACAAGAAGCTGTCTCAATTCAACTACTATCAAGGGGTTCCCTAACCCACGATAGTTCCAACTAATGAACTTCATAGCTCCCGACGGGGCTGTTCCACAGCCACCGCCTTTAAGAGAGACATCCCCTCAGCAAGCTTTCTTCGAACCGATCGAACTAGGCTATTCTCTCCACCCTCGTAGCCACCCTTCCCTTTCTTACGTTTTCCTTTAAATCTTCACTTCTTGTCCCTAAGCATGAGAAATATGCATTTGTTACCTTAAGATGATGCTGATGCTTCTTCTGAAGACCGGCCATTTTCTTTTCCGCCTTGATTATCCTTTTTGTTCACTTCCATCTCCTTGTTACGTTCACTTCCATCTCCTTGTTACATGAGATACCTCTTGCTACCACCTCACTATCAATTACTTCCACCCTGGCAGCTCCGCCTCCCGCAATCCCCGAAAACGGAGCAAGCAGAGAACCAATAGCCCCATGTAATGACCTAAGTTCACGGACACCGAAAAAGTGAGTTATAGGGCCTCCGTCTTAGTAAATCGAGTTCGTAAATAATTATTAGGAGTAATTATGAGTCTAGTAGTGTGTTTAATTAGGCTTTGATTAGGTGAATTTAGTTTAATTTAGAGTAATTAGTAAAAAGGACTAAATTGAATAAGGAGTGAAAGCCTAATTATAGATCAAAAGAAATAAAGAGGAATTAAAATGATAATTATACCTATTTCATAATTTGAGGCGCAAAACAATGAGAAAAATCTAAAAATTTTTAATGATTTAAGTTATTATTAATTAATAATAGAATATAATAGTATAAATTATTATTTAATTGATATTATCTTATTCGATTAATGAAATATATATATATATATTAAAGTCAAATGTATGGTAATAAAATATACATGTGTAAAAATTATATTTGTACATTTGTAAAATAAATATTAATTTACTTATTATTTAAGCAAATAGATATTTATAATTTATTAATATTATTACTAACTAATATATATATATAAGACATAAAAGAATAAAGAAAAGAAAAAGAAACAAAAGAAGGAATAAAAGAACAGAAGCTTAAACGAAAAAGGGAGGGAGAAAAGGGAAGGAAAAAGAAAAAGGGGAAACTAGAATTTTGAAGCCTTAAGCTTTAATTGGTAAGTCAATTAAGCCATTTTTTCTTAAATTAGATGTTTTAGAAGCTTTAGAACAAATTTTTTATCAAATTAATTTGAGGTCTTGGAAGTTTTAAGGTTTTTGAACATAGTTCTTGTTGAACAAAATAGTGAATTAGGGAATTAATTAAATGAATTTCAAGTTAGAATTGATAAAGAGATTAAATTGCTAAAGAAGCTATAAGTTTTGTGATAGACGGATTAATTTGAAAGAAATTTTAAATTAGGGTTTTATTATGAACATTAGATAGTTAAGTAGAATGTGGAAGGAAATTGAATACAAATAAAGTATGAATTGAGTTATAAAAATAAATGAGTTAATTCGGATTAAATTGGAAATAGGGTATAAATTAGTTAAAAATTCAATTATTATTATAAATTAGCGTTGTAATTAATAGCGTAAATTATTATTATTTTCGTAGCTAACAAAGAACCTGAAACATCGGCACAAAAAGGAAAGGAGAAAGTTATCAATGAGTAATCGCGAAATCAGGGTTTGTATTACTATAATCTGAATTATTCATTATTTAATGTTTATTTCGATATTTATATTTAATAAGTGAATATGAGGTAAGCGTTAATATTGAGATGAATGAAAATTTATATTGAATTAATAGTATATTTGAACTGAATTTGAATGATTTGTGATTAAAATTGAAAGTGAAAGTGAAAGTGGAATCGAAAGTGATATGAATTTTAAATTGAAAATCCCAATTAACTAGTCGGGCTGAGTCGGGTATAATTGGCATGCCATAGGATTGGAAGAGTTCAGGGATACTTCGACCTTGAGTCGATGAGACACTGGTGTCATTATTTTACTTTGGATAGATTCGATGAGGTACTGGGTACTACTTTACTTCGGCTAGGCCGATGAGACACTGGGTGTCACTTTATTGCTTCGAACTATCCGATGAGACACTGTGTGTCATTCTGGTGTGTTTGGTTGGATCCGTGTATATGTCAAGGTCCAAGTCTAGTTAATAGGGGTAAACAATGTGAAAAAGAAAATTTGAATAGAAATGAAAAAAAAAATGATGCATATAAAGTGATATGTGATGAAATTGAGAAAATAGAATGAAATGGATAAATCAAAGGTTTCAAAAGTTATTAGTACCTAATTGTTTATGATATTTGGTTGTTATTTGGTTAAATTGATTTGTTATTGATATGGAATGAAAGTGATGTATAAACTAAGATAATATGTGTTCATGTATTATATGATTGATTATGTGAAATTTATTTGGTTATTTATAATTTGAATTATAGTAATACCACTGAGTATGAAATACTCAGCGTACGGTTGTTTCCGTGCGCAGGTTAGTAGAAATTAAGGTCCTGGTTCAACATCCATATCGATCCTGATCTCAGTATAAATTCGGTGATGTAATTTTCCCCTTTTGGTAAAAGTAGCATGTACTAAGTATTGTATAGGTTACATGTATATGCTTATAATATTGGTTGTAAAAAAAAAGTATATTATATCTTGATATTAGTTTAATAAAATAGTAAATAGTATATTATAAAATTTGGAATTAAGTTTGAATGAAAAATGAATAAAGTTATTAGTAAATTTTGAGTAATATTAAGAATGTTTAATTATTAAATTAATATGTTAATAAATTGATTATGATTTAGGTGAATTTGAGTATAAATTGTTTTGGTTGCGGGTTGAAATTACAGGGAAGGTTAGATGTTTATAAACGGGATTATATTGAGTTAGAAAAAAATTTACGAAAAATCTGCGAAGCACTAGAATAAGTCTCAATTCCATTTCTAAAACGTATTTTGAGTCTCGAGGGTCCAATTAAGGGACTTTATGATTATTTTATAATATGTTCATTAATTATTTATTTATTATTTGTAAATTGTCCAATATGTTTTGTAATACCCCATAACCTTATTTCGGTGACGATTTAGAGTTAGGAGGTATTATAATTGTTGGTATAAGAGCTATCAGGTTTAGGTGATTCTCGAACTAATTCGAGCTCGAAAATTGAGTTTAGAAGTACATGCTACTGTTGGGTCGAAACTAAGTCGGGATCTTTGGAATGCTGACCTATTTATTTGTTTTTGTTTTATAGATTAAAGATGTCTAATGAAAGAATAGATGATACTGACCAAGAAATGTACATTGGAGACGAAAAGTCGTATGGGTTAGATGAAAGTAAGAAATCCACCTCCTAGAGTAGATAGAAGAAATGATAGAGATGATTCTAATATATTACAAATAATTACCGATGCATTACTAAGAGTAGCGGGGATTGCTCCTGTTACGACTTCAGTACCAACTCAGAGACGGGCCATGATAAAAGAATTGAGAAAATATGGTGCCACTGAATTTATGGGTCAGAAAGGAGTTGATCCATCAACAGCTAAAAATTAAATGGAGTTAACCAAAAGAATTTTATAGCAATTAGAATGTACCCCCTGAGAATGCTTGATTTATGTTGTATCGTTGCTACAAGGGGAAGCTTATTTATGGTGGGAATCAGTGGTTCGACATTTACCGGAGGATCAGATAACATAGGACCTATTTCAGAAAGAATTTCAAAAGAAATATATCGGAGAAATGTATATTGAAGACAAGAAGCAAGAGTTTTTAATACTGCAATAGGGTGACATGTTAGTAATAAATTATGAGAGGGAATTCTCGAGACTCGGCAGATACGCGTCAAAATTTATACCAACAGAAGTTGATAGTTACAAAAGATTTTTACGGGGTTTGCGAGACGAGATCAAGGTATAGTTGATATCTCACCGTATTACTAAGTTTGTAGATTTGATTGAACAGGCCAAAATGGTGGAGTAAGTTCTAGGCCTCGACAAAAAGACTTGAAGTGTTAGACCAACTGGGAAGCGTACGGGAACTACCAGTTTGAATCCTCAACCAAAAAGATCAAAGGAATCTCAAGGTGGATAGAGATCCAATTTTGGATCGGATAAAAGTGAAAGAAGCAGCGTTAAACAGATGACGGTATCCACTAGCAGTGTGAAAGGTTCATCTCGGGAAATAGAAATTCTAAACTATCAGCATTGTGGGAAGAAACACAGAGGGGAATGCTGGAAATTAACTAGGGGCTACTTCTGATGTGGGTCTACAGCTCATTTCATTAGAGATTGCTCGAAAACTGATAGTTCTGCACCGATAACATCAGAGAGATCAGTATCTACAGCTAGAGGTAGAGGTTCTGGTAGAGGTGGTTCGGTTTTCAAAGAAGAAGGTGTTAGAAGAAGCAGTGATATTGTTACCTAACAGTCTGAAGCTAAAGTACTGGCTAGAGACTATGTGGTCAGAACACAGGAAGAAAGTGATACCCACGATGTAGTAACATGCATATTTTTATTGTATTTTAAGCTTGTTTATGCTTTGATTGATCCCGGATCTTTACATTCCTATATAAATTTAAAACTAGCAAAGTTAGGGAAATTAAAGTCCGTGGTGTCTAGAGTGTCAATACAGGTGTCGAGTCCATTGGGGCAAATAGTGTTAGTAAATCAAGTGTGTCCGAGATGCCCGTTGATTATACAGAATAAAAATTTTCCTATCGACTTGTTAATCATGCCATTTGGGGACTTTGATATAATACTGGGAATGGATTGGTTATCTAAATATGGAGTGATTTTGGATTGCTACAAAAACAAATTCAGTATTCAGATAGAAGATAGAGGTCGGATTGAGGTAAATGATAACCGTACTAATGGACCAGCACGTCTTATTTGGCCTATGTCATTAATTCAGATTCAATTGGAAGCCAATGCAGTAAAATTCGGACAGTTTGTGAGTTTCCTGATGTATTTCCCGAAGAACTACCTAGTTTGCCACCAGATAAAGAGGTTGAGTTTGCTATAGAAGTTTATTCGGGTACAGCTCGAATATCTATACCCCCGTACTGAATGTCACCTACAGAGTTAAAGGAGCTGAAGATACAGTTGCAAGACTTATTAGATCGTGGTTTTATTCGACCGAGCATATCACCGTGGGGAGCTCCAATATTATTTGTTAAGAAGAAAGATAGCTCGATGCGACTTTGTATTGATTACCGACAATTGAATAAGGTAACAATCAATAATAAGTATCCACTGCCTCGTATTGATGATTTGTTTGATCAGTTGAGAGGAGCTTCTGTATTTTCGAAGATTGACTTAAGGTCAGGCTACTACCAATTGGAAGTAAAAGAAAGAGACGTTCCGAAGACAGCTTTTCGTATGAGGTATGGTCACTATGAGTTCTTGGTAATGCCATTCGGATTGACTAATACCCCAGCTACTTTTATGGATCTCATGAATCATATCTTTCAGCCGTATTTAGACTAGTTTGTGGTGGTTTTTATCGATGATATACTAGTTTACTCAAAGTCAAAGTCAGAACATGATCAACATCTCAAAATTGTATTACAGATATTATAAGAGAAGCAGTTGTATGGAAAGCTTATCAAATGTGAGTTATGGCTATCAAAAGTTGTATTTTTGGGACATGTGGTATCGGCAGATGGAATCAGAGTTGATCCGAAAAAGATTGAAGCAATTATTCAGTGGAAAGAACTGAAGAATGTATCTGAGGTAAGAAGTTTTCTTGGTTTAGCTGTGTATTATAGAAGATTTGTAAATGGATTTTCGAAGATAGCTTTGCTGATGACTAAATTACTACAGAAGAATATTCCTTTTATCTGAGATGATCAGTGCCAAAGAAATTTTGAAACGTTGAAACAAATGCTGATAGAAGCACCAGTTCTGACATTACTAGAGTCGAGGAAAGATTTTGTAGTTTACAATAATGCTTCTTTGAGTGGTTTGGGTTGTGTATTAATGCAAGACGAAAAAGTGATAGCCTATGCATCTCATCAATTAAAGCCACACGAACGTAACTATCCGATTCATGATTTGGAACTAGTGGCTGTGATTTTTGCTCTGAAGATTTGGAGACATTATTTGTACAATGAGAAATGCTACATTTATACCGATCATAAAAGTTTGAAATATCTTCTTTCTCAAAAAGAATTGAACTTGAGACAAAGACGGTGGATAAAACTTCTAAAAGATTATGACTATGTTATAGACTACCATCCGAGAAAAGCTAATGTTGTAGTTTATGCACTAAGTTGAAAAGCTGCAATTGAATTGAGAGTGATGTTTGCACGACTCAGTATCAGTAATGATGGGAGTCTTTTGGCCGAGTTGAGAGTAAAGCCTGTAATGTTTGATCAGATCAGATTAGCACAATTGGGAGACGACAAATTGTTGAAGAAAAGAGAGATGGTACAAAATAGTACAATAGAGAGTTTTAGTATTGATGATTGTGGATGTTTGAGATATCAAAATCGGATTTGTGTTCTAACTAATTCTGAGTTGAATAAATAGATTCTTCGAAAAGCTCACGACAGTCCATTCGCTTTGCACCCCGGAGGTACGAAGAGCTCAGCAAAACGAGAATCCAAAACGGGGAAAACACAGACCATACAGTAAACACAAGAAACAAGATTCAACTCCTTGATCAAACGGGAAAATATACAAAACGATCTTTTACGTCTTCCTTCAAAAGTCGACCAATCACCCGAAATAGCGAGGATACGAGAAGCAAAATGAATTCCTTAAAGGAGCGAAAGATCAGACAAACAATTGTAAAACAGGAAACTTCAATCCACCTTGGACATGGCAGACACGAGCATACACCACCGTTCAATCAAAGACGAGAGAACGGACACCAGAACCAAGAAAAGAATAACCCAAATCTTGGAGAGAATTTCCCACGAACGTTACGCTGCGCTACGCTGACTTTTATGAAGTTATTAAGAAAGTCAAAGGGATTTTCCGCTAGAGCTCTTTCGGTCCTTAACATGCAAGCCAAGAGTTTCTTCTTTTTATGAAAGATATTACCAAACGTAGTACTGTTCCATTGCTTTAGGTAGTGTGCAAAAAATTCACAATGTCTAGCAACAAGCTTTCAGAATTGACCCAGAAGCTCTCAAGGATGTATTTACAGTGGTAGAGCCAGGGCCAAGGGGGCCAAATTTAATTTTTTTCAATTTAATCCTTTGAAAATTTACATTATGGCCCTCCCAAAAATATAAGTAGCCCCTCAAGGTTTAAGATTTTTGCAATTTTCCCCTTTGTATATATATTATAGCCCCTTTAAAATGGTAATTTTTTAATTTAGGGCCTTTATAATTTATAAAATTTTAAATTAGTAATGGTAAAATTACACTTTGGCCCCCCTCAAAAATGATAAAAATTTAATTTAACCCTTTAAAAATAATAAATATATAGGCTATTAAAATGATTAAATTACATTTGTACTATCGTAAAAATATACAATTTAATTCCGCCCTCCAAAAAAAATTTTCAAGCTCCGCCACAATGTGTTTAAACTCAAAATAATCAAACCATATCAACTGAAGTCTAAAAGGGTTATTCTATACATGGCAATCAAATTTTCCAAACTAATAAGAATGGGGCAATGGTAGTAAACCCAAGGAAGGTGAGTGATCATCGCATTAAGAAATTGTAAGCGCCAATAAGGGTTGGCAAGGGCACAATCAATTCTCTCTTGAATAAGGCCCAAAAGGCTCTTAAGAATCGACCAAGTGAATCTCGACCCTTTAAAACCGAGATCAATCAAGTTATAGTGATTGAGACAATTGTGAAATTCTCTAATTCTAGTACGGGATGGTGAGAGGCCACTTAATTTTGTAGCTAGAGATGACTTCATTAAAATCCCCCGTCACAAGCCATGGTAAATTATGATTATTCGCCATAGCTTTAAGATTATGCCAAAGTAATTTACGTTCACCTAATCTAGATTTAACATATATAGCAGATAAAAGCTACTGAGAGTAGGAAGAATGTACCTTCACAATGATATGGATGTACATATTCGATCAATGTGACAACATGCGAAAGCCACAGAAGCTAGATACCCCCTCAACACCTAAAACAATGGTATCAGCCCAGACATCAAATGGTAAGCTAATAGCAATGATAGGAACATTAGAGGTCACTTGCATTAGTTTCAGTAATAATCATCACTTAAGTTGGCACACCATTTCCGTCACTGTCTTCACAAAGTCCAGATGGCGGGCCCCTTTACAATTCCATACAGGAATCATCATCGGTTTTTGGTAAGGTAGAATCCCAAAAAAAAAATTTCTCGAGCCATTAGGTCTTTGTCAAACTCTAGGAGTGGGAGTCTTATTATTTCTAGCTTGTGCAACATCTCCTCTCTCCCTTGAATTTGGCACGGAGTCACACTCAGTTTGAACTTTTCCCACGTTTCATCACTTGGTTAATTAGAGTGTCGTACATCAAGTGAATCCCCATTATCTCATTATGAAAGAATGATATTGGGATATACTTGATACAACTTATTGTGCTTTTATATATACTAGCTTCTAATATCACATGCGTTGTATGTGATTTTACACATTTAATATTTAATTAATTTTCAAATATTATATTTTTAATTACAATAATTAGCATAAAATAATATTTACTATTTGAATTATGGAATAAAATTAAAAAATATTAAACGTTCAATTCAAATATTATTATAGAAAATTTCAAATAATAATTAAAATATTTTTAAGTGACATTTTTTTAGAATTCTATTTAAGTAATAACTCTATTTTATATGAATACAATTAGCACAATTTAAAAAAAAAATTACTATATTATAATCAACAAATTTTTTTTTTCTTATAATTTATGATTAGAGTTCTATTAAAATAATAATTCTATTAAAATTAGCATAACTTTTTTAAATGTCTGTTAAACTTTTTAACTAATAATTCTAAATTAAATATTATAATTATTTTTAACTATGAATTTAGTAAAATGATAAAAAAATAAAAGATATTCTTACCAAAATTTTTTCAAACTCGTGTTTTTATATTATATATAGGTTATAGATATAGATAAATGGAGTGAATATAACAATTATAATTTTTGTTATACAATATATAATATTATAATTAAATAATATATTTTTTGTAATCACTGCCTACAGATTAGCAAAATTTAATTCGAAAAAATCGAAAAAAAATTGAATTTTGAATTAATCGAATCGAGTTATTCGATTTTTCAAGTCAACTTGAATAAGTAATTCGAGTTTTGAGTTCAAGTAGAGTTAAATTTTACAATTCAAATAAATCGAATAATTCAAATAACAAATGAGCGTAAATACTTATTTGGTCCTGTCAATTTTGGAAATGAACAAATTGATTTTTCTCTCAAGCAAAATTACTTATTTGCATCCATTGGGGGTGTTATTCGGGATTCTGCAAGAGGATGACTTTGGGGATATACCATGAGTTTCGGCATAAATACTGTTTTCAAAGTTGAAGCTCGAGCAATGTTGGAGGGATTTTTGTTGGCATGGGATAAGGGGTTTAGGAGAGTTGAAGTTGTGTACGATAATGCATTACTTGTTGATCTTCTTCTTCATGGAGGAGCTGGTAGAAGTAACCTTGTGGAATTGCGTTTATTGTAGTAACTCTTGACTCGTAATTGAGAAATTCGCTTGCACCACATCTCACGAACACAAAATGGTGTTGCGGGTCATTTGACTAGAAATGCGGGAAAAAGGGACGTTCTTCTTCATGTATTTGCGTCTCCTCCAAGCTCGATTATACCTCTATTATCTGCTGATTCTCAGTTGTCCTCATTATAGTTAATTCGTTAAATTTCCTTTTGTAATCACCTAGTGCTGTTTTTAACTACCAAAAAAATTACAAAAAGAAAAAATCAAAATGATTTTAAAAAATTCAAAATAATTTTTAAAATTCAAAATATTTATAAAATTCCAAAATTTATATATTTTTTAAAAATTATAAAATTTTAAAAAAAATCTAAACAATATATAAAGAAAATTATTTTTTTTAAAATTTTCTAATTAAATAAGTTAATTAATGATTCAAATCTATGGTACTAAAAAATCTTATTTTGCTTTGAATATTTTTCCAAATATATATGGTTTTAAATTGATGCTATAACATGAAAGTATTTATATTGTAATAAGATTTTAATTTGATATATTTAAGTTTTTGATTTAACTCAATTCGACTCGACTTGAATTTCATTTCACTAAATTTATTAAAAAAAATCAAATTAAAATATGATTAGTCAATTTAATTGTTTTTTATTTTTTTTTATAATAATTTAATAATAGATTCAAATCATATTTTTTTTTTACATAATACTTATAATTATCTAAAATTTCTCTTTTAACTCGTAAATAAAAAAATAATACTTTTCAATATAATCCAACCTACAAACCCGTGTTAACAATAATAATCATAGGAATCGATGAAATAGTTAATTAAGCTTTTGTATCTCATATCATGGGTGATTGTTTTACCGAAAGGTTTTTAGTTATTTGGGATTTAAAGGAGAAAAAAGGAAAGTAAAGAAATTAAATTCTTTAATAAGCAAAACCCTAGCCAGTTGCTATAGTTGAGACCGAGGGAAAGAGGACGTGAGGTTTATATATTACTCAAGGATTAGGGATACATGCGTGTAGTAAAGCCTTCCTCTTCGCTCATAGCTTTGAAGCCTCGCCAAGTTGTACTTCTTTCCAACCCAACCATGAAAATGGAGGCTTCTGTTCCGTCCTTGACTCCCCACCAGAACTCTCTCCTCCTCCTCTCCGTTGCCCGATTTCTTCAAAGCAATTCCTTCTCTAGAACCCTCAAGAAGTTTCTCTCTGAAGCCCAAATCCAGGTATCTTCTTTGCTACTTTAGTTTTCTCTGTAGGTATATTCGAATGTGATTGCGGATGGGTTGTTTTGGGTGTTTGAGAACCAATAGAGTAAATCCATTTTTCTGCTCCTAAATGTAAAAGTACCTATTTTCTTTTAGATCTCAGTGGTTGTAGTGGCTTATCAGGTTACAATAAACAAACCTACAAGCTCAAAGGCATAAGCCATCTATTTCCCAATGTAAGGACGTTGGTCTTAATCCGCTACTCTGTTTCATCAATTTCATGATTCTTAGACTTAGCTAGTATTATCCTGAGAGATTTGACCTTTTATTTACTGAATATATTTTAAGCTTATTTGCCCGCGGGGACTGCAAAATGGGCCAAAGGTCAGGTATCATGTGCTTATGATCATTATTTAGGATGCTTTAACTGCAAAGAGAGTGGTTTCGTGCTGCACAAGCAGCTTCTCTCAAGTTTCTAGTGATTAGAAAATGGTCCTTCTGGGAAAATGTCTACTGTATAGTTGGGTCTCACTCTCTGGCTTTAGTCTACCCCAGGGAAGTTAAGTGTCATTTTGGATCTCAGGCTGCAGGAAGTGTATACCATTCCCCCATTAATTGATAAAAACCGTAGAGCCATAATAACTTGTGTTTTGAAAATAAAAAATAAAATTGTGCACTATTTATTTTTTCACCTGAACTATAATGTTGAGGATAGAAGCCAATAGTTAACTTAATTTTCCTAATTGTCTCAATTCTTGACATCAGTAGGTGAATCTCATCTTTTCCTGGAGCATTTGATATTTTTATTTTTGTAAGTTGGAAGGTCATTTATAATAAAGCTTTCTCAGTGTCTCTGTATGTGTGTGGATCCTTTGTTTTGTGTTCTTGGAGCATATATAGTTTCCTCCATTAAGCAGAGAAGATTGTTTCTGAAATACTGTAACTTTCCCTTCTTTATCTGCCTTCTTCCTGCTTGTGTTTGTGTGTGTGCCAGTCACTTAATTGCATTATGAGTTTTTATTCATTCTCCCATGCAAAGTTTCTGTTAATTGGCTTGACTCTCAGTAGTAATTTTCTTATTTATTTATTTATTTATTTTTGCAGAAAGATGCTTTGGCAGGTTCTTACCTAGATTTGGAAGAAATATGCTGCGCGTATCTGGCAAAGAGGTAGGATGAGATTTTTTTTTCTTTATTGATTAAACTTTTATTTATTAAGCGGGATACTCCCTTTCTCCATGAATATGAAGGATAAGGCCTGGCAATTGTTGCATGTTTAATAATCACTTTTGCCTTTACACTTACTGATTTCATTGCAATTATGACTTAACATTAAACTTATGCATGTAATGACATTGAGAATGCATAAATATAATCGTACAGTTATCTGCATATGAACAGAAAAGTGCATATTGTCTTTTCTGTAGCTTTGTTTCACATGGTTTATAATTTCTCTTCTGGAGTGTAGTAAATTGTTATGATGCATGAGTCTCCTTAGTTTACCCTTTAATTCTTAAAAATTTTGATGGTGTCCTATATTAAGTGAAACTTCTAGAATGCCACTTATTTTGGAAAAAAGAGGCACAAATAACTGGTGTGATGTTTGTTTTCTTTAACTTTCTGTCTTTCCAACCTTAACAGGTTTTATTTTGTCATTTCATTTCTTATTTTATTTTTTCATGTTTTATTCTCAATTTTCAACTTCTCTATTATGCAGTGATGGACATGTCTGCATTGCTTCTACAGTTGAAGTTGCTCCCAAGAAAAAGAAGAAAAGAGGCAATGAGAGTAGTATGGACATTATAGGTGGTCAATCTGAAGTTGACGGTAAATCTGCCGACTCTAAGAAATTTAAGGAGCAAGTTTTCAAGGATGTCGCTAAGGAATCTGCTACTGATAAAACTAAGGATAAGAAAAAAAAGAAAAGCAAGTCAACTTCTGATTCTTTAATTGAAAGTGTTGGACAGCATGGTTCAGAGGACACGCAACATGCTGCTGTTACTTTGAATGCTAGTGACATATCATTGGAAGACAAGACTTCCAAATCTAAAAAAAAGAAAAAGAAGGATGATTCTGAAGATGTAGAGAAAGAAAAATCCACAGAAGAAAATAAGATCTCGAAGGTGGATTCAACGATCACAGATGATAAAGGTTCCAAGAAAAGGAAAAGGTTGGATTCTGAAGTACATGATTCTCAGCCTGTTGATAAAAATGCTATTGAAGACTCTAAACGGAGAAAGACAGCAGGTTCAGAAGAGCAATTAAATTCACTAGTGGGAGCTGATAAACATGTCGGTAAAGAAAATAAAGGAGAAAGTGGAGAGACTAATGTTGATGTTCTTCCTAAGAAGGCTGCTAAACAATTTCATGAGCAGGAAAATGGGAACACTGAGAAAAATGGAAAGCATTCTGAGCAAAAGAGCTCAAAGAAGCAGCAAAATGGATCAGTTCAGGTAAGCTTATGAATATCTTCTTTACTTGTTGAACATTTTTAGTAAATTATGTATTGAAGTAAAATTCTGACCTCAGTCTGCTTGTTTTCTTTCTTTGATTTAATATGATTTATGTCCAATTGAGTCTCCTTTGTCATGTAGAACCCTGGTTTTACATATTTTGCATGTGCAATCAATATGGAATGCAATTTTTTTAAGAAAACAACATCCATTTAACTGTATATTAAATCCCCATTTCTGAAGCAAAATTGGTAATGACAGAGACAGTAATTAAATCTTGCAGGTGTTCTTTCACCCTCTACTATACCTTGCTTATTGGTTTGTTACTAAGTCTGTCTTACAGGCTTATTGACTTATTCTGTAGTTAAACTTTGGGGTTCATAAATGAAGGTGGATGCCACAACCCTAAAGATATTTTGCTTTTAAAATCTGGCATATGTTTGTAATTTAGATCTGACTTGTTGCTTCATGTTTGAATTTTCTACATCGTAAGTATGGCCTGTTATAAAATTGTCTTTTACATGTTGAATATATTAATTCATCTAGCTGAAGCGTCAATCAATTTTAAGGAACACCATGCTCTGATCTTATATGACTCGGACTTAGGTGTGAGGTCGGATATGGGTTATGTTGCTCGGACTCTTCATTTTTCTTGAAGTACTTGTGTCTTATGCACTAATATGGGGGTATGACCTCCAAATATCCTTCAAATACATGGAAAAACTTAAAAAAGACTAACCATACCCATGTTGGATACATACCTGTACTGGGTACTCACACCTAAGTTCAAGTAACATAGGATACAAGTATCCATTTGACATGGGTATTTTCAATTTTGTATATGCTTTTCCATGTATTTGGAAGGTCTATACTCAATACTCATGTTCAAAAATATGTTGAACATGGGTGTTGGACATGGGTACTTCAAAAAAATGAAGAATCGAAGCAATGTAGCTTCAATAAGGTGTTGCCAGCCTCTTTTTTTTCTCCTATACTGCATGAGTTTTAGTGTTCGGCTTTTTTGTGGTAATTTCTGTTTATTTGATGTCTTTCCTGTGTCCTATTTCTCACTTTGGAGAGTGGTGTTTAGAATTGAAGGAGAATCAATTTTTGGTTCTCTTGAATGGTTCTTATTACAGCAATCAATTAATCTTTGATTCATAAGAGTTTTAATTTTGAATCTTGTGTTATTGCAGTCAAAGAAACCATTTCAAAGAGTGAATGTGGATGAGGTAGAATTCGTTGATAACAGGCTTGAAGATAATTCATACTGGGCAAAGGTATAAAGTACTTGCCCTGCTTTCTTTTTCTAATCTTATGTTTGGAACGAAGTTAGTAAAGAAAAATAAATAGAGGTTCTAAAGGAAAGGAAAGGACAGGAAAAGATATTTCATTCCTTTTGTCAGATAACTAAATTAAGTAAGAGAAAGGAAAAGAGTGGATAGTTAACAACATTTGTTTGGTTAAGTTGTAGGAAGGAAAAGTATATTATATTTACAATGCTCCAATTATACCTTTCTAAAATAAAATATTTTATTTAATGAATGATCTTGAGATTGGAGGCTTTAAACAATTTTGAAAGTGAGAAAATTAATTTTGTTTAACCGCAAGGCTTTTTTTTAATCCATAAAAGAATGCTTTCTTGAAGGCAATTTCATACAAAGAAATGTGTTTTTCAAAATTAATCTATTACTGAGGAAATTCAAGAATTGAAATATTTATATCAAGATAAAATTAACTATAAACTTGTTAAGTTTTAGCATTTTTCTACTATTCAATGTGCTTAATCATGTTCATCTGTTTCGTTTAATAAAAATCCCTTAATTAATCTCAAAATAAAAAAGACTCTATGCTTATATTAAATTTAAAAAATTACAGAAATCAAGTTACTGATCGATAAAAAAGATGAAAGAAAAAAAGAAGTTGACGAATGGATTTTTATAAGATTTAAAGGTCGTCTTAGTGGTTAAGCTGGAATATTATAAAAGTAGGTTTTGAAAAATATAAATTATTATAATAAGGACATAGAAGTAATTTTATATTTGAAATGAATTTACTTCCTCCTAACCATTTACTCTAATTTGGGTAAACTGAAAAGTGACTTTTGAGGAAAGGGAGGGGTGCTTAGTTCATTCCACTTTATTTTTATTTAAATACAAAGGAAACGTTTTCTTACTTACCTTCCTTTCCTTTTGTTTCTCTCACCTCCAATCAATCCCAATGTATTTATTTTGATATTATATGTATATTTTTGGTCACTTGCAAAAATCCTTGTAGGATGGTGCTGAAACTGGATATGGTGCAAAAGCACAAGAAGTTCTAGGTCAAGTAAGAGGAAGGTAAGTGTAAATGTCTGAGATTTATGTATCTTTGGTACCCAATTCATATAATTGGAACTTACTGAACCTGTTCTTTATAAGCATAAGTAACGCATAAATAACACAATATGTGAAGCCAAGACTAAGATTGTATTCTGTGTTAGCTTAAGTTGGATTTACCATGCTTCTTTCTGACTCCTTAGAAAACTGATATTTCTAGTTAGCTGGACTCCAGTATTAGTTTGTTACTTGAACAGGCTTGTCAATATTGGTTTGGGGTTTTGCTGGAGATTTTGTTAATTATCAGGATATTGAACTTCCTCAAGTTTGCGTAAGATTCTTCGATCGATGTTTCGAGGCTTAGGCTTTATCGTTTCCTTGCTACCGTCTCCCCTGTTTTCTCTCCATGATCTAAATATTTTCTAACATCTATTTCTGAGCTCGGAAAGTGGAAGAAGTAGTGCTCTGGCCTCTGGATGCTGAACTTATACAATAGTGTACTCCTGAAATAGTTAGATTTGCCAGGTCAAATTAGTCTAGTAATGGTTGATGTCAGTTTATTCTGGCCCATTCTCTGTCAAAGTGTTAATCTTTTACCAGAAATGGTTTGTATGTTTGTTTTACTGTGCTTTGGGTGGTTCTTGTATATGCTTAAGCAAAGATGGTGTCTAAAATACATATTTCTGATTGTAAAACACAGGGATTTCCGGCATGAGAAGACCAAGAAGAAACGTGGATCATACAGGGGAGGGCAGATTGATCTGCAGTCGCACTCTATAAAATTCAATTATTCTGATGATGAGTAAATGTTGACTTTTGAGGTGGATGATGAGCACTGCAGTACCCTCTAACCCTTTCCATTCATTTGAGGAAATATGGAAATATATGAAGTGGAACTCAATGATAATATGCTTGTGTTCATCCATAGAGTCATCTGTGTTGGTTTTGTTAGGGTCAATCAGTTTCATGCGTCATCTCTAGTTCATTGAAATTATATTTATGTTTTGGTGTGTCTAGTTCATAAACATTTGACATATGCTTCTCTTAAAGGCAAATTGTTGTTTTGTGTTGTTTTCTAGTGCAATTTTGGAATGAAATGAAGATACATGGTGCACTGTAGATGTGTATTTATCTTTTACTGGGTTAGGAGGAAAGGGAAGATAGAGAAAAAGAATGAATACAAATGGGTAAACTACCTTGGTTGTCACTCAACTTTACGGGTTGTTTTGGTCATCCAATTTCAAAAACTTTTAATTTTATTATCATCGTTTTTAAATCTTCAAATTTTAGTCATCGACCTTTAAGGTAGTTAACGTAGGCTTATATTTCTTGGCTTAATAATAAGTTTAATCCTTTAATATCTACATATTTTATAAATTTGATCTAAAATTTAAATTTTTAATAAGTTTAGCCTATATAAGATTTGTTATTTAATTTTTAATATTATCATAAATTACATAAAATAGAAAACATTAAAAACCTTGAAGTTGGAGTCTTTCAAGACATCTTCATACAAAAGAGGCCATATTTGTTTGGATAAGGGCTCCCAGCCATAAGCAATTGGAGCCCCATAACTCCCTCCACACTCAAGGACGAAAGGTCTGGCACATAACAACCCAATGACTCATAAATCATGTTTAGATTCCACGGATGCCCAAAAAGATGAAAAAGAAAAATTGGAACCTTATGAGAACGAAGAGCAAGCAAATCACCACAGGGGATGAAGCAATTTCGAGAGCTACATTCTTTATAATTTATTTTAGTTAATACTAATATACTTATTTTTTATTTTTTATTTGTACTTTATTTATACTTTTTAAATTAAAAAAAAATCATTTTTATGATTTTTTTTCTAACTTTTTTAAAGGTATTAAATTGACAAATTTTTTGAAATATTTTAAAACTAAGTTTCGAATCGTTGGTTTTGACTAGAGTGGTCTAAGGATTGAGTCAGATTTGGGTCGTGTTAAGTAAAAAATTTAGATTCGTTTTTTGGGTCCAGGTTTAACTTAACCTGAAAAATGAGCTTAAAATTTTGTTCAATCTTGGTTCGAATAAAAATGTTAAAACTCATGTCTGGTCCGCTAGTATTAAATTTTTTTATATTATTTTTATATAAAAATAAATTTAAAAAACATAATACACTTGAATAACTCTAACATAAGTGCAATTTAGCAAGCAAATACTTCTAAAATAATAACAAAATTGATAATAAAACAAGAGTTATACAATATCCAAATAATAACAACAAAATAATAGTAATATAACAACGAAATAATAGCAAAACAATGGAAAAACAGTGACAAAAATAATAAAAAACAACAACAATTTTTGCTGCAAATTTGAGTCGGATGGGCCCAGGCCAAAAAAAAAGCTTATATGAGGCTTGACCATTTTAAAAAGAGGCTTTTTTTTTTTTTTGTTCAAACTGATTTTTCTAATCTATAAGGAAAATATTTTAGGGATTTAAATAAGTTAATTAAAAAAATTGTGTATAGCACATTTAACTCGTAAACATTTGCTTTATCTCTGGACCTTTCTTCTACACAACAATGAAAAACCTTTGTTGTTAGTTTTATTAAGTTAGTATTTTTGGTATTATTATTTTCATGTAAGGGTAAGTAAAATTCGACTCGATTCAAAAAAAATAATTTTTTTTTGAGTTTTGAGTTATTAGAATCAACTCAAATAGGTAATTTGAGTTTGAATCGGGTTGAATTTTACAATTTGAATAACTCGGAATAATTCAAATAACATATTAATGTAAATACCCTTTTAGTCCCTATCAAGTTTGAAAATGAGTAAATTGATCTCTCTCTCTCAACAAAAAATACAAAATTAAAAATTAAAAAAAATCAACATATTTTTAAAATTTTCAAAATTTATATATATTTTTTTAAAAATTATAAAAATTTTAAAAATATACAAAGAAAGTTAAAAAAACTAAAAATTGTCTATAAATAAGTTAATGAATGGTTCTAGCTTATCATATTAAAGTGTATATATATTATTTTGCTTTGATTTTTTTTTTCAAATATATATGGTTTCAAATTTATGTGCTCCAATATGAAATTAGTTATACTATAACAAGATTTTAATTTGATATATTTAATTTTTTAATTTAACTCAAACAGTTCCACTCAATTCTACTTGACTCGAAATTCATTTCAATCGACTCGATTTGAATTTTTTTAATTCGAATTAGAATGATGAAATAGGACTCGTTAATTCAATTAATTCAAAATTTTTTACTCGATTCGATCAGACGCTTACCCCCTCTTATGTACTTTTGGGCTTTTGAATAAGTTGTTGAGATAATGTGTATTATAGCTGATATTGTGCCTTGAATCGATAACGTATATGAGGATGTATGCTAGACTATTACAATATCACCCATAATCTCATTAAAGAAACCGTTGTATTATGTGTTACCATATTGAGCTTAGGGTGGGGAAAAGCCTACAATATGGTAGGAGTATTTTACTCACTAGTTCTGATACTTGCATGTCTAGTTTAAGTTGAGAGTTGGAAGATAAATTTTGTAAATATATAAGGTTAAATTTATAAAATAATTTAGGATTAGAATTAAAATAATAAAATTTTTAAATATTGAGGATTAATTTATTGAATATTTTAGATTTAAGATAAAGTTGATATAATATGTAAATATTTGAGGATTAAATTTATTATTAAATCAATAAAAAATCTCATGTTAGACTTCGACTGAAATATTTAATTTTGAAAAAGTTGAATGACTAAATAAAAAAAATTTCATAATCGAGTGACCCAAATAGAATCAAATGCATAGTTAGATGAAGTTATATGTAACACCCCCTAACCCTAAACCGTCGTTGGAATAGGGTTACAGGGTATTATCAGACATATCGGACAACTTACAAATAATAAATAAATAGTTAATGAACATATTATAAAATAATCATAAAATTCCTTAATTGAACCATCGAGGCTCAAAATACGTATTAGAAGGGAATTGGGACTTGTTTTGGTGCTCCGTAGATTTTTCGTAAATTTTTTTTTCGAACGCGATATAACCCTCTTTATAAACATCTAACCTTCCTTGCAATTTCAACTCGCAACCAAAACAATTTATACTTAAATTCACCTAAATCATAATCATTTCATTAACATATTAATTCAATAATTAAACATTTTTAATATTATTCAAAATTTACTAATAACTTTATTTATTTTTCATTCAAACATAATGCCAAAATTTATAATATAATATCTACCATTTTATTAAACTAATATCAAAATATAGTATATACGTATATATATTTTTACAACCAACATTATGAGCATATACATGTAACCTATACAACACCTAGTACATGACACTTTTACCAAAAGAGGAGAATTACATCACCGAGTTTATATTGAGGTCGGGATCGATCTGGATGTTGAACCAGGACCTTAATTTCTATTAACCTGTGCACGAAACAACCGTACGCTGAGTATTTCATACTCAGTGGTACTACTATAATTCAAATTATAAATAATCAAAAAAAATTCACATAATCAATCATATAATACATGAACACATATTATCTTAATTTATACACCACTTTCATTCCATATCAATATCAAATCAATTTAACCATTTCATTCTCATTTCTCAATTTCATCACTTATCACTTTATATGCCTCAATTTTTCATTTCTATTCAATTTTTCTTTTTCACATTATTTACACCTATTAACAAGACTCGGACCTTGACGGATACACGGATCCAACCAAACACACCAGAATGGCATCCTGTGCCTCATCGGATAGTTCGAAGCAATAAAGTGACACCTGGTGTCTCATTGGCCTAGTCGAAGTAAAGTGGTACCCAGTACCTCATCGAATCTATCCGAAATAAAATAATGAGAACCAGTGTCTCATCGACTCAAGGTCGAAGTATCCCTGAACTCTTCAAATCCTATGGCATGCTAACTATATCCGACTCAGTCCGACTAGTTAATATGAACTTTCAATTTATAATTCATATCACTTTCAATTTCAATTTCACTTATTAAGTATAAATATCGAAATAAACATTAAATAATGAATAATTTAAATTATAGTAATACAAACCCGGATTTCGCGATTACTCCTCGATAACTTTCTCCTTTCCTTTTTGTGTCGATGCTTCGGGTTATTTGCTATCTACAAAAAAAAAAAAAATTACATTATTAACTACAACACTAATTTATAATAATAATTGAATTTCTATCTAATGTATACCTTAATTCCAATTTAATCCTAATTAACTCATTTATTATTATTTTTAACTCAATTCATACTTTATTTTTATTCAATTTCCTTCCATATTCTACTTAACTATCTAATGTTCATAATAAACCCTAATTTAAAATTTCTTTCAATTTAATCCCTCTATCACAAAACTTATAGCTTCTTTTACAATTTAATCCCTTTATCAATTCTAACTTGAAATTCATTCATTTAAATCCCTAATTTACTATTTTGTTCAACATGAACTATATTCAAAACATTAAAACTTCCAAGACCTCAACTTAATTTCATCAAAACTTTGTTCTAAAGCTTCTGAAACATCTAATTTAAGAGAAAATAACTTAATTAACTTACAAATTAAAGATTAAAGCTTCAAAATCTTACTTTCCCCTTTTTCTTTTTCCTTTCCTTTTCTTTCTCCCCTGTTTGAGCTTCTTATCATCCTTCTTTTGTTTCTTTCTTTTCTTTTCTTTATTCTTTTATATATATATATATTAATTAATAATAATATTAATAAATTATAAATATTTATTTACTTAAATAATAAGTAAATTAATATTTATTTTACAAATGTACAAATATAATTTTTATAAATGTGTATTTTATTACCATATATTTGGCTTTAATATATATATATTTCATTAATATAATAAGATAATATTAATTAAATAATAATTTATATTATTGTATTTTAATATTAATTAATAGTAAATTAAAATCATGAAAAATCTTTAGATTTTTCTTTGTTTTGAGGCCTCAAATTATGCAATAGGCATAATTGCCATTTTAATCCCTTTTTCTTTCTTTTAATCTATAATTAGGCTTTCACCCCTTATTCAATTTAGTTTTTTTTACTAATTAATCTAAATTAAACTAAATTCACCTAATCAAAACCTAATTAAACATACTACTAAACTCATAATTACTCCTAATAATTATTTATGAACTCGGTTTACTAAGATGAATGCTCTATAACTCACTTTTCCGTTGCCCGTGAATTTAGGTCATTACATTATATCTCAAAAGAAAAAAAAAATAGAGGTTATTAGGGGTGTTCAAATTTCGGTTAAAATTGAATTAAACGATCGAATCGATCTAACTCGATTAATTGATCAGTTAATCAATCTAACTCGATTAATCGATCTAGTTCGGTTGGAAGCCGGTTAAAGGTTTTTGAAATTTCGATTAACGGTTAATTCGATTCGAAATCGGGTTATTAACTGAACATAATAAATAATATTATATATTATATGTATCAAGTTATTACTAATTCAATTAATTCGGTCATATGAATATTATCAATTTATTTATTTTTGATATATTTTATACATGTTTTAAGAAAAAAATAAATCATATAAAATTTAATTAATCGATCAAATTAATTAAAATATTTCGATTTGATTAATTTTATTTGAAAACAATTTAACTCAATTAACAGTGAAATAACTAAAAAATTCTATTAATATTAATTCTGTTGGATTAACCAATCAGATAACCGTTTCAAGAAGCCTATAAGTTTTATCTCGCAATTTAATAGAGTACAAGGACGATTGTATATTTAGCCCAAAGTGATAGAAAGACGATGACACAGAGATGAGCACCCCCTCCATAGTCTCTTCTTATTAGCTACACAAAGCGAGACAGAGAGTCCAGTAGAAGTTGTGGACTCAAATCCTCTGATTGAGCAAAGAAAAAACAAAGAAAAATACGTTTCTCATTAACAGATCTCATTGAATCCGACTCAAATGGACTTAATCCGTTGCACTTCCTGCTTCCAACGTTCTCCCACCCTCATCGCTCCAACATTCCGCCACCAAACCACTCCAAAACCTAACTTCACTACAATATCCAACAACCATGCAACAGTATCAACGACTAGAATGGTGGTTAAAGCACGCGGAGGAGGAGCGGCTGAGGCCGAAACTGCTTTGGTTGACAAACCTAAGGTTTTAAAGAGATTTCAGGTGTCTGAGGGTCATCCCGCTCCATTTGGTGCCACTATTCAAGACGATGGCGTCAATTTTGTGATATATTCGGCTAATGCCATTTCCGCTACTCTCTGCCTCATTGCTCTCTCGGATTTGCAACAGGTTACTCAATTTTTTTTGTTACAGTGCTTTATATTATGTTCAGTAATCAGTAGGTTAAACTTTGAAATGCATTTTGATATCATGTTCAGTATGTTACAGTGGCCTAAGGTTTATAATGCATTTTGATTCTCATCATTTTTAAAGCTTTTAAATGTTTAGCCGTTGTATTTACTTGTTTATACATATCTACTGTTCTCTTCTACGCGCAAAAAGCTAGCAGTAAAGGTAGCAACCAAGATGAGCCTTATTCTCCTTTTGCGGTTTTTCCGTTGAAGGGATTCGTTTCATTCTAGAATTGGCCGCTAAATAGAATTGGCTGTTTGAAAATAATTTCGTAGTTTGACATTTTAACAATCTAATCTTTGTTTCTGGTGAGTAATTTGGATAAAATGGTGTTTTCGTATCCAGAATAGAGTTACGGAGCAGATACCACTTGATCCATTGGTTAATAAGACAGGAGATGTCTGGCATGTATTTTTGAAAGGAAATTTTAAAGATATGCTATATGGATACATATTTGACGGGGAGCTTTCTCCTGAAATTGGTCATTACTATGATTCTACCAGGATTTTATTGGATCCGTATGCAAAGGTAAATAAGGGCCTTTTATTTATAGTGACCAGGTTTCCTTTATTTTCAGTTTGCTGTTTTTCTTGTGAAATGAAGGACTGATTTACTTGTCCCTTTTTAGGCAGTTATAAGCAGAGGGGAGTTTGGGGCTTTAGGGCCTGAAGATAATTGTTGGCCCCAAATGGTGGGAATGGTGCCTACTTCAGAAGATCAGGTACTTAGCTCGAATTTATTGCTGTGAGTGCTGTTTGCCCATGTGACTGGAAATTTATGTTATAATAGTGACGTTCTAGATGGCCTTTGTCTGGATCTTGCAAACAATTTCTCCTTAACATTTATTTCTCAAATTGTTGATGGTGGAGGGTAGTCTACTATCCAAGTATTCATTATTACTTCATTATATTCAATTTATGATATAAGTTTGCATGTAATGAAGCACGACTTACTCTGTTGCAATTTCACAATTAGATTACAATCCTCTCCTGTTTAGATTTACTTCAAAATATTGGTGAAGAAATGAAAAACTTTGAGGGAAAATTACACAAGTAAAGAGCAATATTTGATATGTCTTCACCATCCCATAGAGTTTAAATCTCTAAATTGCATATTTTTCATATTTATCGCCGTTGAGGATTTCTTTTTGAAAATATGGATATGTTTCATTCCTTTTGTCTTTTGCTCACTAATACCCAGATTTTAGAGTAAGAAGCCTCACTTTAAGGTGTAATTATTAGTTTTAGCCCCTCTATTATGTTGAAATATGGGATTTAATTCCTCTATTTTAGTTTGACGTAATTTGGCCTATTTACTTTTATAATGTTATTAATAATAGATCCAAATTGATAATGTTGTTAACTACTATCGTTAAAGTGTTAAAAGTATAATCTGTTAATTGTTAATAGTGTTATTAGTGTTAACAAATTCATGAAAATCCATGTCATTACTTGAACGATAGTGTTTAATAGTGTAATCAATTTGGATCTACTGAAAACATTGTTAAAGTAGAGGGATCAATTTATGTCAAATTAAAGGGATTAAATCCTAAATTTCAGCATAGTGGAGGAATTGAAATCATAATTAGTTACTCACTTTAAAATAAGAAAGGGGAGGAACAATCTTATGATAAAAGGAGAATTCTTTATAATGAGAATCATAAGCGTTTAGATTTGTTAGAAATAGAGATGTATTTACAAAATCATACTGCCTTCAGGAAATATATATGCAGCAAGGAGAGTGTGGCTTTTGACAATTTCTACATTAGCTCATAATGTAAGATGTTTTCTGAAACATCTTGATAATAATCACGACAAACTTAGACATCTTCCATCTATTTGAGAATTAATCTTACACAATCATATGAATTTATTTTTACAACAGGACATCAATAGACATCTCGAACTTTGGATACCTAGCTAGTTGTAAGAATTTGTATCTTTAACTGAGTCTATAAAGAAGAGGACTTGAGCCATTCTATTTGATATTAATGCTGCTATGGATTCTATGAGCTCAACTAACTCTTTTTTCTTATCTACAAATTGTTAGGTTAGCTGTTAATTAAGTGATACAATAATTATAAATCCCAACAAATCAATAATCAGATCATAAATCTAATTTCTAAGATCGTGCTAATTAGGTTAGCTGTTATTTAGTTAAACTGTTAATAAGCTGTCAACATTTCTTTTGGCATCCTAATTATCATCAATATGCATAAATATACTTGCATTCATATATTTATACTTTGGAATGTAAAATCATATTAGCTCATTATTTATGAAAAATATTACAGGAAAGTAGAACATTATGAAATTGAAAGAAATATGACAACAAATTGTTATTGTTCTTTAAATGATTGTAAGGTTTGCACTTTGTCATGGTTTTTGAATGTTGAACTTAGTTTCATCCTCACCATGGGATACTATTTGATATTTCTTCTTTTTTTACTTTTTATTCCTTGACCGTGTATTTGGTTATTTGATATTTCTAGTTTGATTGGGAAGGTGATTTACCTTTGAGACATCCAGAAAGAGATCTCATAATTTACGAAATGCATGTGCGTGGATATACAAGGCATGAATCTAGCGGGACAAAATTTCCTGGCACTTATCGTGGTGTGGTGGAAAAGCTTGACCACTTGAAGGTAGAGCTTATAACATTGTATATAACAATTTGTGGTGCTTTCTCTGAAATGTTTTCTTTTTTCATTATAAGATGACATCAGATAGTGGTGAAGTAGTTGTCTTGCTTTACAAGTGACTTAGGCCTTGTTTGATAAATCGTTGAAAAAAATAAATTTGTTGAAAATTAATATTTTCAATGATTTAATTTTTGATACATGTTTGATAATTCAAAATAAAAATAATCCGATAGAATATTTTTTATACAAAAGTGTGAAAATAATAAGTAAATAAAAGTTATTTATCACTTAATGGAGAATATTTTTAAATTAAATTAATTTATTTTAATATTATATTATCTTATAAAAAAATATTTAAAATTTGACTTTTGTTTAGAATAAGGTAAAATGATTAAAAATTAAAGATAATATGTAGATTATAATTTTTTATAATTTAAAACCTATTTGTATAAAAAAAATCTAATTTTATTCCATAATTAATTTTGTGTAAATATTATAAATATTATAAATTAAATTCAATACTTATCAATACTTCAATTTTCAGCTTATAAAGCACCTTAATCTATTCTTTGGTTCATGGCTATATGAAAGAACAAAGAGTTGTTTCTAAAAAAGGAAACAAAGTAGATTTTGATCAACATCATAGATTATTTTGTGAAATTTTACTAGGAAAAATTATCAACTATTTTTACATTAACACAAAAATTGATATAACTGCTGATACTATAGAAGATAAACAAGTTAGATGCACTAATTGATTGTTGTGTCCAGCTATAATTTTTTCTCTTCCTATTACTTGCATGAATATTCTTAATAGATATAAGTGTACTTGTGTGCTTGTATTCTGGTGAGACTAATGCATCTACTAAAATTTTAACTATAAACATATTAGAGTACAAAAACAAAAAGGAAAAGATAGATTAGCAACACATACCACCTTTAAATTCTTTAAATATTAAAGCATCTTAACCTAAATAAGTTGAGACTTAAAATAGTTGAAATTTTAAGTAATAAAATCTAAATTAATTAGGACTAGAAAGACTTTGTATTCAAAATGACTTGATATGAAGTAACATGAACTTGATGTTACTCAAATTGAACAACAGAATAGTTGCAACAAGATGTACATAATGACTCAACCAAAACATGACAACTTGATAGGACCCATTCTTGAACGAAGTAAAATTGAAATGACTTGGCCTACCTCGATTGTTCACTGCATTGCTAGAACTAGGGTGGCCTATGTGGGTTTAGTTGGATTGTTGCTCCCCTGATATAGTTTATTGATACCATTTAGGTCATATTAAGGTGTAGTTATTTTTTGTTTTTATTTTTGTTGTCTTCTCTTGTACGTGTTCTTTAAATATGGAGTTGAGCTCTCTTTCTTGGTCCACCTTTTAACACCATTTAATTTATTCATAAGAAAGTTTTGTGTTTATGTTGTATAAATGAGTTTAATTGTTTCGTTTTGTCAAAATTGTAGCTCGTCGCCTTTTGGAATTATGAAACAAACTTCACTAAATTACTTTAAAGGGAACCTTTGGTAGAATCTTGGCTTAGCTAAATAGTCAACTCTAAATGATTTTCAGACTTAGAGACATTTTTTTTTGAATTTTGAAAAATCGAGAGAGAGAAAGTGAGGAAAAGAGAGAAAAAGAAGAAATGGGGCTGTTTGGGGCTATTCTGTTTCAGCTATGAAAACAGAGAAGATGAGACAAAAATAGGGTAGAAAACAGAGAGAAGAAGAGAGAATAGTATTCTGATTATGTTACTTATCAAATATACAATCTAATTCATCACTATTTATACTAGTAGACACATACAAAGAAGGAAAGTAAAAAATTATATACAGCCTAATTAGATGCTAGTCAATCCCTAAAATCTCTATATTAATAATAATAATATTATTATTATGAACAGTTGAAGTTCAGACTAGAACCATATTGTATCGGTTGTATCGGTTGGTACATATTGTTTCGGTCCTAAATCCATACTAAGTAGTTTAAGGTTTGTTTTGGTCAAAATTTCGACATGTTTCGACTATTTTGGTGTGTTTCTGTCAATATCGGTTTGCACCAACCTGTGTGGGTTGGTATGAGATTTTGATATTTTAAATGATCTTTTAATTATTTTTATCTTAACCATATTTGTTTTTTATAATTACCTTTAAAATTAAAATACAATATTAGGTTATATATATTTATGTAATTGAGATATATTGGTATGTAAATGTAATATATATTTGTTACGAGACTAAAGCTTAAATTATAAAATATATTTGAAAAATGTTAAAAAAAAAAATCAATAAACTTGAAATGGTACAATGAAACACATTAGTACTGGTATGCACTGGTACCAAGACAAAAAGGGTACCCCTATGTGTAAGGTATTGACAACCTTGGTCAAGATAAGGAAGCAATATGATTTTGATTTTAAAGCATTGGTCTAGACAGGTAATGTTGGGTTTTGATGCTCGACCACCTCCAATGCTTGATGAAGCTTATTTTAATATGGTTAGGACACATTCTATATCCAAAGCAATTATTCTACAAGCATATGCTTTTGTGAAAGAAATTGTGCCTATTTCGTTTTACCAAGAACAGTTATATGGATTGTTTGTTCTTAAATGGAGTAACATTTGACTACAAATTGTTTAGTTTCTTTGCCCAACCTGTTTGCTTAGTAACAAACACTGTATACTTACTATGTGTTTAAATCCTTCAAATACATTATTGAGATGATGAAATGAGATAACAGAATAATAATTATTTGCTTTGTTTATTTAAGTTACATCCTTCAAATACATTATTGAGATAATGAAATGAGATAACTGAATAATAATTGTTTGCTTTGTTTATTTACTATGTTTTTATATGGTTTGTAGGAACTTGGAGTCAACTGCATAGAATTAATGCCATGTCATGAATTCAATGAGTTGGAGAACTACAGCTACAATTCTGTTTTGGGTGACTATAAGTATGAAATTTCAACCTTTGATTCAGAGCTATTTTTGGTTATCATGCTAGTTTTAATTAAGTAGCAAAAGATTTTGAAAATTGTTTGCATCTAAACAAGCTTCTAGCTAACTCATTAGTCATGATAACTTTTTACTTTCGTTAAAGTTGCGCAGATGGTAGAAGACTGTCAAATTTACTAGACTCCGTGATGCTAAAATAGGATTGGGTATTCTATCTGCTTAGTGATTGTTTAGAATGAAATTAGGGACATAGGATTTATCATTGCTGTTGGAATCTGGGCTAGGGTGTATGAATCACATAGATTGTTCAGTTTTGTTTGGATCTTAAAAGAGGGATAAAATTTGAGGTAACAGGTGTTGGAATTTAATGGTACCTATAATACTAGGATGAAACAAGCTTGTGACTGGTATTATGTTTTGAACTGTATTTACAAGTTGTGGTTGTAGAGATGGGAAAAGAGACAAAATACCTAGCATAATTTATTTAAAGGAGGCAAAATGATAAATTTTGCTTTTAACATTTACCTTTTTTGTCACTTTGGTCCTAATTCTTTTTTTAAAATTTTGGCTGTTAACCTGTAAAATTTATTTAGATAGCTTTTTTTCGATGAAAAAAGTTAATTGGAGTGTTAAAATTTTGATGGCATTGATGTGGGAGTTTGTGTGACAAGCCATGTATACTTTATAAAAATTAATAGAAAATATTAAAAAATTCAACAATTTTAAATGTTCATAAAATTATTTAGAAAAGTTATTCATGTCAGCAGTGAAATACATGTAGACTCACATCAATGTCATTAAAATTTTAACAGTTTTATTAAGTTAGCTATGGAGTATGAAGTTCTTGTCGGAAACAAGATCAAGGCAGAAACTCAACATTTTATAAGATTCTATGCTCAGTATTGTAATGTGAGCAAATTAGGCGACTTTCTTTTCTTTAATTCCCTCACCTGTACATGTTTTGATTCTCATTTTCTTCAAAAAATTCTAGGTTTCATGTAAGAATCTGGATCCAATTTTAGGAATTTAAGGCCACAAAATACTGTGATCTGGCTTATCATTTCCAGATTTAATTTCAATGGGGGGTGTGAACGAACCTGTCTACTATGATTTGATCATTGTGGTATCTAAACAACTGTGGATACTTCTCCCTTAATTCATCACTCTCAAGTTCCATGTGGCCTCTTCAGTGGAGTGAGTTGCCATAACACTTTCATGAGGGCAATCACTTCATATGCTACAATTTTTTTCCTTCTATCTAGAATATTGATATAATTTCTCTTTGTAACTCATCTTTGATTTCTGTAGATTCATAATAACTAACATGTCAAATCTACTTTTTTCTCAAAGCACGGATGAAATGCATTATTAACTGATGAAAACATGAGGGTAGGCTATGCAACTTCACCAATACCGTGGAATTTCAAATGGACCAAGAAACCTAGGACTCTGCTTTCCTCTTTAATCTTGTGCCATGGCAGATCATCTGCATTTTGTAGATTTCTTCTCCGATTTATACATAAATCTTCTTTCATGTGTCTAAATATAGGAGTGACATGCCAAATTAATTTCTCTTTACAAATAAATCTTTTCTTTGTGGTCTATGCTAAAAAATAAGAAATTTTAGGGGAAAAAAATCGACAGCATTAGTCTTCTAAACAAGTCTGAGTAGTCCATAAAATTCAGAAGAGTTAAGTTTGCTAGAAAAACAAACAAATTCCCTGTGTAATTCTAAAATCTAAAATCTAAAATCCTAAGATTGGGTTCTGTTATTTAATAGCTAAGAGACAATTCATAGGATGCTGGATTTTTTCAGTTTGCCAATTTCTTTTGCATTGGTCGAATAGTTTTGCATCTTAATTGATGAAGTTAAGTTTGAAAAGTTGTACTTTGGCAACATTTGTCTGAGTTAAAATTTCATGTTTTCAACTTCCTGTCATACTTACACATCAGTACCTTCTTGTCAAGGTTGAACTTTTGGGGATATTCAACAATCAACTATTTTTCCCCCATGATAAGGTATTCATCTTCTGCTATTCGTAGCTGTGGTCGTGATGCAATTAATGAATTCAAATTTCTTGTTAAAGAAGCACATAAACGCGGAATTGAGGTCAGAGCATAGCAGATTCCAATCTCAATAAGCAAATTCACTTGAGAAAATTTTAGTTTTTTTACTATTTGAATTTATTTGAATAGGTTATCATGGATGTTGTTTTCAATCACACAGCTGAAGGCAATGAGAAAGGTCTCAATTTGTCATTTAGAGGTGTTGATAACTGTGTCTATTACATGCTGGCACCTAAGGTATAACTCTTCTGAAACTTTATATGACACAAACAAACGTATTGTACTACTGCAGTTGTATCCTCTGCCTCAGGAGGTCAATGAAATCTTTATAATAGTGTTATTGGCATGCCGCTCCTTTATCACAATATTACCATCTACATGCTGTGATATATTTTATTTTGTTCATAGTGAGTTGTTTGTTTTATTGACTAAGTATTTATCTTTAACTTACATGATGTCGATCTTGTGATATTTTAATTGTGATGATGAATATTTCTATCTTCTACAACCATATTTAAGTTATGGTTGGGAACTCACTTTCCATATTGATCATGCATGTAAGATTTAGCACCAAATTTTCTAGTTTCCATTGATGTCATAAGAATCTTAATCACAATTGAAATGAGAACAGGCTTCATTGATGGAATGGTTATAGATATAGGTTGGCTGCAAAAGAGGCTTGGAAGACATATATGAACTAACTTAAGTAGTTGAGTAGGGTTTATAGCAAAGAAAAAAGAAAAAAAGGAAAACAGTATTGAACTATACCCAAAACTACAGCAGTAAGAGTTTCTAACTAGATATCTAGCGCCAATTGATCCTGCACACTACTATCTTTCTTACCTTATTATAATATCATTTTAGGTCAATGATCACTATGACTTCAATATCATTTGTATTGTTTCCAGGGAGAGTACTACAATTATTCAGGTTGTGGAAACACATTCAACTGTAACCATCCTGTGGTGCGTCAATTTATATTAGACTGCCTAAGGTAGATGACATGTTCCTATTTAATTGCTTGCTACTTCCTCATGTTGGTCTTACCTTTTTGGGCATATATGTTTCGGGTTTTTGTTCCTGGAAAATTTATTATATGATAGTAATTACTTTTAAGTGGAAAAGAGAAATAGAAACAAAGATGAGTGATATGATAAACCGAAGGCCATACACTCTTTTGCATAAGTCATCAATAACACTCCCTCAACAAGTCTGGTTCGTTTATTTTATATACATCTAGCTTGTTACAAATATAAATCAATCTTGGACCTTCTAAAGGACTCGTAAGCATGAGCATTGACTGCCAGATTTATTAGTGTTTGTGCACTTCCCTTATGTTCAAATCTATGTCTAACTGAATCAAGATCAATTTTATTTGTGGTTCATTCAAGAAATCTTTGATTAGATGCAGTATGTATAGGCGGTCAGTTGTCACAATGGAAATCTAGAGGTTGCAATGTCCAAATCCTTGCTCTTCTATCAGTTCTTTTAACCAAACTAATTCACGCATTGTTAGAGCCTTGGCACTCAGATTCAAAGTCTCCCACAATTGTTGTGTTCCTTATTTTCCATATCCCTCCTCATCAAGGATGCCAAATAAATTGAAAGCTAAGACTACTTATCAATTGAATGAGTCATTTGTTGCTACTTTAGTTAGTTTCTTCCCTTTTTCTTTCATCTTTAGAAGGATTAAATTTTTGTGGTTTAATTTTTCACCTAGTTTCTCTGTCGTTAATGAGATAATTGGTTCTCTTGCTCCATTTTATTTCCACCGTTCTCAATTTTTCCTATACCCTTTTCCTACCAAACAAATTGTTTAATAGCAGCATTTTGCTAAAGAAAGTTATGCACAGATAAGAGTGAGCATAATTCTAGGATAAGAATAAGGTCATATTCCTTTATTGCCAGGTATGTCTGTAAGATTTCATTGCTTTTGTTTGTTTGAAGTTGCTTCTAGAAGACTTTTACACATTAGCATAACATATTCCCTACTATCTACTTAGGCTCTTATTCTTCAAATTGTGATTGTTGTTCCTTTGAACTCTTCTTTCTTACGCAAGCTAAGGCTCGTATTTAAGTACTATCCCTTTTATTGCCAATTTATTTGTAACAACCCCCAATCATCTTGGAGATCCATGTGTTACTTGTTCACTTCATGCAACAGATATTGGGTAACAGAAATGCATGTCGATGGGTTTCGCTTTGATCTTGCTTCCATTATGACCAGGAGTAGCAGGTTAATCTAAACAAACAACTAATACACATTTACTTCTATTTGTGTTGGCTTTCTTCTCTTATGTGGTTTTCTTTGTGTTATGTTAATAGTCTTTGGGATTCAGTAAATGTATATGGATATCCTTTAGAAGGTGACTTGATAACAACTGGTACCCCTCTCAGCAATCCCCCATTGATTGATATGATGAGCAATGATCCTGTACTTCATGGAGTGAAGGTAGACATCTTAGATTTGTTTCCTTAATTCCGTTTGTTAACTTGTCTTCTCAATATGAGAACAATTATCTATTCTTCATGAAGATAGTTTTGAACTCTTAGGATATCTTGGTACCATGGCTAGTTTTGAATCTCTTAGGATATCCTGGTACCATGGCTAGAGTCACCAGGGAAAGAATTTGCCACAGTATTAGGTTAAAATACATGGTTATTGAGACTAGTAATAATTAGTTGTTTCATAGCAATCAATTCTTATTATTATTTTTTTTTTCTTTTTCATTTGTCTTATTAATAGATTAACTATTAGAAATATAGTTAGTTTGGAAAGAAGACAAATATTGAATGTTTACATGAGTTGCACGTTGTTTAAGTATGGATAGAAAATTTCTTCTTAAAATTAAATTCTTCAGTATGCTAATGCATTTTAAGTTTTCTGTGATTTTTTTCTACTTCTGAAATGATTTAAATACAATGTAGGATCTAATTAACTAAATTTATTCAAATTGCTACGAATGAGAAATTAGTTCTTTGACTCATGTAAAACTTCCAATTACTTCATATACACATCTATTTGAATAAGTGCACAAGTTCAGTGTAGAATAAATAGAACATCTTGAAACTTACATTGTATTATCGTGGTATTTGCATTAGAATACAAGTACACTTTAGTTTATTTTCTTGTAAATGCTCCATGCTTCATATATAGTGATGCAGTTTAGTCTTTTCAGCCAATGCCTACAAAAAATATAATTTATTCGGAGAAAATCATTTTCACAAGTAAAAAATCAAATTGGATATATATTTGTGGAAAAAAAATCAGATTGAAACTAACTAATCAAGAACAATAACAGATGAAGTCTAATGTAATATAGGAAAGCTATAAAAACTAGAAAAGAGTAAGATTTGGAGATTGAGAAGGTTAAAAAAACATTGCTATGTTTTTCGTACTGGGGTGTGTTAGGATATGGGTGTGTTTAATTCTTTTCTTAGTTCTTCCATGTATTTGGAGGATCTTTTCAAGGTCATATCCCGTGACAGGCAATGCGTTGGACACTGATACTTTAAGAAAAAGAAAATGAAGAATCGAAGTAACGTAGATACTTAGGGCTGCTGTTGAGGTTTGCTGTAGGTTCCCAACAAGCACATTTTGTATGACCATGACCAATTTCATAGTAACAACAGATTTGGTTTATTTTGATTATTTTATCCATTACCCCTACTCCAACCAAATCCACACCCACCAGGTAGCATTAGGAGAAGACAGATTGCTCAATACACATTGAGATTGTTGAGTTTTCACATTAGCTTTAAAAGGAAGAACATTTAGCTGCTCATACACATTTAATTTCCATAAAATACTCGATAAGAAATCTTTCCTGAGATTATTTTTGCTTCCCCAAACTGTAAAACCCATTGCATATGAATGATCTCCTTTCTAGAATACAAACCAGTCAAATAATCTAGAAGTTAATAGCTCGTTTATAGTGATTAACTAAACCAATTACAGACAAAGAGGATGATAATGTCATAATAATAACAATAATAATACAATTACCTTGGATACAATAGAATCCTTAATCCAAAAAATTATTCTTGTATCCTCTCTCAACCAGTCTTTTTTGCTCAGTATTGCTTTTGAAAAAGAAAGTGACTCAACATAGTCACAACAAAAACTGAAAAGATTTAGGAAGAAAGGGACTGGTAGGCTTTGATTCTTTAAGCCATTCAAATTGAAACGACTTGCAATAGACAAAGGGGTACAACATGATATAAGATCACAAGAAACCTAAGACTTAATGTGTGTGGGATGATACCTATTAACATTAGCTAAGCCTATGAAATAGTTTAAGTAGAATGCTTTGGCAAAATGGTCAAACTGCCATTTATATTCATTTATTTACTTTTTATCTTACATTTTTGAGGCATTTATTTCCTTTCTCCCCTGTTTCTCCGATATATATATATATTTTTTTCATTTTCTCTGTGTTCTTGACATTACTTGAAGAGAAACTAACAAAAGTTGGTCTTGCTTCCGTTTTAGCTTATAGCTGAAGCATGGGATGCAGGTGGCCTTTACCAAGTTGGCAGATTTCCTCACTGGGGTGTTTGGTCAGAATGGAATGGGAAGGTGACTGGAGATTTAATAACACTGATGAATTTAACAATTTATAGCATTGTATTTTTCCCTTTTCCTTATTTATTCCCCTTTCCTTATTTGTTCTATATTAAGGAAAGTTCTCAGTGTTAGCATTTGAGGCTGATGCCTTACCTCTTTGCATTGAAAGATGCATTTTGTAGTCCAGTGCATGAACTTAGACCCTTATTATTAGCTTCCTCTCAGCTCTCAAAGTTTGAGATCTTATGGTTCTTGTTTCTACTTTAGGCATAAATGCTAGATTTGTAATGTGCTGAGAGTCGGTCAAATACAATTTTCGGTTTTCCTAGTAGTTCTTTAGCTGATAAATGAACTCCTACTGACTACTAATTTTTACTTCCACACTCGGTTAATCTCGTAAACCATATTCAAGTGTCAATTCTTAATTTTCAGATATTGACTTCACTACTTGCTTGGGATTCAAATATACTGAAATGAAAATCTCAGTTACTTAAAAATCTGGGTTAATGGTAGTTTTATTTTTTCATGTCCAAGCTTCTTTTTTCCTATCTTCCCCATTGACTGCAGTTCCTAGTTGAGCTATTCAAATCCAGCTGACCTTTTTAGATGCATCTACATTTTATTTTATGGAAGTGGTTCTGTATTTATATGCATATTCCTTTCTGTTTCAGTATCGAGACATTGTACGACAGTTTATCAAGGGTACAGGTGGGCTTTCTGGGGCTTTTGCTGAATGCCTTTGTGGAAGCCCAAACTTATATCAGGTTTGTCTTCTATGATCTGCCTCTTGAACACACAGCGCCAAACAGGTGATAGTTATGGTCTCATTATCTTTCTCATAAAAGATTTCCTATGTTTTATTTTTTTTAAAAAAAGAAAAAGAAAGGAGAGAATCATTTAGGTATTCAAATATAGAATTTTGATTTAAAATTTCCCGTCATAGAATCCTTGATAGTTATTGGCCATTTCTGGAGCATATCTCATCATACATTGTCTCGTATGTAATATTTTTGAACTCCAAAGAAATCATCTATTTTTTTTTACATTCATTCCTTTGCATCCTTGCCGTGTCTGTGAATCAGGAAGGAGCAAGGAAACCATGGAACAGTGTCAATTTTATATGTGCACATGATGGTTTTACTTTGGCTGATCTAGTTACGTATAACAACAAACACAACTTAGCAAATGGGGAAGACAACAATGATGGAGAAAGTCATAACTATAGCTGGAACTGTGGACAGGTAGATATTTTGGTTAAACTTTAAACTTGTGCTTTTATTTGGTCTGAATTTCAAGGAGTATATGAAATTGGCATGGAGGATAGAATTTGTCCAGCTTGATGACTTGAACTGGAAACACTACCATTGCCAGCATTCATTAGATACATGTTATGATTAACTGACCTCAATGTTGTACAGACTGGACTGAACTGTCCAGTTCAATCAGGAATAGGCTGGTCCAGCTACTCAAATACAATAATCTGACCGGAAAAACCTCTTTGACCATGATTTGTTTATGTTTTTTTCGAGTTTTTTATTTTCCCTTTTCCTCTCTTTTTTGAAATTTTAGGCTTGCTTCCAGATTATCCTCTTCCTGTCGTCATTCTAATCAGCCAATGATCTCCCCCCCAAGTGTTTTCAATCTACAAGTGAAATCCAGCATAAAGATGTAAAGCTTTTCTTCTTCTTGCTTAAATCTCTAACGGCAAAAAAAAGTCTTAAACCTTAAAGCAGTGAGTCATCAAAAGAAGAGAAGGTTTTTGATTGAAGTTTTAAATGTTGGGTTTGGTACTAAAAGTAAAGATTTATGTTTATTGTAAAACTAGAAGTGGTAGACAATGATGTCGAAACTGGACCAGCCATTACACCAATTTAGAGCAAGGGAAAGAATCGGTTGACCCACTAACTTGTATGAACCAGTTGAACTGTGGTAAAAAACTGGTTGAGCCGATGGTTGAATCGGGTTATAAATATTTTTAATTTTTATGATTTTTTAATAATTTATTTAATTGAAACTGTATCTGTGGTTGGACTGGAATCGGTGACTTGAATGGTTCAACCACCAGTCCGGTTCTAAAAACCATGGTGATAGATGAGGGGAGCCTTAACTTTGACTTACACCAGAGCAGAGGAAAATATTTACAAGAGAAAAGCTTTTACTAGGATTTTTGGAAGAAAAAAAGTTTACTTTAAAACGAAAAGTGACAGGAAAGGTGCCTTGACTTTTAATATTAGGTGTGAAAGTTGAACCACCGGTTAAACGAGAAACTAAAGGCCTGATTGGTTCGATTACTGGTTTGGTTTTTGCAACATTCACCAAACTGGCTCATATACTTGATTTGCATCTTAAACTAGAATGGTAAGAAGGTAAATATGATAATATAGTTGTTTCTAGCGTTTCCTTTTCATCTTTACTACATACTTTTTATATTGAATTTTTGTCTGAACAGAAACAAAATTTGTTCTGGATTATGATGCTTCTTTCTTGCATGCATAGTTCCTAGTTCTTTCCCCATTTGTCAACTTTGCAAAAAAAAAGAAAAAGGTTAAAAGGTACCATGTCTGATGACCCCCCCCCTCGGAAAAGAAACAAAAAGAAGAAATATAATGCAAATGTCTGTTTCAGTACTTTTTCAATTCAAATTTTAGCTGACCAAATTCAGAACTTAAAGAAGTGACCATTTGCTTTACCAAAAATGGCCAAAGAGAAACAACTGCTTTTGATGATTTAAATTGCTTGAATAAGAAATATAGGGACTGAAAGCATGCTATTTCCATATGATTAGCTCTTCTTATGCATTTGATTACTTCAGGACCCAATGACAATGTTGACAATTAGATATGTTGTGGAAAAGCTAAAGAAAAAAATGTGACTAGTGAAATTAACATTATTGTACCTTCATCGTAGTTGGTTAATTTGAAGTTCATCAAAATTGTGATTCTGCCATTGCAAATGCATGATTTGAATCTGTAACATTGTACTTTTTATCAACTAAGCTGTTGATCATTAAGCATCAAACCCATTCCTTTGGTCATTTGAAGGAGTCACCTTTACACTTGCAATCTCATGTCAAAATTTTTTCTGTAAATGCCATGCTTTTTATCCTTCTATCCAAATATTCTCTTTGGACTTTTCACTTTAATTTGCTTTATTAACTTGGATACACAATGGTCATTTAGGAGGGGGAGTTTGCAAGTATTTCGGTAAAGAAACTGAGGAAACGCCAAATGCGGAATTTCTTCCTCTGCCTTATGGTTTCCCAAGTAAGGTTAAATCATTGTTATGCACATTGGATTATTTTGTCGCATGGGACTACAGTTACCTGTATTTATGTCAGAAGTAGACACTACAATTAAAGGAAATTACTGTAAGTTTCTCTCAGTTGGATATTTGTGGAATTCATTTTAACACAGATTACTAAATGCTATATGTTTTTTTTTTTTTTGGTATGCATTCAAATACAATTTTTGGTTGCTTTAGGAAGCAAAAATGTAGTAAAAGTAACAACTAAAAGGCCTTAATAGATGATGTTGGGTTGGAAAGAACCCACGCTCAACTTGCTCTTGGTCAAACTTGATGTTCATGAGCAGCTCCATTAAATCTTGTTTATGTACTTATTTGTGAACTTCTTGATTGACTTGGTTATGAGCTCAATTGAAGGGGAGAGTAACATAAATACTATTAGATGATTTTTAAAGGATAGAACATGTATCATTCTTTACTAGTGGTCCAAATTTAGAGTTAAGACTAAATGGCAATAACGGAGAGAGCCTTAGCAAATTCTAAACTTATCCACAATGTAGGTTAGCAGCCTTCCAACACCCCTACCCTTTTAAGGCCCTTGCTAACGATTGAAACTAATATGTGAAACATGTGACAACAAGCAGAAGAAACAAACGACATAACTAATGGGAAAAACAATATGGGTTCTAATATCATGCTATGAATCTGATTGAACCCAATTGGAAACAAGTGGGAGCTTTTAACTAATTTCCATCCAGTCAATGGTTCGATTAGGTTAAAATAGTTTACTGTTCATTTGATTGCAATAAAACAATAGGGGCTTGATGATTGTTTAATTTTACTTCTAGGTCCTTTTTTATATTTAAACCATTTTATCTGAAGTTGTGGGAGACAAAAGGCTGCAATTGGCCATCTATTCACCGCCCACTTAAAGCTAATATCACTTTTGAGGAAATTTTTGTTAGTACGACTAATACGACCCAAAATAAATTATAATAAAATACTTTTAGTGTCCTAGTTTGTCTGAGTAAGGCTGTAAAGATCGGTTTAAACTTTGGAGTCATTTTTTGTGTTACTTTTCACTAAAGTACTTATTCATGTAGCTTGCGGTTGGGGTTTCATCATCTTTACTATGATCTTTATTTAACCAGGGTGTCCCAATGATTCACATGGGTGATGAATATGGTCACACAAAAGGGGGGAACAACAACACATACTGCCATGATAATTATGTGATCCTCTAAACCCTCATTAGGTCCAAATTTATCTTGACCGTTATTGTTGATTTTGTTAATTAGTGCTGCGATGCAGATCAACTACTTTCGGTGGGATAAAAAGGAAGAGTCTTCATCTGATCTCTTCAGGTTCTTCTGTCTTGTGACCAAGTTCCGCCGGTGAGCACCTGTTTTGAGTGAGTATGCCCTCATAATTCCCTGTTCTGCATTTTGATTATTTGATTTGTGTTGAAATCATGAAGTGAATGCGAGTCACTTGGCTTAAATGACTTTCCAACGGCTGAGAGGTTGCAGTGGCATGGTCATACTCCTGGAAAGCCAGACTGGTCTGACACAAGTCGTTTTGTTGCATTCACATTGGTACTTTCTCATCAAACCTTCATGTCACATTTGTGATGTTTTACTTTTATGCACTGGTATTTGTATCTGTGAGGATAAGGAATATATGATATAGTGTAAGATATTACAATTAACAAGCTCCAGAAACAAAGTGGTCTCATCTCTAGTTGACTATCTGAACTGGAATTTGGTTGTTCCATTTTAGAGCCCTGCCTGCTATAGAGCCCATTAACTTCCATGATGCAGTTTTAATGAAATATGTGGAAGTATAACCAACTAGGATTGCAATTTGATAACTTCATTTTTCTAGTGTATATGCTACAAGAACATGTTAACATACTTGCGGTAACCATAATTGCATATACAAGAATAAATGTAGATGCACAGAACATGCTGGACAATGTTTTGGGCACATGCTTAAAATAGGCAGGTTCATAGATAATTTGGGGCGGGGGGGGGGGTTACTAGTCATGTTTTGTGGTACTTTATGCCGTATTATTATTCTAGTGAGTGATGTTTACAAAATCAACTCAGTATAAAAGAACAGAAGTAAATGCTTTAGTAATTGAACTGTCCACTGATGTTGAATCCATTTCTACTGGTATCAAGTGGAGTCGAATATATAAGCATAAATATCAATTCCTAAATGATCAATCCGCAAGTCTTGATAACGACAGTTTAATAATCAAAATTTCTTGGGATTGAAAAAAAATTTCATACATGTATGTAGACATGTCAATTTTGACTTGAATTTGAAAACCCAATTGGATCAACCTAAACCCAAACTCAACCCAACCTGATGATTTGATTGCAAAAAGGAAACAATTAACCCGAATTGATCCATGAAACAACCAACTTTTAACTAATCCCTAAAGAAGCTCCTAACCTTTACTCCATACCTAAACAAACCCATAGCATAAATCGACCTTTCACTTTAACCTAGGGCATATACTGATACAAATCAAAGGAAAAGAGCTTGTTTAAGTACAAAAGATGTAGAGGGGCTTATCTAAAGAATGTGGTAAAGGTCATGGGATTTTTTTCATATATACTTTAGCCATCAAACACATAGCAAAAAATTGACTTGCTTTTTCTTTTGGCCAGAGGAGTGACTTATGTAGTAATAGCAGGAGTTTAGGATAACCTTATGTAATAGCAGGAGTTTCACTATCTACAAAGTTTTGTGGGAAGTCAAATGTTGTTAATAGAATAGTGTATTGCCTCAAAATCTTTGGTGAGATCAACTAACTCGGTTCTGTTCTTGCTTATATTGCTGTTTATTCGATAGGTTATTGAGAAATCTTTACTTACCTGTATCCGCAACCCCTTCTGTTCTTCTATTTTCCATTGCAGTACTTTGACTGGGTTATCATTTGCTTCTACCCAGATTGATTCTGTGAAGGGAGAAATCTATGTTGCTTTCAACACCAGTCATTTACCGGTTACAATTACATTGCCGGAGCGCCCAGGATATAGATGGGAGCCATTGGTGGATACTAGCAAGCCTGCACCATTTGATTTTCTATCGAATGAAGTCACAGAAAGAGATTTGGCCATCAAACAATATGCTCATTTCCTTGATGCCAATCTATACCCTATGCTCAGTTATTCTTCAATTGTTCTGCTACTTTCACCGGATGAAAATGCTTAGTTTAAAAATCCTATCAACATTTTTCTAGCCAAAGCTTATACAACTGAAAATGACATGCATATTGTATAAAATCTATGCATCAAACCATTGACATGAAGTAAAATTAGTCTCAGATCTATACAATATATTTCTAAAGTTTGCAGCAAATAATAGCTCTTGTTGATAGAAGAAGATACCTTGTTTTATATAGGTTACGATTTGTGCAGAAGAAAACTGTTGCATTTTACTATATATTCCTTAGGTGAGGTATAGTAATTATGATATTTACATAAAATTCTCAAGATAGATATTTAGTACTATTTGCTTGACATTTTGGATTCATTATATATCTAACATACCAACTTTCAACTTACTATTTCGAGATGCATAAGTTTTTGATATATTAAATTATATAAGTTATGCATACATAGTCATTCACTTAATTAAGATTTAAATAAATCACATTATAAACGTCACAAGACAGTTAATCCATAAATGAATCTAGGATTTATAATTTAGGTTTGGGCTAATGTAGTTTAGTCTAACGAGTTTTGAGCAGCTGTGAATGACTTGTGCCAATGAAATACCACAAAATTTTAGGACAACATTGATTTTTAGTTGGTAGTTTTTGACTTGTAATGTTTCTTTCTTATAATACGTAACAAAATAATGTACTTAGACTAAGCAATAGATAATTGTATGCAGACTCTTTACGAGGTAAGAGGATATTGACATGAGAACCCAAATACTATGAAGAATATGAGAAGAGTCCCATTAGTTTTGAAGACTTGAATTGAAGATTAGGTAAGATAAAGTGAAATTTTGAATAGAGTGATATGATGTGCATTCAAAGTGAAGATAAAGGATTACATTGACTATCCAAAACACCTATTTAAGCAAAGAATCAGTTGATTTACTCAACAAGAGTAAGATGATATTGTGATTTTGAAATCTGCTAATTTGGGGAAGCTTTTATTTGAGGGTGTGAGAAATGAATTATGATGTAAAAAGGTAAGGTTTTGCTGTAACACTTCATGCTCGACTCGATCGTCGGGTCCGAGCTACGGAATGTTACATTTGTTATCGAAGCAAGTGATTTGTCATTTGAAATTCAATTCAATAATTAATACATGCTATTAGGTTCAATGCATAGTTATAACATGTTATATAATCATATTCGGGATTTAAACGAGCTTATGGAAGTTCTTTCGATAACTTGAGATTGTTTGAGTACGAATTATTGGGTTGGTGTTGCAGCGTCAAGGGTATCATGTTGTGACTTCGACAAATAGTGAGTGTCGTCGCAATATCGAAGGTCTAAGGTGGCGACGTCACTCTCTGTAGATTTTACCTTTGCGACGTTACCTATTAATTTTACAACACTTGTTGAATATAAGATCATAACTTAATATATAAGGTTATTGAACATATCTAATTTCATTTAGGCCTATGCTTGTACATATATACAATCTCAATTCATATGCCCATAATAGAATCCATATTTTTTTTCATTCAATATACCAAAATGTCAATATACTGCAACTTAACAAATATATGAACATTTGCATAACATAACCATTTAAACCTTATACTTCCTACATGATAACTTTAACAATTCATATGTTTCAATTCAATTTTGACATCTACTAATTCAAGGTTCCTAAATGACCATTTAAATTACAAAACCGACTCAACTTTAGGTACATGCCATATATTAGAACGTAAAGGTTCTACACAAAATTTGTCGAGTTGAGAGCTGCAGGTTGGATGCTGAATCACTCCTCGGGACTACGAGATCTAATGATAACTACGCATGGAATAAACAAATTGTACATTGAGCAATAAAGCTTAGTGATACTTTCATGATTTAAGTCCATAATACAAAAGCATTAACATGTTAAAGATACAATCAATACATGATCAATTATGAACCATTTCAATTCACCTATTCATGTCTCATATACCCAATTAATGTACAATCCCATTTTACAATCTATATACACATATTATCATGCTTTCAATAACAATTTTCATTTTATCTTTACGTGTAAACATGATATACCAATCTCATCAATATTTCATTTATCTAGTTCATATTTCATAGTCTTTATTTTACTCTGTCATGCTAGGTTGCTCGACAATGATAACTTTTAGAATTTTCATATTCTACCATCTCGGGTGGCCTGCCAATGATGATTTTCACTATTTTCATATTCTACCATCCAGGTGGCAAGAAAACGATGGCTTTCACTATTTGCATATTCTACCATCCTGGGTGGCTCGACAATGATGACGTTCACTATTTGCATATTCTATAATCCCGAGTGGCTTGAAAATGATGACTTTAAATCATTATATCGATGACTTTATGGCATGCCAACAAAATTTGACTCTACCCGAGACAATTATTAAGGTAACTAATGAATCAATAATCATCATAATTACACATCATAGTTTAGATTATGCTCGTTTATTCTATATTCAATTCAATCCAATTCTCGACATTCGATACCATCATGTATAAACCGAGTCATATGATAGTAATACGCTTACATCAACATGAAATTTTGCAACAATCATATATGTATGTTTGCATATGTATCTGTGTTAATGTATTGAACTCGAATCATAAAAGTACAAATCAAATTTCTCACTCATTTATGACTTTCGTCTTTCCCTTCTTTCACGATGGCCCAACGTCGTCTTTAGCTATGTTCGATAATTCAATTATGAAAAAGTGTCAGTTCACATCCCAATTACATTAAAATACATAGTCAATACATTTTGCAATTTTCATTTTAGTCCCTATATTTAAGATATTGATTTTTTTCGTGTTTAACATCGGATCAAAATCTGATTTCACATGCTTTCATTATGAACCTTATACTTTCTATCTATATAATAATTTCATGAAAGTTTTCAATTTATTTAATTTAGTCCCTAATATCACAAATTTATCTAACATGTTTAACTTAGTTTCTAACTTAGTCCTTACCAAAATCTAAGCTTACTAACAATCAATTTCTTCAAATCAAGCTCAAAATCATCAATTCCATTTTAATGGAAACTTGTTAAATACTTAACCATTGAAGAAATTGATACATGAGCTAGCTAAATCAAACTCCCATGATCGTGAACCTATAAAAATTTTAAGAAAATAACTAAATTACCTTACTGAATCTCATAGTAGAATGCTTGCTTAAAAGCTTTAAGCTTTTCTTTCTTTTAGAAGACTTGGATGGTGGGGGAAGAAGATGAATGATTTTAATTAATCTTTCCTCTTACAATTATATGTAGTTAGATTAATTTTTAATTAAACTAGTTAATCATGATTAGTCATTAATTAAAATATATATTTACATTTCTTAATTATAAATCATGGTTAATGGAAATCATCATCATCATTCTCCACTAACAATAGAAAGAAAAATGGTTTAATAACCATTTTGGTATTTGGATTATTACTAACTAGGTCCCTAAGCATTTTCTAAGTTAAAATTCAATAGCAATTGAACTTTTTAATTTAGTCTCTGAGCTTTAATTAACAATTTTTTCGGTTAAATTACTTAATCGATCTTTAATATATTTTCATATTAACTTTTTATATCATTCTATTTTATCTTTACGGACCTGATTTACAGAAATGAAGTTCCGAAATTGAATTTCTCGACACTGCCTAAAATCCGATCATTATAGCTACAAATGTAGGGTTGGGCTTAAATCCTTCTTCCTTTGTAATGAGAAGGATTAATAACTATACCACCACTCTTTGATAGATTGAATTACTACTATTTGAAAGCCAAGATCAGAGCCTTTATAAAATCCATATATGAAAGGCACTAAAAGCTATGCTCATAGGGAGGTAATCTTTACTATTTGCACAAAAAATTCTCAAGCTAGAGGAGACCTAGACCACTAAAGAAGACAAGGCAACCATTTACAAGTCTAAAGTCTTGTATGTCATATTTAATAAGATTGATCCACAAAAAGTTAGAAGGATATAAAGATGTGTATCAGTTAGAGAGGCTTGGAACATCCTAAAGATAGCTCCTACTTGAACCTCTAGAGTAAATGTAAAAAATCTAAATGCTTACCACTAGGTTCTAAACTTTGTGCATGTTTGAATTTGAATCTAATTTTGAATTTTGCTCTAGATTTTGTGAGACTATAAATAAGGCTCATACTTTGGATGAGATATATTTTGAAGAAAAACATGTTTGTAAGGTGTTAAAGTTCGAACCCTATAAAGAGAGAGTTTGGTAAAAGTGAGAAAGGGGTTGATTCAGGTATGGTTTTTAAAGTTATCGTCTTATACACGCATAATTTCATGTTTATGGCATAATATTGAGTTGTTGAACATATTGATGGTGATTAAATGATTATGTTGTTAATGGGTATTTACTTTTTATTTAAGAAATTGAAGAAGAAAAGAAATCAAGTAAGGGGAGGAGAAGATAGTGGGTTGATGTAGAAAAGAAGCTTCTCCATCATTTTGAGATTTTTTTTGGTTTGTAAGATTTTATGAAAATCTCTTAAATACACTTGTCTTTAAATTGATTTATTAATTTTGTAATGAGTATATTATTGTAAGACAATATTTAAATGTAGGAGAACATGTGGTTTTGGACATATATATGTAAAAATTTGAGTATATCAAATGATGTTTAAAACTTTGACTATTGTTATGAAAGTTACTTGATTAATAATTTTGTTAGAAGTTTCCTTATGGAGATGTAAATGAGAAAGTATCAAATTTTAAATTAGTGGCATATTATTATGATTCATGCTATTGGGTTATGCAATAGTGGTTAATGCCATGGATATTGTTTTTAAACTGTAAATTGGTTTCAAACATAAATTACTAATAGTCTAAAATATCGAAATAAGGTGCTAGTAGCTTAGATAAATAGTTAGGATACAATTGGCATGCCAATAGGGATGTCTGTTTCTAATTGGAAGGAGATGTTATTTCGACCATGATTTAACCTTCAAGTGTAGCACTTCGCTGCATCTGGTTACTTTTGGCCTTCAAAATTTAACACTATGGCACATTATTGTTATTGTGGTGTGTCTACTGGTTAGTCCCTAGTATCTGATTCTGATTTCTTTGAGCGTACTAAGGGTTGAACTTAAAACTAATGTGATTTTTTGAACCTATTCATCGATTATTGAAAATGAATATGAAATTTACTGATTTTGCCATGGTATGAATGGTTTCATAAGACCGATAAGTGTTTTATATAACTATGTATGTATCATTCCTTTGAAACTAAAATGATTTTTGTTTTTTTGAAGTAAGAGTTGTATTTGTTATAAAATAATCAAATAAAAGAATACTTAAAGTAAGCAATAGATTAAATCAACCGAAAATTTTCTCTTCTACTACTTTCATTTCAAGGAGCTTTATTTATAAACTCATTTGCATTCAATGAAGTGCATGTAAATGAAGTCTCTTTATTTTCTTAATTGAAATATCTAATTTACTCTCATGATCATAAATGAACCAGAGAGTTTTATCTCATTACTTTAATGAGGGTTTAAAGGAGTTAGACATCCACTTAATGTATTTATAACACTCTCCCTTGAATGTCTTTTAAATAAAAATGTGCCTCATTAAAACCTTTATTAGGAAAAACCCTGTGAGATAAAAACCTAATGAAGGAAAAAGAGTACACAATCCTATTATAAGTTGCCTCGTTAAAAACCTTTACCAGGAAAACCCAGTGGGACAAAACCTTGGTTAAAGGAAAAGAGTACAACATGTTTTAGACTCCCCCTAATGGCAACATCACATTATATCTTTGAGTTGACGCATTTCAATCTTGTCGCGTAGTCTTTCAAATGTTGAAGTTGGCAACGCCTTAGTAAAAAGATCTGCTAAATTATCACTAGAACGAATTTGTTGAACTTCTATGTCACCTTTCTTCTCAAGATCATAAGTGAAGAATAATTTTGGTGAAATATGTTTCGTCCTGTCACCTTTAATGTAACCACCCTTCAATTGAGCTATACATGCTGCATTATCTTCGTATAAGATAGTTGACATATTTTCTTGCAAAGGAAAATTACATATCTTCATGATATGTTGGGTTAATAACCTTAGCCAAACACATTCTCAGCTTGCCTCATGCATTGCAATTATTTCAGCATGATTTAAAGAGGCGACAACTAATGTCTGCTTTGTTGAACGCCATGATATGGCAATATCTCCACATGTAAATAAATATCCCATTTGAGATTGACCTTTATGTGGATCCGATAATTATCCAGCATCAACATAGCCAACTAATAGAGATTTTGAATCATTTGAATAAAATAACCCTATATCAGTGGCCCTCTGAGATATCTAAATACTTGTTTAATTCCATTCCAATGTCTACGTGTTGGAGAAGAACTAAATCTTGCTAACAAGTTTACAGAGAAAGCTATATCAGGTCTTGTGTTGTTTGCAAGATACATCAATGCCCCTATGGAACTAAGATATGGTACTTCAGGACCAAGAAACTCTTCATCGTTCTCGTAAGGATGAAATTGATCTTTATTCACCTCTAACGATTTGAAAACCATCGGGGTACTCAATGGATGTGCTTTATCCATATAAAATTTCTTTAAGATCTTTTCCGTATAAGTTGGCTGATGGACATGAATTCCATCTTTTAAATGCTCGATCTGCAGGCCAAGACAAAACTTTGTTTTTCCAATATCTTTCATCTCAAATTCTTTCTTTAAATAATTTACTGTATTTTGAAGCTCTTCAGGAGTTTCAATAATATTTAGATCATCAACATAAATAGCAATTATCACAAAGCCTGATCCAGACCTTTTTATAAAAACACATGGACAGATTGGATCATTTTTATAACCTTCTTTTGACAAATATTCACTAAGACGATTGTACCACATACGTCCAGATTGTTTTAATCCATATAAACTTTTCTTTAATTTGATTGAGCAATTTTCTCGAGAAACTCTATATCCTTCAAGGATTTTAAATCCTCTTAGGATTTTCATATAAACTTCACTATCAAGTGTACCATACAAATAGGCTGTAACAACATCCATTAGACGCATGCAAAGTTTTTTCACGTACTGCTAGACTAATAAGGTATCTAAACGTGATTGCATCCACCACAGGGGAATATGTCTTTTCATAATCAATGCTGGGCCTTTGCGAAAATCCTTGTGCTACAAGTCGTGCTTTATATGTTACGACTTCATTTTTCTCATTTCGTTTTCGTACAAATATCCATTTATATCTTACTGGCTTTACATATTTAGGTGTTTGGACTATAGGTCCAAAAACCTCACGTTTAGAAAGTGAATTTAATTCTGCTTGAATTGCGTCTTTCCATTTTGGCCAATCTTTTCTATTTCTACATTCCTCAATAGATTTTGGCTCAGGATCTTCATTTGTTTTTGCTATTTCAATAGCAACATTATAAGCAAAATTGTTGTCGACAACTATATTTTTTTCGGTTCCATCTTTTTCCTAAAGTAACATAACTAATTGAGATCTCTTCGTTATCATAATTTTCAGGTGCTTGAACCTCTTCTGGGTTTTTTTTATTAGTTATATCTTTGGCCTCTTCTTGGGCACTTGCCTCCACAATATAACCATTTTGATTATTTGCTCCTTTTCTTTTACGAGGATTTTTATCTTTGGAACCGACTGGTCTTCCATGCTTTAGGCGTGGATTACTGTCTTTTGCACTAACAGTTTGCCCTATTGGGACATCAATTTGTGCTGGAGCATTTTCAGCTGGTATGTGAGGTTTTGTAATTCTTTTTAGGTCAGTAAATGAATCTGGCAGTTGATTAGCGATGTTTTGCAAATGTATGATCCTTTGAACTTCTTGTTCACATTGATTTGTACGAGGACCTTATTGAGATAATGATGATCCATTCCATGTAATCTCTTTTACCAGTTGTATTTTCTCTCCCCCTAATGTTGGGAATGTTGTTTCATCAAAATGACAATCAATAAATCGTGCAGTAAATAAATCTCCAGTTAATGGTTCAACATACTTAATTATAGAAGGATATTCATAACCAACATATATTCCCAAGCTCCTTTGAAGACCCATATTTGTGCGTTGTGGTGGAGCAATTGGAACATATACTACACATCCAAAAATTCTAAGATGGGAAATATTTGGCTCCTGACCAAAAGCCAATTGTAATGGGGAGTATTTATTATAACTTGTTGGCCTGAAGCGCACAAGTGCTGCTGCATGCAAAATAACATATCCCTCAGCTGTAATAGAGAGTTTTGTTCTCATAAGTAATGACCCAGCTATTAGTGAATATTATTAAGATCATAAAATTTATCACCCTCGTAGACATGGTCATAGTGAATATTTTCATCTTTTGCCTCTATTTCATCATCATTTTGGGATATAAAATTTATCTCCATATTCTTTCCCTTCTTTTTAATGGATGCTTGATAAAGTTTCACTAAATGCTCAGACGTACGACAAGTACGTGACCAATGCCCCTTCATACCACATTGATAACATAAATTCTCAACAATCCTTGAAGGAATATTTTGACCACTTCTTTCTTGTCCTTCATTGTTATTCTTTTTTTGGTGTTTAGTAGTACCATTATTCTGACTACCATGATAACGATTACTAGTACATCCTCGACTACGTCCCCCACTACGTCCACGACCATGGCCGCGACTGCGACTTCTATATTTTCCATGTTCATAATTATTGTGTACTGCTACATTCACTTCAGGGAATGGTGCAGAACCAGTGGGACGAATTCCATGATTTTTCATCAACAGCTCATTATTTTGTTCAGCCACTAAAAGACATGAAATCAATTCAGAATACCTTTTAAAACCTTTTACAAGATATTGCTGCTGTAGGAGCACATTAGTAGCATGAAAGGTTGAAAATGTTTTCTCTAACAAGTCCTCATCAATTATGTTTTCTCCACATAATTTTAGTTAAGAACTAATTTTGAAAAGTTCTGAATTGTATTCACTTACAGTCTTAAAATCTTGCAACCGTAAGTGCATCCAATCATAACGAGCTTTAGGGAGTATCACCATTTTCTGATGGTCAAATTTTTCTTTCAAATCATTCCACAAATTAAGAGGGTCTTTCATAGTGAGATATTCCACTTTTAATCCTTCATGTAGATTGTGACGGATGAAAATCATTGCTTTTGCCTTGTCTTGATTAGATGCTTCTTTATCTGCTAATATAGTATCTCCTAGACCTTTAGCATCTAGGTGAATTTCAGTATCTAACACCCATGACAAATAATTCTTGCCTGATATGTCTAAGGCCGCAAATTCAAGTTTGGCAAGATTTGACATTATAACCACTTGAATCAAAACAAAACAAATTAGTAAAATGATAAGCATTCTCAGTCGCAAAATTCAAGTTTGGCAAGATTTGACATTATAATCACTTGGATCAAAGTAAAACGAATTAGTAAAATGATAAGCATTCTCAATCATAAACTAAGTCAATTATATATATGTATGTATGTATACCAAATTTTCTAAATAATAATATGTATATCAAGTATTGACATGCAGAGGAATAGTCATAATCATAACTTAACACAAATTACATTAATTGAAATTTCTTTTAGTAAAAAAAACATGTATATATAATTATCATTATAACATTTGAGTTGTAAAAATAAAGATGCAAATGTTATCCAAAGCAAATATTTCATCTAGAAAATAAAATAAAAGAATGATGAAAATATGTATACTATATATAGTTTAACGGGAGTTATACAGACAAATTATATAAAACCGAAATTACGTGAACTTTACTATGAACTTGTAGAGGCTCGTGCTGATAACGTGTTATAAAATAATCAAATAAAAGAATACCTAAAGTAAGCAATAGATTAAATCAACAGAAAATTTTCTCTTCTACTACTTTCATTTCAAGGAGCTTTATTTATAAGCTCATTTGCATTCAATGAAGTACATGTAAATGAAGTCTCTTTAGTTTCTTAATTGAAACATCTAATTTACTCTCATGGTCATAAATGAACTAGAGAGTTTTATCTCATTACTTTAATGAGGGTTTAAAGGAGTTAGAGGTTTAAGGAGTTAGACATCCACTTAATGAATTTATAACAGTATTTCATTACTTTGTTTTTAATTTGCTTAAATACTCTTTTGAATGATGTTCACACCATATTTAAGAGGTAATTATAATGAGTATTTACATATTATCTTACTAAGCTTTATGCTTAACACGCCATTGTTCTTTACGTGTAGGTTATCCAGTTGTGATGCTCAATTCAGTTAAAGGATCACCATCTTACACCATTGCGATCATTAGAGAGTATGCAACAATTGTATTTGTATTTTTCCACTTCTAGTGGCATGTACTAGAGAGTCTCATTTGGAATGAATATACATTTGTTTCATGCTACTACAAAATTGTAATGGATGTGGTAACTAATTCTATTTTGAGTGTGTTTTTGTTAGCCTTGAGCCAAAAATCTTATAACCCTTACATTGGTGGCATGTATGCACATGCTCTATCTCATTTCGAGATCCGACATGATTAGTTGTGAGTCTTGATAAATTTGATATTATGAGTGTTATACTATGCTAAACGTGATTTATGATGGTTTTGATAAGTTATTATCCTTATTTAAGCATGTATCTTATGATAGTTATACATGTCATAGTCATTTATTGAGTGAAATTCATGTTTCTTTGAGTATGGAGATGTTTTGGTTTTAGTTTTTAGTGTTTTAAAAGTGGCTTTGGGTCCTCAAAGCTTGTGCATTTATATTAGAATGTTTGGAGTCAAAATAGGGGGGGAGGGGTGTTTTAGGTCAATTTTTTGCTCTAATGACCGTGGTTTCAAAAAATGAGCCCAGGAGTATCGACACAAGTGTAATAAAATGCCTCAATGAATAATTAGGGCACTTGTATTGATAGTTGTATCGATACAATGTGTCAAGGGAGGATCCTTACACTGTTTAGGTGGTTTTAAGCCCTTCAAGGCTTATGTTAGGCCTCAAACACCTCCGAACCTTCTTTAACCTTTTCTAAATGCTTATAAGAAGATTTTTAAAGTACTAAAATTAAGATTTACCTATTTTTTATGATTTTATAAAAAAGTTAATAATAATTTTCTTAGATAAATTCAAATATTTTGTTTCAAAATTTTTTCAATGACTTCCCATCCATTCCAATTGTTGGGATTGGTGAAAAGTGTTACTGCCTTGTTGACTAAGAACTTCAACAAAGTGTTCAAAAGGTGCTTTAGGAAGGGAAAGCCAAGTGAGAATAAAAGGAAGAATAAAGTGTCTTTTGTTTAGCTAGATTTAAAAGGGAAAAGACAAGGGATTTAGTGTCACGAATGTGAAGAGTATGGTCATATCCTAGTAAAAATGAGCAAACATACTAAAGAAGAAGTCATTCAAAATTACTTAAAATGATGAACCTAAAAGTTATAATGGTAATGATGATCATGTAGGTAACTGTGTTGCATTCTCATTTAAACTTAAGGGTGTGATGACTATAGAAGAAATTTTTAGTAGCTGATAATGATAGTGATGATGATGTGAATACACAATTGGCTTAATCCTATAAAGGAGGGGGAGAGTTGTAACGCCCCAAATTTTTCCTGCAATAAATGATACTATTTTGGAAACGGATATAGTAAAATCTTGAGAAAAATTGGAAAATGAGTGTATTAAATGAAGCTTCATTATTCATGGGCTCAACAAAGTATCCCATAAGAGTAATCATATGATCTTTGGTCGGTGTGACAGACTTTTGCTGGGCATTCATAAAACTAGTAATAGTCGATTGTTGAGCCAAGGCAGCTTGACTTCTAAACATGTTTTCTAGTTTGTCTAGAATCGCTTTGGTAGTCTTACAACTTTCTAGTTGCTTATAAAGGGTGTTGGTCATGTTTGTAAGCATATAGCAAAGAGTTGTCTCTTCAGACTCCTCCCAGCGTTTTCGAGCCTCAACTTGAGTAGCCGACGACACTTATTATCAAGAACTGTTTTAAGTTTCTCATAGCTTAAGACAATCATCAGGTTCTTTCTTAGGACAATCATCAAGTTCCTTTTCCATTTCTTATAGTTATTTCAGTTTAGTTTGTTCTCATTGGGTATATTCAACAAGGGAGTGTGTGCCATTTTTGAAATGAAAATAAAACATTCATTCATTAATATATTTGTATTAAGCAAATATTTGAAAACACTTTGCAACATTACGATATGCATTAAGATGATGCATGCGTCTTACATTAAACCTTGAAAAATTTTGTAAGTTGTTGCAATGATAATTCCCACACTCATTGAATCAAGCCACCATGGGGAGATCATGATCAACTAGTAAGAACATAGATGCAATTTCCATCCAACTAGCACATGAACTTAATTCCTAAGGCATTCACACATGCTAATAATTGTTTAATGTTTGACCATCATTCTAACTTAAGCAGAGCTTCGTGGGAAGTTACTTAACTAGAAGATCTTGAGTGTATAGCCATCAACTCAACACCAATCGCATCATGTACCATAAATGAGTCATTGTGGGATAATCTCACTGAGTAACATGTCATGACTAGTTGTCCTCTTTGAAGAAAGAACTTATTGTCACATTGCATGATAAAACCTACCATAAGGTTGGTCCAATTATCATACGGTTACAAGACATTTCTACTTGCTTTCAAGACATCTCCTCAGTGATGTCCACATGATAATCCTACCATGGGGTAGTTAAATTGTCATGGCATCACAAGAGATCGCATTATTATCCTACCGTTAGGTACTAAAATTGTCATATCATCACAAGAGACCATTGATGGAGGCCGTAGGTCTTGTTTAGGGACATTCTTCCACTCAATATTTCAAAAACATCTAAGGTTTTTAGTTTCCAGTTTCATAATAAATTATCAATATATGCATGACAAGTACAAGTGACATTTTTTCCTAAACTATATGACATGCTTATCATACATATGTATGAACATACATTCGCATTCAAATAAATATCATCATGCTTATCAAATAAATAAAAGCATAAAAAATTAAATGACCTTGACCAGCAAAAGTTTCCATGATTACATCTTAGAAAAAAAATTAAACTTCACACCAAAGCATACTTTAGATCTTCTAGTTTTCCACCATAGACTTCTACTGCGGCACCGGTTCACGTTTCTATCGTCGCTGTCTTTCCATCACTGTTTTTGTGTTATCGTCGTTGAATCATCATCGACGACCATTGTTGGATTGTCTCGGGTCACTATTGAACCGCCACTGTTGAACATCACCATTGGACCACTGGGAGCCTCTTGTTATTGGATCAGTGTCGGTCAATTGTCGGTTTGTTGGGTTGGGTTTGAGTGGTCTCGATCAGTCTGGATGCGTCTCAGTTCTTCAGATTCCATAAAAAATTATAAGTTACATAAATCCTAAATTCGTTCCCGACTCACATATTTTATTCTAAAATAATAAAATTAAACCTTGCATGGAGATAATAATCCACAATCTAAATTATACATACATAAGAAATTAATAAAATTACATTTAATTTTCTAGGAATCACAACTTTAACAAAATTATTTTATCATACATAATAATAAAATAATAGCATATATTCATTCACTTACATTCCTCTAAACATACATACAATTACAAGATTTTCATATCTTATCAAAATTAATCACACGTGAAGAAGAGAGAAACTTTCGGTATCGATTTGTACTATAAACATAGCACAACCTAGATTTGATACCAATTGTTGGAAAAAATTTGGTTCAGAAATGCTTTTCTTGCACAGTGGAAAATAAAAATTTTAAACACCGAGCTAATTTGTGACATTTATATAATAAACCTTTTATCGAAAGTGTACTTATGTTTTCGACTAGATGGATCCTTATCGTTCTCGACTTTCAATCGAACGATCTTTTCCACTATTCTCGTACCACGAATTACTTTTATTGTGGGCTAGAACGATTTGAATCAAATACAAAACCATAAATAGTTTTCTTTACTTTCAGTGTGAAAGCAAAATTCTCTCCAAATAAAAACCGATAGAATTGTATTTCGAAAAATAAAATTAATACTTAGAGAATAAACTATCATTATTTTCGAGCAAAATAGTAATATCTCAAACTTTTGTATTTAACTCTAACAGTGCCATCTATTTATAAGGAGAAGAGGTGAAAACCTTATTGAATTTTAGAAGTTTATTTCGATTGAAAAACAAACTAATAGTCTAAGTAGGAGTAGGTGGGGCGACAACCCTAGTTAAAAAACCTAGGATTTCTCATCCCTCTCTTTAAACGTGAGAGGTTTTTGGATCTCTCCCATATCAGGTCGAATTTCAAATACTTCCTAAACTTTTAATCTAGTACTTTATAATTTGATCCAATCTAATATTTGTTTTTCTATTTCCCTAAACAAATATCTTAAATTAATTTCTTCGTTAAATAATTTTCTCAAATCAATTCTAGCTCCATTAAAATCATGATGACTTTACCGTAAAAAAATCTAAGAGAAAATATATTTAATTTTTTTTACATTCAATAGATTCACAATGACCAAATAATTATAAACTAATTTAGTCACGAAGTCATTCCACTATAATATCGTGACTGAATTCTTCCCAAGGACATTCCATTATGAAAGCAACTCAACTAGTGATCGTCCAATGATCTTGTCATAAGTGTGTTACCCTCATAAGATATCTTTAATCTCTTTGGGATAAATTCGTTCTCCCAATATGATCTTATTTTATCTTATGAAAACCATTACATCTTCCTTCATGAAAAGTCAATTACTATCAAATAATAATCAAGTCATTCATCACAAAGACGAATGACCCGTGGCCACATTTACTTTTCATCAACCATTAATGCCAATGAGAGGATATCTTTTACCCATATCTCAGGCTATGAGTTCCACTGTTGTGAATAACGTAACATACTACAGAAGTCGTATACCTAATAACTCTAGAATATAGAGTTATCTTCAACACTTCTAGACTAGTAATTCATGCAGATTTTGAATGTTTAATAACAAATTTTAGAGTTTTTGTTATAACTTTGTCTTGTTTAATGATACTAAGATAAATTTTCTAATTTGATCATTTTATACACTAAAGCACATGATTTTTGAAGTTTTTGAGATAGTTGATGCACTGGAGGAAAAGACATTCTTGAAGCTCACATTTTGATGTCAATGCTATAGCATTTCTACAAGATATGCCATGTAAAAGAGGGTTGATACACAGTCATATTTGGACGCCCAATTAAAGGCTTATTGGACTTTGAAATTTAACTTGACCCAACTCAAAAATTGGGTCAACAAAATGGATAGCCTGCTAAAAAGATAGGAGCCAAAATCGTCCACTAAGGAGGAGAAGGCCCAATCGTCCATAAAGGTTCCCAAATCAGCCACCCAAGACTTCGTAAAGCATTAAAAATTAGCCACAAAATTCCCACATGTGACCATCCAACTCCGCTCCTCTTTTCAAGCTTTCTCTCCCATGAATCAAACAAGAATCAAGTACAAATTTCAAACTCATCCACTCACTTTCCTTAAAGAAGGGTTGGCCACATGCTATTCACTTATTTCACTCATCCCTCACTCACCATCTCTTCTCCCATTCTTCTTCCTTTCACTTCCCATTTGAGAAAGCAACATAAGAGTTTGAGAGAAGCATTTTAGAAGTTCTTTGAGCAACAAAATTCGACATTCTTGAAGGCAATTGTGCAAAGGAGCAAAGCAGAAAGGAGGAGGAAAATGAGCACAAGCTGAGCTACAGAGAAACATTAGATTTGTTTTCTAGTTTCTTTCCTTTTTTACTTTTTATTTTGATCTGAATTGATGAGCATGATTGCTAATTATTTTTCTGCTATTAATTTGATTAAAATGACTTAATTTTGTTGTTGTTAGATTGATTGCATTCTTTTAGCTTAGATTGTTAACATTCTGTTAATGATTTATGTTCCTTGGTTGCTTATTCATTCAAATAAAATAATGAACATGCTATTCATTCATTATAAATGTAAGAAAGCAATGAAATTAATTATTTAATCAGAACAAAATTGTAATTAATTGACATAATATCTGAATGGTGCATGTTTGATCTTTTTATGATACATTAGGTCAAATTAGTAATAATATCAAAAGAAATTTAATACTTTGCATAACCTAGGATTAATGTGATTAAATTATTTTAGTATAGAAATATCATTGTTACCTCACTTAATATGATGTCAGCTTTTGAAAATTATTAAGTTGATTGAACATAAAAATATGCTAGAAAAACTTAATAATTAAATAAGTGTGATTTCATGGGTTGATAAATAGTCGAGTTGCCATGGATTTCTTTCGTAGCATCATTAACACTGTTTTAATAATTTCGTGTTTACATCTTTCATAGTAATTAAAACTTTTAAATTGCTGCTTAATATTTCGTGTTTATATCTTTCATTCATTTTTAGCATAGTTAATTTTTAGTTAAGTTAATTAGTTAGTTCAATGTATCCCCAATTATTTCTATCACCAATTTGCTAAGTCTTTATTTTCACAATTGTTGTCTTCTATATACAGTCCATGTGGAGACAATAACTCTATACTTACTACTTAATTACTTGTTGACGATTGTGTACACTTGTACATCATTCGAATATTTCATGAAAATACCCAACACACAAACTTTTAGTTTATTATCTATTTGAACTTAAGCTTTTACTTACATCAAAGTATACAAGTCACGCATACATAATCCGTCACCCACCCAGTACTAAGGTATGCCACACTTTAAATGTCACAAGTGAATAAATTCAAAAATGGGTTCAAGATCTATTCTTTTTAGATCCAGTCTGATGTACTGTCAATCCAATTAGTCATATTTATGCCTTTATCTTTGGGGAGTCATCGCTCTGATACTCAAGATAAGGTATCTCCCTAATTGGACTTGAAAGATGGTGATCACGCCTCGACGTGCGTGTGTTACAGCTTGTAAATATGCAATTAATATAACAACTGAAGTGTTGTATCTACAAGTATACATGTCAAATTGTAATATAGTTTTAGTGTTTACAACAGAACATTAGGAAGTATTTCGATGATCGTACACAAAGAAGGTTCGATTAAATTAAATTGAAATTCACAAACTAATAAGTCTAAACCGTAATAGCATACTAATTATATTATGACATGCAATTAATAAGAAGATACGAAAGAACGTAAAATAAAAACTAAAACTAACAATCGAAATTCAATCAATTTAAGTGGACATAGGATTAACTCCCTAAACCCTTAGCCAATCACTCCCACTTTCGCTCGTCAATCTTCCTAAGGTTTTTAGTTCATGACCATTCTAGATGCAAATCTCCCTAATCAAATTTTAAACATCCAAATGAAAGTAAAAATAAGAAAAAGGGAAAAAAGAAATCTAGATATGTTGATATTTTGTTGAAGCGTAATTTGGAAAACCCGTAAAAAATGTGTTAATTGTAAGACGATCGAATCAATAGCAATAGTACTCAGATAAATTGTTGAATAAAAGAAACTGAAACTTAAATTGAAGCAAATAAATGTTGAACAGAGAAATCCCAATTTAAAACCTTAATAAATTAACAAGTGAAAAGAAGCTCCCTAGTTAAGTCCTAAGCACTAATATTTATAGTCCTCCTATTAAGTAACCAAGTTAGGTCAATTAAGGGTTGCTAATCATGTTAATTTGTAGTTTACTGATGAAAAACACCCTTGGCTGATAATTGGCCCTCGTTGGACTGGTGTCGCGACACCCTATAGCCGATGTCGCGACATTGACATCGAATACTCCCCCTGTTTGGTTTGAAGTCTATTGTCACAACATTGGCTTATTTTTGTCACAACATTGAAGGTTGGGTCTTCCTCTTGTAGGTTCGAAGTTGGGTGTCGCAACATCGAACTTCGAATATAGCACTTCTTATTTCGAAGTTAGTTGTCATGACATTGAAGAGTTGTTGTCGCGACAACGATGGCGAAATGCTCCCTTTTAACTTTGAAGTTGGATGTTGCAATATTCTGGGGCAATCCACTGACTCATCAACCTAAAATGATGTCCTGCACACTCAATCAACAAATTAGTCTTCCCTTAGGCCCAGATTGGCCTAACAGATCATAAAACACACTAAAATGTGCATTTTATTGAATTCAAAGATGAAATCAGCTAAATCAATAAATGCATAAAAAGCTAACAAATTACTTGAATCCTAGCTCATTAAGTGTCGAAAAGAGCTTAATTTTCCATAACGAATTGTGGTAGATTAGATGATATATTAGTTTTTCAATTGATTTGCTTATTTTTTATTAGACTATGTACATGTTTAGGTTCGTTTACTAATATAAGCTATCTTTTCGTATTACAATCCGACCACGTAATACCGCTTAGTATTAATTAAACATTAGACAATCAATGAGCTAATATTTGCTTCTATTTTGCTTGATATGCAAAAACCACACGAGGACAATATATAAAGGGTATTAATGTAATTCATGAATACTTTTATTAATCAATTTATTCGGAAAAGATTACAAGTGTATATAGATGAAAATACTACACTTGAGGCACCAAATCCAATAATCTATTAATCAAAATATGAATGGCTAGACCATGGACAATATTACTTCAAAGAAATGGCACCATGTTCACAATATACCTTGGAAGGTGTTGTCTGCTTTTACTTTATGACAAATAGGGTTGACTCGAAACAACACGATTTTCGCAAGAGAGGAACTATATAACAAGGTCCCTAATAAAGGCATGTGTAAAGCCATGGAGTATTTTGCTATCTTAGCCCCTATTAAGTTCTTTCAATCCTTTAATATTGTTGGCGTTCGATGGCATCCTCCTCCCCAAGGTTGGTTTAAGCTGAACACAAATGGCTCTATGCTTTCTAACCCAGGGAAGGCAGGAGCAGGAGTATTGATTAAGGATAGTAAAAGAGATTGGGTCGTGGGAAGCTATTGACACATTCCCCTAGCCACGAGAGTGTGTGCAGGACTATGGGCGCTTAAGGATGAGTTGCATTTTGTTAAATATCTTAATATCAGAAATATTATTATTGAACTTGATGTTATTGTTGTCACTACTTTCATCAAGAATGACATTATCACTAATCCCCCTATTATTTTCACTTGTTCATGGATGCAGGACCATTATCTCCCAATTTGAACGCCATAAGGTTCAACATACATTCAAGGAAGGCAACCGTTGTATGAAAATGCTGGCCAAACTTGGAAGCTCTATTGTTGTTTGTTCCACTGAATGCATTTTGCCTTGTTTGTATTCCTTCTGTCAACAACCTTCAAATAGTTTAAGCTCCTTTTTATGTTCTAATGTTGTTGGGGTGATGTTTGGAGATACTATCTTATGTTAAACTTCTACATGCTTTTATAATAAAAAAGTTAAAAAGATTAAATTTGCTATTATCCTAATATTAAAAGCTTTTATGTTATCTTTTCGTTAATGAACTTTTTATTAAAAAAAGATACATTAAATGATAATTTAAAACTTTTCATAATCAAGTAAAGAAGAAATTAAAATAATTGTTTGAGTATTAACTCGATTGACATGAATACTATTATCAATGTAAGAAAACATAGATACGTTGAAGCACATCATATCAAATCTAAATTTTTTAAGATGAACATTATTATTTTTTATCACTTAGAACCATTCTTTTCTTTTAAGTTATAGTAGATTGTTGAAAAGAAATAGTTTACTCTAAAAGAAAGTGTAATAAATAAGACAGGCAGAGTTTACAGAAACAAGATAGGCGGAGTTTACAGAAACACCCCTATTGTATTTGTGATTTTAATATTTTATAGGGCTAGAAACGGGAACTAAAGTTCTAATTAAAATTGTATAAATATAAAATAAGAAAAAAAGGCACTAAAATTTTATATAAAAATAAAAGAGAAAGGCAGAACCGCTTTCTACGCTTCGATTTTGGAAGACTCTAGAGATTTCTCTAGAGTGTCAGAAATTTCTTGATCCCTCAAGTTTTATACCCTCCAAATTCTCAACTATTTTAGGAATGATTTGTTGAAAGAGGAAGAGAACAGAAAATGGGTTTGATTGGGAAGTTGAAGCGAAAGGACATCGACCAAGTTAACGACGACTTCTCCGATTTCTCGCTTTCGTCGCCGGCTACCAAGATTCGTCGTCTGGATGCTGATTTGCCCCCCATAATTGAGGAAGACTCCCTCCCTGAGAATCACGAAAAGGCGATCGTTCTCTTTAACCCAAACCCACGTCTTCTTCATGACACACCTCCCTTGTCTTCCCCTCCTTCTACCCTCTCCTTCTCTGTCGATTCTCACCTCCTCTCCGGCTTTAAGAGTACGGTTCTTATGATTCCATTTCCGGTTTTTCGCTGTTTCGATTTTACGGTATTTTTCTAGTTCTGATTTTGGACTTTTGTTGTGCAGACCAAATTCTACGGGCAGCTGACATGAAATCAGCCGAAACTGAAGAGAGCAAGGTGGAAAACGAAGGATGTCTAGCAGTTGTTCCATGGGTTCCCTCTCAGATTGCTTCAGTAGAAAGTAGAGATAGCGAACAGCAAGTTCCAGCGTTGATGGAAACTGATGAAATGGATGTAGAAGAGAACTGTAGCAACAATGGAAGTATGCAGGAAGAGCATGGGTATGGATTGGATGGGTTGAAGCCAAGAGAGGCCCTCCATAACTGGGCGCAGCAGCAACATTGCATGCTTCCCCAGCCTCCTCAAAACCTTTTTACTCCAATCACATGGTCTGATTGAAAACTTGGGAGTAGTGGGGATTATAGTGTTGCCTTTTCCTTTTGTAAATGGTTTTGTCGTGTAATGTTAGGGGTTAAGAAATGAGATGGACAGAGCCTGAGTAAGATGTGAGGGGGGTTTCCTCTTTTGCTGGCCTGCTTCATTCAACGATTTTGAGGGGCATAAATGCTTGAAACCTTTCCCCTACTGGGTGGGATGTATCTTCTCCTCTTATGGTCATTCAAGCTTCTTCTCTTATATGGTAATTGAAGCTGAAGTTATTTGCCTTTTGTTTTAACAACTGCTCTGTTTCAGTCCTTAGCATTACCATGGTATGTATTGGATGTTAAGTAGATTTTGCTTTTGAACAAAACCAACAATGGGATAAATATTAAATTAATTAGTGATTGATACATCTCTGTATCTCAGAAAACAAAACAAAATATACTGTTGATTTGAATATCAGATTTTGCATCTACATGTGTCGTATAAATTGCTTGCCATGGTATATGATATGCATTTTTCTGCTTGCCATTCTGATTATGCTCATGAGTGTGAGGATCTTGGATTTAGATCCAAGTGATTGGTGGAGCCGTGGCCTTTTGTTTCTAAAGATTCCCCAAAAGTGTTCTTTGATATGACCAAGTAATGGCTAATATCAGACCTGGTTTCATTTTGAAAATCTAACTTTGGGGTAATGAACTGGTTTCATTGCGAGCTAGTAGAGTGGGGAGCTAGCGAGCAGATGCCGTTCCTTCCTTCTGGGTCACTCGGATGGATCGAATTTTGTGATATATTCTATAACAATTGTCGAAGAAGAGTGCTTTTTTGAGATGAGCAATACACAGATAGATCATGTGCTTTAAGACTTGTGAAGTTTGATTTTCATCAACTACTTAATTATGTCAATTTCTTATAATTTAACTAACAATTACCCACAACACGTCACTAGCCTATAAACTTCATATTAGATATCTTTCTCGACCTAAACATTCGACTATAATTTAAGTAGATGAGAAAAAAAATCTAGATAACAATTAGAAGAAGAATTTCAATAAAATTAAATTGTAATTTTTAAACAATGTAATCATATTAATATATTAAAAAAAATTATCATTTAAATTAAAATTTTTAAGCTTAATTTTTTTTAATTGATTTAAGTTGATTTCATACTTGGTTCATATTTTTTAATATATTAAATAACAAATAGTGATAACTATTTATTGAAGAGTCATCTGAAAATTTTCAAGTTGTTTATTAAGGCATATGACTTTTTTAACCCATCAATTTAAAAAATATATATATTATTTTAGATTTCATTTAATTTTTCATTTCTATTAATTGTTAAATTTGTACTGTCTATCAAAACATTCCAAAATAAATGAAAAAATTAACGTACCTTAATTTTATTAACATGATTGGATTGCGACATTAACAATTAATTAATTTAACTTTTTTTTTATTTATTTTACGATAATTTGACAAACAATATAAATTTAAGAATCAAAAGATAAGAAAATTTAAGTAATTGTTATTTAGCTATTATTACAATTAGCTCAGTCCATTGCATTCCAACCAACCAAATAATTGTTATATTTTTATATTATATTGTAATTTATATCATACCCATGGAATAGATTTTCATTATTAACTCCATTCCATTCTAGCTAACATGCCAGAAGTGTTTTACTCTCCCTCCTATCCATCAAGACTTCACTCCCCAAATGTGTTCACCATCTCCCCAAAAACCTCTCATCTTTCCCCTATTATCCCCTGCCTCCTCTCCCTCATCTACATGAATACCAAGCGAGGACTACCCGTAATCCCTTCTCAAGTTTTCCTTTTTCGATAAATGATAAGCAGCAGTTTAAAAATGCATTCAATAAACAGAAGAAAATTCGCAAATGTTATTCCCATACAAGGTGAATTAGTTCACGAGATTATCATAAAGCAGACAATGGAAATGATGCATGGCCCTCTCAACATTTGGCGCATACCTTCCAGTACTATATGCAGGTGATTCAATACCCTTCTGAACACCTTCACACAGTCTAATGTCTTCCATCTGCGTATTTTCCTTGGTTATTAAACAGGCTTTGGAGGTTGCAAGATTAACAGTAAATTTTGAGCATACAAACAAAACCAGAGATTATTTGCTAGTACCTGAACTTTTTCACTATCCGCGAGACTTCTCTCAATGAAAGCTTTGTCATCCTAAGGCCAAAACAAGTGCCCGGTTCAGTAGCAACCATATTACCAATACATGTAAAACGAAATGAGTTACAGAATACATGCCGCACAGAAATTCTTCTCTGTAATAAAATAGAAAAATGGTTGAATTCTACACACTGCAACTATGGCTAACAAGTAGAAAACATCAATATTATGCAAGAGGAACTTTCAAACCCGGTTAATGTCAGCATCGCACACACACATGCACTTAGAACTGCCCAACATACATAAACACAACATTTGAGAGACTAGTTCGTATGAAACCAAGCATAAGTCATTACCTATCATTAACCTTGTGTGCTCTAAAACTTGACGCAAAAAATAGAAGCATGTATCGGGTATATGTGCAGAATTCAGAGCTCAAGACAGAGAGGTACAGTAAAAGATTTTGTGGTATATATGCCTTCATTACTCTTCACATAGACATATTCTTTGGATTTAATATTTGCCATCCAAAAGCTGAAGGAGCTTTACACCTAAACCATTTAGTGATAACCAACACCATATAGTTTCAAGAAAGTTCAAGTCGGAATTAGAACAATTCTCAAGGTGCCTCGTTTATAAATGTTACTTTTAGTTTCTATGATCTATATTATTAACAACAGTTAAGTTATTGAGCCTACGAAGATTATATACTGCCAATCTAATGACAAGAAGCTGAATGGTTTCTTTATGCAGGATAATATCAAAGCCGTGATCAAAACAGTCTTTTAAACAAAATATTTTCATAATTCACAGCTTTACGTGCAGAATCTTTCACATTTTAAACAAACGCTTAATTATCTTTTCACCAATACAAAATCAGATTTGTTTTTTGACAAAACGAAATCAAATATTTGATACAGGGAAAAGAGACAATTATGTACATGCATGTGTGACTGAGGGCAGGTGAACAATGGTTGATGCAATCATCATTCTCCCATGTATTGTGCATAAAGAAGCACATAGACAAGGTTGCAGAGTGATACTCGGTATCTGTAATGAAAAGGCTACTATTTTTTTTATCCGGGATAAGATGGTGCATGCATTAGATGATTGTTTTACTCAGTATTACAGTATCCTTCCTTTCATTACTGAACAAATAACAGCAACATCAGGAAATATGTCATCCTTCCCTAGCCTTGGAAGACTGCAACCAACATTCATGTCTCAAAAACAGACAGGTTTCCCACCAGTTATCTCCCATAGATGATTAGAAGTACCCAACCTTGCTTTTGATAGAAGAACTTGGGAGTGGAAAGGCTTCTGTCTTTCTAAAAGTTATCAACCTCAAATCTCAAGTCTTCAACTAGGAAAATTGATCCAGTGCCAAGTCTGAAATTTTTGCTTTTTTGCTGCCTGTGTGAATCCTGTATTCTTCAGGAGATACAACAGGTTATATGCTTTCAACCTTGTAGTTGCCTGTAAGTATGCAGGAGTTCCTCTAATTTCCGGTAGGCTCACTGCTCAAACTGTCTGTGATGCTTAATCCACAGATTAATAAAAGGAAATAGCTGGGCATCTAAGAGGCAACTGTTCTATGCAGGTCATTTACAGCTCATCCAGTTTAAAAAGTTTAAAAATCTGACAGTGATTGCTTATATCCTAAAACACTTATGGGCCCTTTCTCTTTTTTTTTTTTTTTTTTCAGTTCCGAGTCCATATGAATTGCTTGTGTTCATGCATATCCTAGAAGAACTTGTTTCTTGCAAGCTAACGTGCCAACTATATGTAGGGAGAATTGTCACCTGCAGACTGTGTGACAGGCAAGGCTTTATGGGTGGTTTCAAAGTCTGGAAGTTTACTTGTGTTTATACATGGACCAGTAGATGGAAGAAGCAGAGTCCTTTAAGATGAACATAAACAGCATTTTCTTCTTCCATTTACTGTTGTTACAAGAACCAACATAGAGAAAATCCAGACCTGCTGCATCTTGTCCACGCTATTCCTCTGTCTTGTATATTACAAGTGAAAGCATAAAAAAGAAGGCATTGCTATTCAAGGCTAGTAACTAAACATGTCAGATCAGGTTTGTCTTATGTATTTGACTAACAACATGGGAAGAATCCCAAAACATGCCGTAAACAAGATTTATCCTCTTTTTACATGATGTATTTATCCTTTCTTTAATCGTTGCAAGTGTCATAATTTACCTTGCTCAAAGTATCTAGCTTATAGGCACAAAATAAAATTTATTCACTTGCTTACTACCATGCATTGTGAATACTATGTCTTCACATGTTTGATATTCTAAAACTACAATGAGCATATAATACCATATAATAAACAAAATTACCTTAAAAGAAGCTTCAAGAAAATAGTCGAACACTACAAGGCATTTCCTTGGTCCCAATGGGATTGCCAGATTGGTGTCCATCCAAGGTCCATACCTACAAGACCAATAGAAAAATATATATTACTGGAATGAGTGGAAAGACAAAGGCAAGTGATAAAATGTGAATGGATATAAAGACCTGTTAATCATGAAATTTGGATAAATGAAAGCATAAAAAGCTTTTGATCCAAGCCGATCATCTTCCTTCTCTTTAGAGCCACTTTCAGCACTTTGGACGCTAACCTTTTCAAATATCTATTCATAAACAATTATCACTGTTACACTGTGACACAATATAAAAAAACAGTAAATCAGAAACATGAAACATGACATGTTTAAGCAAGTCCGTATTACATTACAAGCCAAACAAATGGCATTTTAATCTTAAATATAACTAGCAGAAAGGTCACATCGAAGCATACTGAGGTGGTATATGAATCAAGTGAAAGACCAGATGCAAGGCCTTTGTGTGCAAATGGCACATGGTAACCACCATCCAAGTAGTTGTCGCAGAATACCTGCAAGTAAAAGAAACAAAATAAAGCTAGCCATCTCCATGTATGTTCAGCAAGCTTTGGACAACAATCATATAATCATTAAGATGGAGAATTATGCAATTTAATATTCAAGACAACATAATGTCGTTAGTGCTAGTGATAATAATAATAAATGCTTTATCAGAAGACAAAGCATACAGACAGCATCATTAAAGCTACAAGGAAACTCCATATATCATTTAGGTATTATCATAAAAAGCTAAGAGCAAGAAATTAAATTGAAGGAGCTTCCATTAACCACAGAGACGCACCTTCCAGTTACAATCAATGATGTACTCACGTCGACAAACATAAGTTAGTGTGGTATCAACTCCATTAAGGCTCAATAATTCAGAGGAGCTACCAAGCCATTCACTTGCAACGTTGTCAGAATCCATATAGTCCTTTTGTAAAATCTCATTGTCCATATTAAGAAGAACAAATGGTCCCCAAGTAGCAACTTTTATAGGTACAAGTCCAAAATCCTTTCATCAATTGCAAAAAATATCCACAGAGTTATTAATTTAATTGGAAAATATCACACAAGAAAAAGAAAGATTGCTGTTGTTCTAACAAAAAGGCAAACAATTATGCTAAAGTACTTGATGGAATACATTTATGGAGAAGTCCTCTATTCCTGAAATTCTAGTCGCTTTACGAAGTTCTCCATTTAAACTATATGTCCACCCCTGCAGAAAATATTGGATTTGGATTATATCTAGTGCATAAACTGGTTGGCATCTTAGTAGTAAATAGTAAGTAAAGAAGAGTTTAATAAAAGTACTGTGATTTTCAAGTCATAATTGGAACATCGGAACAGCACAAATGGTGCAAGGATGTCACTTATAAAAAAGATGTTGTTTATTCAAGAGAGGAAACGTTATTTTGCCACAAATTAATTTCTGAGGATTTTCCACTTTAAGTGGAATATTTGGATGTTTAAAGTATCATCTGTTCATAAAAGCAACTTGAACAATAATAAACAAAAATAACATAAAATGGAAAAGGGAAAAGGGAAATTTGAGGGAAACATCATAAGGTCCCAATTGCAGATTAGGATGAAGTTTCACATTGAGACAGAAATAAAAGAAGCTAAAACAATTTAAGGTAAAAAACATGGAAAAATCAGGATGTTGATTAAGTCAATCACAAAAGAGACAAACAGATTTACATGGTAAGGGCATGTAAAACAAGACGTTCTCCCACTTCCAGACACAAGAAGAGAGGCATGATGTCTACAAACATTGTGAAAAGCAGCTATTTTGCCATTATCATCCCTGCATACCACAAACTCTACATTTCCCAGTCTGCATGAACACAAGAAAACTTCAATCCTTCTTACACGTGAGAAAAATTTGATCCTATTTCATTTGCTCTTCCCTTAAATTTCCCAAGGACCACAAGATAGTATCAGTACTATTTCAAAGTAATCTTATCCAAATTATGGTTTCAGTGGGTATATTATTACAAAATTAGATAAATGAGTGGAACCTGCCGTTGAAGAAATCACGGGGTTCTTGTATCTGTTCAGTATACCCTGAAAGATAAAAAAACAGAATCAAAATTCAACCATATAAGTAAAGAATCATGGAATATTATGCAACAAGGTGTGAATATACTAACCAACAGCCTGCCAACCCCTGTAGAACACACGATCGAGTTCAAAAGCATAAAAGGAGGGATCAGTATACCAGGAGGAGGGGGGAGTGACGGCTTTCTCTATGGGGATTTTGGGATCAAATTCACGCACTATTTTGTGAGCTTCGTGACTCCAACTACATGATACTGAGATTGCTCTTGCTCTTGGATTATTGTTATGATTAATCTGGAAATTGGTTTGGAAGAGAGAGAGCCGAGTCATGGGTTTCAGTTGCAGTATCATCTCTGTTTCCACTCGATGACTCACTGAGTTGCGGATATTCCTACTTCTTAACTCTATTTCCAATTGCCTTGTCTCACTTCCATTACTGTGCATAAAAATAATAAAAAGCCGGCAGCCACATGTAAATCATATATGTAAGTTAAATAATCAAAATCATCATATAGTACTTTAAGAAGCATTTTAGGAAGTTAATTCTATATCATACCAAAACTCCGATTGAGTTGTAGCTCAATTAATATAAATATTGTTGTCAATGCAGTAAGATTATATAAGTTAAAAAAGATCTGTTATGGATTAAAATTAGACATAATCATGGATCGAGTCGAGTTAATGCAAAAATTTAGGCTCGTTTTCTAGGTTCAAGCTCGAAAAATGGGTAAAATTTTGTCCCAATTCGGACCAAATAAAAAAAATACTAAACTCGAGTCCAGCCCTAGCCGATCCACCCGTATTAATTTTTTTATATAAATAAATTTTAAAATATAATATGTCAAATACACTACAAACATCAAAATAAATGTTTCTCAACAAATTAAAATACATTAAAAAAAGTTTTTATACTTAAATAAGGCTTAGATAGTTTCAAAGTTTAATATTACTTAGTTGAACTTGATACTTTTTCCTAATTTGGTACTAAAACTTTTTTTTACACAATTTGGTACCTAAACTTTTTTTGACCCAATTTGGTACCTGAACTTGATATTTATTTTCCTAATTTGGTATTTAAATTTATTAAATATTATAAAAATTACGCAAAACAATAACGGTGTTGAATTTTTTTTATTATGCTATAAAAATATTATTAATTTTAGAGAAAATTAAAGTTAAAAATAGACATTGAGCTATGCTTAACGAATTAATATTAAAAAAAATTAGGTACCAAATTAGGGAAAAGAGTCAAGTTCAAGTACCAAATTGAACCCCAAAAATTTAAGTACCAACTTAAAAAAAAGTGTCAAGTTTAGGTACCAAATTAGGAAAAAGTGTCAAGTTTAGGTACTAAATTGGACCAAAAAGAACTTTAGATACCAAATTAATAAAAAGTGTCAAGTTCAGGTACCAAATGTTATCTTAAGCCTAGTTTCAAAATTAATAATAAAATAAAAGAGTTATACAATATCAAAATAATATCAACAAAATAGTAACAATATAATAGTAAAATAACAGCAAAACAACATGAAAGTAGCAGCAAAACAGTAGCAAACAAGAATGAAAAATTAAGCAAATTTGAGTCGGCCCTTGGCCAAAAAATCTTACTTGAGACCTGTCCTATTTAAAAAACAAGTCTCATATTTTGTCCAAACTCATTTTTCGAGTTTATATTTTTACTCAAATCCTTCTACTTTTTGAACGTGTGGCCTAACCCATGATGAGATCTAATTGAAGCAAGCACCTACAGAAAAATATTAGGAGACCAAAAAATGCTAAAATTCAAAGTAAATTAAAAAAATAGAGAAAAATATAGCTAATGTCAAGAGCAATTAACATCCCGTAGAAATAGATTGTTTTGCACTTTTTCCTCTATAAAAATCTTTTTATTTGATTAAAATTAGCTCAATTGGTATGTAGGGATGTAAATGAATCGAGCTTAAACGAATAAATTTTTGTTCGTGTTCGTTTGTTGATTTTTGAAGTTGTTCATGTTTGTTAAAAATAACCTAAAAAACAATAATAAATTTTTTAAATTAAAATTTATTTTAATTTAAAAATGTCCAAATTTACAAGCCCAATTTACAAAGGCCCAAGTGGCCTGAACCCAAACATAAAACCTAATTACACTCAAGCCCAAATGACCCACTTTTACAAAAAAATTTCAAAAAACCCTAATCTAACAAGTTGCTACTACCGCCCCTACTTTGCCCACTTAGATGCTGCCACGTCAACACTGCCACCAACTTCTCACCAGTCAAGTTGTCACCACCGCCACTACTGAAGTTTGCCCTGCAAAGAAGAAATGACAACAATTTAAGTTGTAAAAGACAAAATACCATGATTGTATAATCGGTTATAAGGATCGAATTCAATTCATTTTGTAAGGTTACAAACCATTTTGAAATAAAAAAACAGACCAGCATTCGAAATACATACAAACAGTCTTGAAATCAATACAAAAGGCATTCGAAATTGAATAGAGAATACACAGACAGAGGTAATAGAGAAGCATAAAGTCAGATTGCAACACATTACTTGTTCTGAAGGTATACAATAATTTATTGTGTATTTGCTATTTCGAAGCATTTTCTATTTAAGTATATAGATTAATATATTTAATATTTATTAATTATATATGAATATACTTATTAATTACTATTTATTATTAGCTAAGAAATTCAAAACGTTTTTAATGAAAGAGGAAGTCAAAGGTCATACTTGGATTTGAAGGGTCAATGTTGATTCGGACGGAGTTCCTTTGTTTGCGAGAGATTTCGATGCCCTATTTCCATCAAAAAAATGTATTAATAAAATAGAACAAAAAAGGCAGTGGATTTCGAAAAGAAAACACGTTAAAATCGTCAAAATTTCATCCCTTTTTTTGGATCTGAAATGATCAAACCAGAACTTAAGTTTTTTTTTTTTGCTTAAAAAGAAATAAAAAGAATAACAAAAAGAAAGTAAAAAGAAAATAAAAACAGATTCTAAGAGCAAGAAAAGTAAAATCAAGACTGTTCTTTTTGTTTTTTGAAAATCCGACTTCGATTTAAAGGTTTTGTAAAAAAAATCAAAAAATAAAATCTAAACTTTTTTAAAAGACAAATCTGGGTTCGATCTAGTTAGATATGAATCCAGATCTACGTCTTTTTTTAAAAAAGGAGGTTTTTCTTACCTGGGCCACCATCAAAGGCGGCGCGTGACGGTGGAGAACGATGGCCCGCAACGACTAGTGAGTACAGGGACAGAGGATCGGGGTCTGGAGTTTGGCTGGCCCTATGAAGCCTTGAGAGGGTTTTTTGAAGAGAGGAGAGGTTTTTTTTTAGAGAGGATGTAAAGTGGTTTTTTTTTTTGAATAAAAAGGGTATTTATAGGACACAAAAACGGTGTCGTTTTGGCCTTGATGCCTAAGCCCCAAAACGACATCGTTTTGACCCTATTCGACTCAACTCGCTCCAATATCCTCGTGTTTTTTGTTAATGGGTTATTTACCCATTCGATCCTTCTTCTTTTTTTAAAAAAAATTTCAATCAGGTACTTGAACCTCTTTTTATTCTTTTTTAAATTTGCCTAGTGATTTTATTTTCTTTTCAATTTAGTCCTTTGACTTCAAAATGCATGAGAAGATGCCACATGGCACTTTTTTGGGTTATTTACATATTAAGCCTCTATTTTCTTTGAAAATTACATTTAAACCCAAATATTTTCCAAAATTTCATTTTAACCTCCAAACTTTCTAAAAATCACATTTTAACCCTTAAAATTTTTCAAAATTACATTTTGACCTTTAAACGTTTCTAAAATTGCATTTTGACAATAAAATTTTTCAAAATTACATTTTGACCCTCAAACTTCTCTAAAATTACATTTTGACCCCTAACATATCCAAAATCACGTTTTGACCCTTAAACTTTTTGAAAATCACATTTTGATCACAAACTTCTCCAAAATCACATTTTAACCCTAAACTTCTCAAAATTACATTTTTACCCTCAATTTTTTTCTAAAATTACATTTTAACCCCGTATTCTCTTAAACTTCATTTTCAACCCCCCCTTTTTTTTTTTTTTCCTTTTTCTTCGATTTTTGTATATAAAATTTAATTATTATTTTTATTTTCTTTTCCTTTTTAATTAATCCTGTTTTCTGATTTCGTTTCACATTTTTTTGTACTTCGTATATTATTAATCCCATGCTTAATTTTTGCATTTACTTATCTGCTTAATTATTATTTAATTTTTCCATTATTTGCACATTCATGTTTAATTTATGCACTCATCTTTAAATTAAATTTGCTTTATGATTTTCTCTAAAAAAATACAAATATTTTAAAATCGACGCAATATTCCTTTATTTCAGATTTTGAAAATTTGTGCCTTAACTTACTAGGCGCGATTTTTTCTTCAAACCGAAATAATTGAATGCCTTTTTCAAGGTTTGAAATTGGCAACGAGGGAATGCTCGTTATTCGGATCTCGAAACGTTATGTCCTAACTCACTAGACGTGACTTTCTTCCTCGATTATTTTGAAATAACGAGACTTCCTCACGAAATTCGATTTTCCTTCTTAAACGTGTACATCAAATAAATCATGCATTCAAGGATCATATTTTAAACTTCACTCGAAATTTCAAGTTTCTAACAAACAAAACCCGAAAATAATCGATGTGGTACCAGTTTTGGACGTGTGAAGGTGCTAATCCTTCCTCACACGTAACCGACTCCTGAACCTATTTTTTGGATTTCGAAGATCAAAATATTTTTCAAAACAGATTTTAAACGTTTTGTGGTGATCCAATCACACCGAATAAAAATATTGGTGGCGACTCCCATTTTTCGATTTTTAAAATATTTTTCGAAACTTTTTCTTTTTAGAAAAAAACGTTTCGACAGCTTGGCGAATCTGCTGGAACCTTTAAAAATAAAAGAGAGTCAAGCTAAAAGTCGATTATTTTTGGGTCTTTTTGTTAAAATTTTTAAACACTCGATTTTGTTTAATATACAATCCTTTGCATTTTGTGTGATGCTATATTATGTTGATATTTGCTAGTATAAGTTTGCATTCATATGCATCTGTGGATCGTTTTCGTGAGGTTTTCACCTCCGTGCAGGATAGTGGATCGCTTTCGGGATTACATTCGTACCCATGTTTTCGTGAAGTTTTCACTTCCGTGCAAACATGTGGGAAATGTGTCCCCTAAACCGAACTCATTCGTATGAGCCTGTAATGGGTGAGGATCGAGGAATCTGCTGGTTTGGGTACCCTTTACTCTAGAGATTAAGCCATATATAATGAACCATAAGTACTTGCCTTAGAAGGAGTTATACCGAACCTTTTAGTAACTATCCAAGATAAGTTCTCAGGTTCTTTGTTTTATATCTGTATATTGGTATTGATGTATTTTGCTAACTTGTTATGTTTTGTTTCTTTTACTTGCATTGCATCATCATACAAAGAAAAGGTATTGATTCAAACTCAATTACTGATAAGAGAATTGATCATGGAGAACAAGTATCTTGATAAGGTGGAGGATAACATGGTTGTGCGTATGTGGTCGAAGGAAAATCAATGCTAGAAAGGTGATAGCTTAGTAGAAGGGCATAAATCTGACTTTTGGGATTACACCAGAATTAGTACAACTTAGAATAATGTGCAAGAGTTGAAAGAAATATGGGACCAATGGGATAATGACATGAAGCAAACCTTTTTCCACGAGTATGGAGATTTACCATACTTACTCAAGGTAAAAGTAGATAAAGGCCTCTTCCGAGCTTTGTCACAACACTGGAACCTGGCCTACAATTGTTTCACTTTTGGGAATGTAGACATGACACCTACAATAGAGGAATACACCACTTTACTCTGTTGCCCGAAGATCTTGGCTGATAAAGCTTACTCAAGAGCTTCTAGTGTCTCGACTTTTATCAAGAAATTAACAAACATCATTGGCATGAGTGAGCAATGAGTCGCAACTCAAGTTAAGGTGAAAGACGACAATAAATGCATTATGTGTAAGAGTTTGCGAGACTTGATCCTGGCTCACCCTGATGCGAAGAAAAAGATTGACATCCTAGCTTTAAGTATATACGGGTTAGTCATTTTTCCCAAGGCTTTGGGACATATAGAAGATGCGATTACAATTTTATTCGATAGGTTGAATAAAAAGGTTACACCAGTCTCAACAATATTGGCTGAAACTTTCATATCGTTAAATGCGTGTAAAAGAGAAGGAGAGGGACGATTTATCAGCTGCGCACCATTGTTGATAGTATGGTTCCATAGTCACTTTTGGAAGACAAAAAAGTCTCTTATTAATACCTTTCTAAAGATTATTCTCCTTTGAAAGAGTTTGTAGCTATACAAAGATAAGGAAACTTCTCCGAGGAAAAATGGATGGTAATACTTCAAAGTCTCCGAGACAAGGATGTAGAATGGCGAGCACCATGGTTTGTTCCTGATGAAATCCTATATCGATGTGGAGACTTCGACTGGGTTCCATTGGCTGAGATTTGAGGAGCTGTAGGGTTTGCACCTTTATTGGTTTCAAGACAGTATAGGTCGAGACAATTCATACCAACAACCCAAGGATTAGCCCAGTGTGAATTCGCATATAGAGGAGAGAATAATAAGAAGAGAATTCGAGAGATTTCGAATGCATGGAACCAAGTACTGATGATGAAAGTGTTCAGCACAAACCCTATGACAACTACATAATATGATTGGTGGAGGAATAAAAGGATCAATGATAACATTCCTGTACCAAACCCAGAAGTTGTTCGCCCAATTGAGGAGCACTTGCAGGTTGTCTCGACAGAACTAGAAATTATCAAACACGATTTTGAGAGAAAGAATTCTGAAATGGAAAAAATGATAGAAAAATTGGAAGAAGAAAAGGTACTTTTGGGATTAGATGTTGATGTTTAGAAATTAGAAGGAAAAAAATTGAGGAAAGAGAAGAACAAGGATGAAGAATATCTCGATAGCCTGGAGAAAGACTACAACAAACTTCATTTGTCGATGAGGACTGTTGGTTTGGGTAAAACGTCAGAACAATGGCAATGGGAAATCCATGAAGAAAAGAATAGAATGAATCAGTGGAAGAACAAATTTCAAGATATCTAGGTTTAGGAAAATACCATGAAGAGTAGCTTGTTGGAAAGTCAAGTCGAGATAACTGAGTTAAAGGCCCCAATAAAAGAGTTAGAGGAATCCCTATATAGACATCGTAACCGAAATTCGATAGTAGAGTTGAAAGCAAGTCAAGTCGAGATTGAGAGGTTGAATAAGAGGGTGGAAGAACTCAAAGCCGTGTTGCAGAGTAGTGAGATACGAACCGAGGTTATTGAGAGGATAGTGGAAACAAATGAATGGTACCTTCAGCATACTCAAAGGCAAGTTCAAGATAGGGATTATGTTATGGGCGAAACTTTGAATTAAATGAGGGGAGTAACTAATCATTTGTAAACACTAGCAGTCGAAGCGGATATGTTAAGTGTGCAGTATGAGATATAGTCAGATCGGGGTCAGAAGTTAGCTGAACTTCTCAAGAAAATCAAAACTCTGAGCATTAAGGCAAAACCGTTTATGTAAATCTGCTTTATGTAAAGGAACTTGTTATCTAGTAAAGTTTTCTAATAGAAATTGAATTATAAGTCAATACCTTTCTTTTGCATAAATGCATTCGCATCGTATCGCATCTTCATATATTTTAACATGACAATTCTGACTAATTAAAACTTTAATAGTTAGATCAGTAATCATTGAAAGTCCACATAATTATAACCCTTACAAAATAACAAA